>OX421981.1:55131332-55490409 GCA_949128135.1 Parasteatoda lunata
TGAGAAATCTAAAATGTAATTAATACTTTAATTATAAAAAATGTTAGTTTAGAATTAGTCTTGTTAGATAATATTTTCTAATAAAAAAAAAAGATTTGTAGAATTAGATTAAAATTTAGAAAAACTCAGAGCCCAAAGATATAATAATTTAATATTTTTCTCCATATAGGATGGATTTAAGAAATTGACTTCAATTATCTTTGATAGTTATCACATTTATTTGATCTCAGAATCAAATTTTCAGCATTAACAATATTCTTAAAAATCTGAAAATATTAACTTTTTTCAATATAACTAAAAAATAAAATGACAAGAGAATCAACACAGGTATTCTTAATTTTCTTAAAAATGAGAATAGAATGCAAATTCACGTACTTGAAAGACAGAGCCTAACACATAAATTTTAAACGTAAGAAAATATTTTTTTTATTTAAAAAATCTGTATACAGAATGATAATCAATAACAATTTTTACTACATACTTTTTCACTATAGAGACATAGAAATATATTAATCAGAAAAAAAATAAAAATCTATAGAAAACATAAAAATACATTTAAATCTAAGATAGCTTAATATTTAAATAAAATGGAAAGAGAATAATATATTATTAGTCATAAACAATTGCACACAGAAAACTGTCTAATATGATATTTTAAATATTTAAAAATTAAACAAACTTATCTAGATATTATTCAAAGTAAAAAAATGGAATGCTCAGTCTTCAGTAACCACTTGGCTTAATGAACATGAAAATGATAGTGTGAAAAGATGTGCGCCTAAGAATAAAAAGTACCCAAGAATAAATTTAAATTCAACTAAATATCTATCTAAAAAAATGATTAAAAAATATAAACAACAAAAGTTAAAAACTCAACATGCAGTAAAGTATAACACACATAATTAAATAAAAATACAGTCTATGCTCTTTAGTGTCCATTATAATGGCCACTAAGATATAATGGCCATTTATAATTATAATGTTCACTAACTTATAATGTCCATTATAATGACTGTATTATAGTGTCCATAATACAGTCTTCCATTATAATGGCCATTACATGAAGTCCCCTTTGCTGTTCCATAGACGAATGTCATTTCAACAACAATTAAAACGTCTGTTTATTCCAATATAGTGTACAAAATTGTTTCCATTTCTTTTTAATTCCATGAAAATTAGTTGAAAAACAGGTGTACATTTTTGTGCTTTCAAAACTAACACTTTTCCATCGAAAACATGTCAATTGACTGTAAAAGTTTTAACTGTAAAGATTGTAAAACTATTCAAACCACTATTTTTTTTTTAATGTTAAAGCTCAAACATGAAAAATCTTGAATTCTCTATTTATAAAGAAAGAGGGACAGGACAGGGGCGTACGCAAGGGAGGGGTTTAAACACCCCACTTGAGCTCAGACAAAATGGAAAAAATAAAAACTTTTGTGGAAATTATGCAGGCTATTATTTTTTAAGACTATATATTTTTATTTGCCTTATGCCTACTTTTTTTTCTCACGGTATTTCTCAGAATACTGCAAAAACATTTAGTGTAATGGGATTGTACTTTTGAAACCAAATTCACATGATACTGTTACGGACGATGCCCGAATCGCTGGTTCCTTTCTGTCCTGCCAGTCACGATAGTTTTCAAGACTGGCTGGCATTCGCGAGGTCTTTACGCGATTATTCAGGAATTCTAGACGTTCTGTCGTCTTTGAGACAATTCGAGAATTTTGGACATGCGGTGAAAAATTATATAAAAGGGGGAACCGAGTACAGTGGAGTTAGTTAGTCAGACTAAGAGTTATCTCTGTAGCTTGTGTTTCGGAGCTCGTTGCTAAATCTGTTTTGTTTTGTCTTAACAAAAAGTCCATTCAATAGCCGAACCCGTCGTCGCCACTATTTTGACTAGTGAAGAATTCAGTAACAATACCATTGGACATACTGTGCTCGTTGAAGTTATTCATTCCAGCTCGAAACTTTGAGATCGTAGCATAGCGGATATTTCTGTGCCAATATATATATATATATATTTGCTGTTCTTGGATCTTTAGGATGCAAAACGCAGGAATTTAAACATTTTTAATTAGAGGAAAAATCATGACCTAAAATTAGTGAGGTAACAGCATCTAGTACCAATGTAAGTTTTTCTGTTGAACAGAAATTTGATACTTCCGTTGAAGAAAACGTTTCTAGCATAACAAAATCTGATGAATGTGAAAGTGGCCCTCAAAGTGTTACTTCCCACCCATATGACATTGGACATTTTTCAGAAGATAGTACATGCGAGGATAAAAAAAAATGGATATACTAAAAAATGTTTGGGAACCCAATCCAGCATTTGCTTTTTCTGAAAAAGGAAAAAGAAGAAAATTTACCCCAGCTGTAGAAGACATTTTAAACGAACTTGCAAAAAAACCCCGTCGTTTGGATATTACTGTATAAATCAATACATTTTTAGCCTGTTTGTATACTGGTTTAATTCCCTATTTGTTGGTAGGTTATTTTTTCTTATTTTTTGGTCAAATTAATTGACCTATATTCCCATTTATACGGTAATTATTTAGGTAGCTGTTACATTATGAGTAGTTTTTTCTGGCTTGATTAATTCCTACTTTTTATTAAAAATAAAATATTTTACCTCTTATTATAAAAAAAAAATTATGTTCTTAAACTTAAAAAATCAAAATTCAACTAAACAATGTTGTCTAAATAAAAAGTCAAAATTGCCTAGCTGTTTAAATTAGGGAAATAATAGTGCTTTATTACATACTCTAATTTCTTTTAGTAGTTTCAGAAAATTATGAACACCCCCCTTGAAAAATTCTGCGTACGCCACTGGGACAGTACCACATATTCCTAAGCCTAGGAGGTCTTTGGTTTAATCTATGGTCAAAAGAATTGCAAAATATAGATTACTTATCATTATTGAGAATTTGAAGTGTATATTGCAACAACATTTAGAAATTTGAGTTTCCTATATAATCATAACCTTCTAAAATATCTTTTCAAAAAGTTCAATATATTCATCAATCATATTTTTCTTGTTTCAAAATTGTATTCACTCTTTTTGTGAAGTGTTGTAATAGGTGATTGATTTTGGAGTTGAAAAACATGGTATTATTCACATTCTTTTTAGATTTTAGCTTTGCTTTTTCTCTGGACATGTTATTTAGCAAAAATGGTTGTTCCTAACCAGTATAATAATATATGCTTAGAGCAGAAATTAAGAATTTTAAATGAAGTGGATCGAAGAACAGCACTAATTGCTAAATTTAATAGCAATGTGATTGTTAAATCTGAAGAATAATGTGTTATAATTTCAAGACATCATTCCCTTTTAGTTTAAAAATCTAGAAAAAATTGCTGAATGAATGTCTTAAGTTTATGCACAAATTTAAAAGATGTTATTTGAAAATATTTAAATGTATTATTAAATTTTAGTGTACTAGATAAAATAATACTTTATTGGCTTAAAAAAACTGCATATTAGCCAGTTTCATAATTTTACAAAAAGTATAACATGTTTGGGCCAAAATAAACCTAGTATTTATGAAATATAAGTAAATATTTGGACAGATTTTATGTCGTCACAATATAGACCTCACATTATAATGTCTATTTTCTTTTGGACTACAGGGACTATAGATTGAGGCATATTCAAACATCAACTGTAAGTAATTTTCAAAATCCATACCTTATTTCAAATTACTCTTAGTATCCGTAAGAAAAGATACTTAAACCTTCTAAAAGCAAATATTCTTAAAAAAATTACAAAATTTAAGGAGTGTTTATTTTTTTTAATGGAACTTTTGATTGCAAATGCAAATTCCGTAAATTGCTCTATGCAGGGAATGCTCAGAAAAAAAAGTAGGACAATAGATAAAGGCATATTACGTATTACAGTTTGTGATAAAATGAAGTTTTTATGTTATGGTAAAATGATACACACCTACAGTTTATTCATGTGTCTAGGGCAAATATCCCTATTTTCTGAGCGAAACTTTTTATATTCCTTAATTTTTCTATTTAAATTGTCATAAAACATTATTATTTTTTTTAATGGAACTTTTGATTGCAAATGCAAATTCCGTAAATTGCTCTATGCAGGGAATGCTCAGAAAAAAAAGTAGGACAATAGATAAAGGCATATTACCTATTACAGTTTGTGATAAAATGAAGTTTTTATGTTATGGTAAAATGATACACACCTACAGTTTATTCATGTGTCTAGGGCAAATATCCCTATTTTCTGAGCGAAACTTTTTATATTCCTTAATTTTTCTATTTAAATTGTCATAAAACAGCAACACTACTTTGTATTTGTTACCACTAGGAATAAAATTTCATTTTATATGAAAACATAACGTAAAAAAACTAAAAACCCTTGTAAATAAAAAGGTATATATAATTTAACCCTCTGCTTCTTAGTCTCAACTTATTCCAAACTTTCAGCAATATGCTTTCTTGGACAAAAAAATAGTTTTCTCAAGTTTTTTAATAGTAAAGAAGTTCGTGGCAGGAAAACTTTAGAACAATTTTGCCACGAGGATAAATCCTTGAAAAGTTAACTATTTTTTCAAAACGACCATTCTCCTATTAAGATTATAACAAACTTGTTTCCTAAAAACATCAAAAAGAATGTAACAATGGCAATAAAATACTATATTTTCCTCAATAGTTACAGCTTAAATTCTTAATGAAATGTACAAAAATTAATATTTGCTATATAATTCATGTAAATGTTAAAACTCATTAAAAACAAAACACATTAGGTAATGAATGTCAATAGTTTACGATTGTTGATGTTTTTAAAGAATTTATTCAAACCAAAACTATCTTCTTACGTTTTCCACAATACTTTTTAATTATCTATTATATAGTCATTAAACATGAAGTAGTGGAAGAAATACTTTTAAATAGATAAGCTATGCAGCATTAAAATTGATAATATGTACACAGTTACTAGTTATTTTTTAAAAAACTAAACATTACTACTAATATAAAATCTGAATAATTCCAAAACTCAAAATAAAATAAAGACACTTTTTTATTCTTCTAAAGTCATAGATATTAATGCTGCTTCGTATCCAATAAAAATGCTAAAATCCTGCTAAATTAAAATTGTTTTTGGTGAAAAAGTTAACATTAATGACTATCACGTCTTTTTTTAATTTAACATGTATATTATATCTATTTAAATTTTTCTAAATCTATACAATAACAATTAACAAATTATTGTATTAATGGATAATTTACTTCTTGCAAATAAAAGATAGGAAAAAAATATTCTGCCTATTAGATTTTTAATTTTTTTCTAAGCAATTAATAAAAATGTAGACATTAATAGCTACTTCTTAAATGAATGAATAAATTTAACAACTGTCAAGAGCTTTGGCTTATGGAGTTTCGATCTATTGATCAGTGTAGAACTAAAGTCAAGAACTAAAATGCAACCGCTAAAGAACCATAACTTGACAAATTAATCAGACAACAAAAAAAATTATCTTTCTACCACTAAATCCAAACAATTAGCAGAATCAGGGGAAAATAAGAAAATAAAAATTGGAAGTAATTAAAAAATGAAGAAAAAAAAATTAAGACTAAATTCTAAACTAAGTAATCATACAAAACATTTTGTCAATTAGCACTATACATCAGTTTACCTCAAGCTGGCACTGGAGAGGAAGATAGGTAGACCGGATTGCAGTCATTGTCATATAAACTGGGTAACTCTTTAAGTTAGTTGGGGACATGAGATAGCAAAAAAGGAGAGAAAGTTGCCAATATTAACATTAAAGAAAACAAAGTGCCAATTTTTTTTATATCAAAAATCTTACTAAAATTTTGAACAAAATAGAGAAAAGAACAAAGGATGACTAACAAAAAAACAACAACAAAAAACAAGCTAACACTTAGTAATTAACAAAAAAAAAACATAACAAGGAATAACAGAAAAATTAACAATTAATGCGAAAAAAATTAACAATTAATGCAAAAAAATAACTATCAATAACTATAAAAAATAACTATCAATAACTATAAAAAACAAGTCACTAGTAACACTTAGTAATTAACAAAAAAAAAACATAACAAGGAATAACAGAAAAATTAACAATTAATGCGAAAAAAATTAACAATTAATGCAAAAAAATAACTATCAATAACTATAAAAAATAACTATCAATAACTATAAAAAACAAGTTAACAATAAATAAATAGCAAAATCGTAATAAATAACAGTAATAGCAATAAATAATAATAGCATGACACCTAAGCAAAGGCAATGAGACTAGAAATAGCTGGACGACCAGTGCAAAAATATAGCCAATGCGCCAATTTCTCGTTGTCGGAAACTAATTCACCGCCAAACTAAAACACCTCCTTCTTCTTTCTAAGTTCTCTTTTCTGAGAAGGTATTTGTAAGTTAAATACATTTAAACATGATAGAACTTCGTTTCAAGATGAACTTTTCTTTTTATACCATATTTATTTATATTTGTAAGCCCATTTAACTTGTAATTAATTCCAACGTAGCAAAGAACTACTCTTCAAAGGCGAAGTATAACATTCCCTACCAGTCCTTGTAGTGCCAACTTAAGGTGAAATGAAGTATAGTAGTATGAGCAAGAGGATAAAAACTAAAATTGCAAACAGTTTAAAAATTCCAATGTAAACAAACCACTTACTTACTCATATTTCATTAAACTTCACATGGAAGATATAATTGAGGTTGAGAACCCTGCAAGAAAAATAAATGCAATAATTGATAAACATATTAATGAATAATTTAAAAACAAGGTGCTTAAATTCGTGATAAACTTGGTGATTAAATTGTGAAAAATCAATGCTAACATAAACAGAAAATTTGGACTTGACTAAATGGCTGCATTCTATTACATTTGTCAGAGGCCTCACATTTGTTAGAGCTCATGGTAATCTGATATCTCAAAAATTATATTTATACTGCTAATATATTCACTATATAAATCTATTGCAAAAAGAAAGAAAAACAAAAAATTTCCCTGATTAAAAAAAAATAAAATGTTCTAAATTTAATAAATTAATTGCTTTTTTAAAATTTTTTTATGACATTACGACATAGCAGATAAACTTATGCTTTACTGACTTTTTTAAAAAGTTTATAGATTCATAATACAAAGTTATTCAAAATGATTATAGCAATTACAACAGTTATAATTATTTAATTGAAAAGAACTAATTGATAAGAACAACACAGAATTTAGAAGGAAGTTCAAAATTTTATAAATGTAACATCTGATACCCTTTGGTAATCTAATTGGCAGTCCATTTCATGCCAGACATTCAGAAGCATATCTGCTTTTGCAATCCCAACAAAAGAGCATTAAAAATAATTTTGAGTTCTAGAACTATTTTTGGCAAAGAAGGTACATACACACGGTCTTTGATGTAACCCCATAAGGAAAAGCAACTTAAAATGCACATTTTGCTGGTGGTACCAGATGTGCTTCAGAACATATACAATTGACTAATAATTAGATGTTGTCTGTGCCATCAAGGGGTGCAGGGGCTAGAACAGTCAGGAAGTAAATAAACAAATTTTTGAACTTCTTTTTACATTCTTCATAATTATTGTTGATTATTTCTTCTCAATTAAATAATTATAGCAATTTTTAATGCAATATTCATTTTGAATTACCCTGTATATTTGATATTCCATATTTAAAGAATAGTTGTAGTTTGATTATAAAATAATATGTTCTATCTTTGAATAGTGGTAATCTATCTTATTATTTATTTTTTCATTAAGTTCTAAATAATTTGGTAGTTTGTACTATTCCGATAATGTTTTATTATCACAAGGTTTTATTCTCTTTAAAAATTTTAATATGCTTTGCTTTTGCAAATGAAATTTAATTCCTTTTTTTAAAAAATGTAAATGTTCTTAATCTCATTGACATTCAATTTTTTTCAAAAGATATAAATTTTGCCTTATTTGTATAATTTGCTTTGTGCTTGCCTTAATTACACAAATTTTGCCTTATTTGTGTAATTTTCTTATTAATTTTCGTGCTCAATATAAATATTTTATTAATTACTAAAGTATTTATTCCCACAACTTGTGCATTTCTGTCCTTTGATTGCCTATTTTCTGTCGAACGAAAGCCTGCGTTTTCATAGGATTTCAACTCTTTCTTAACGGCTTAAACAAGTCACAGTCACACCCTTAACTCAAAAACAAAACTATATTTCTTGTGTCCCTCATCCAATATGAAGTTTTTAACAGGATACTTGGCTTTCTTTACCTCGAAAAAAGAAACATAAAGCTGTCTTATTCCTTTTTTAACTAACCCCATAAATATTTTGTTACATTTTCTCTCATAGAGTAGAGAGTTTTTCCCACTTAATTTTATTTTGCTTCCAATAGTTTTTAAGGTTCTAGTGTGAGACTTTCCCACCTTATAGCTATTGGTTCTGGTATCAGTGACATCACTGTGAATTGTTTTCCATTGGTTGAAAATTGAGAGCAAGTGGCAGTTTCTGGCACTGCATGGCGGTTTATGGCACTGCATGGAAACAGGAAATCATAATTGATGGGTTTTAAAGAAGTGAATTTTGAGTGCTACTGAAAAGTAATAGTATTGTAATGTGGTGTTTATGATTAATCCCTGTGCATTTGCCATGGAACCCTTATATAAAATGGTAGTTGGTTTTGTTATTATGATTGATAAATAATAAAGTGAATCAAGCATAAACAATTTAATCAATCAAATGCATTGATAATTATTGATGAGAATCTTGCAATAACTTATTTTTTTGATGTTAGGCAGCAGCATACCTCCATGGGTTAGTAGTTCTTATATCTTTTAAGATAGAGGGTACAGTTTAACACTAACCTAAAAGAATGGACATTTATGCCCTTGTTAAAAATTTATATTGGTAACTAAATTTTCTAAATGTTACTCTATCTTTTGTTTTCTTTCCTTTTGACCAAATGAGCATATAGTGTTTTTGCGTCTTTTCACAACCTTTGTGCTAATTTAAATTTTATTTCGGCCCACAAATTGACTCTTTCTTTGAGAATTAATTATTAAATTGTAGTCTTCTGTTCTTTCCTGTGGGTTCACCTTGCCACATAAAACTATAGTTTATGATTTTGTACTAGACTATGATAAAAAATTTTTAATATACCCAAAAATATAAACTACTCAAAATGAGGAAAATTTTCTATATAAGTAAAAACTAAAGAAAAAGGATATGCTTATTTGTAAGTTCAATATCATGTCATCAAGTTTTTCTTTATACAGGTTTTATATTGTTTATAATGGTTTTTCTAATGATCCGGACATTTTTAATATGCTTTTTAATGTTTTGAAAAATATTTGAAAACATGCTTCTGATAGGATAAATAAATTAGAATTGTTCCTTCCACCACTGTAAATGAATGTTTTCTACAATGTGTCTATTTTTATAAATAAATTTAATTTACACATATTTTAAGACTTATAAATTAAAAATCTTTACTTTATCCAGGGATGGCTGATGAACAACATGTTTTGACAAAACAATGGTCGTAGTTCTTTTCTTTTTTAATGAAGAAGTTGGTTGTACAAAAATTTGTGGTGATGGAGAAACTAAATTTTCTGCTGCTCTGATGACATCCAATACCTTCTCATCAACACTTTTATCACAGGACACATCTGCACTCGACTACAAAATAAAATTTATATCTTTAAAAAATGAAGTTTTATGCTTTAAAGGAAAGTAAAACTTTTGACAATATACAAAAGAAATAACAATTTCCTGGAAGAATATTTGTACAATACAATTATTTTGAAAATAACCTAACCTACATGTAACTGAATATCTGAATATATATATATATATATATATATATATAAACACGAAGCAGAATTATAAAATAAAATAAAAAATTTTTTTAATGGGAAAACGTAAATGTAAAAAAAAAACCAAATTCTTAACTAATGCATAACTTGAAGCTAAAAATAGATTAAAAGACAGAATGTGAACATTAAAGTGTGAGAAAGAGCATTTAGTTTAAAATAATAAATTAAGACAAAGACTTAACATAAAAGACTTAAGATAAAGGAATAACATTAAAAAAAAAATCAGTTGAAGCTTTTTATGTTACATATACATATATGTAAGCTAAAAAATTGAGAAAAAATGGAGGAAAAAAAATTATTAAAAATCCGGAAAACAAAATAAAGAAAGGATATAATCTCTTCATCAGTTCACACAATTATATCCGCAAAAAAGAGTGCTTTCTAATATTGTATCAATATAGCCAAAGCAAAATATATCAATACAATAGTGTGAGGAGCACTCAAAAAAATTGAAACGAAATTAGAACACATTAAGTAAAAAATAAACATATATATCAAGCAAAAAACAGAAAAAAATGTAAAGAGATTATAGAACAGTACACGAGAGGAAATCAACATAGTGAGGAGCGAATTTAAATGAACTTACTCGTACCGGCAATTTTCAAGAATGATTTAAAATATTTACGTAATAAGATTGCCAGATTACAAACTATGAAAACAGAAACATTAATAAAGTGATATCTTATGGCACGTTCTTACTGCAATACTGAAGCGCGTCAAATTTGTTAGTTACCTTGGAAGGGCCTCGAAAATGGATGTGCGCAAGGTAATTTAAAGTTTGTAATTATATTAATTTTCTTCGTTTTTCTCTTTGTTTTTTGTGCTATATATATATATATATATATATATATATATATATAAAATTCTAAGAATTAAAATTAGACTTGTTGAGTCATGTTTTATTCATAGTAGTAGCTATGTTCAATTGTTAAATATTCATTATTTTCAAGTAGATTGAACCTTAATTCAGACAAAAATAACAAATATACACTTAAACAGCATTATTTTAAAACTTAATTAAAAGGAGTACTATTTCACATTAACTACACAAGATAATAAGTTGACTTAGGTTAAGACAAACATTAAAGAATAATTAAAACTTATAATGATATAAACCATGCAAAATGAATTATTTAAGTATGATGATTGAAAGGATAATTATATATGAACCATGCATGATAATAATTTAATTGAGGTCAAGACAGATATTAAATACATAAGAATAATTAGCATATTATACAAGATTAAAAGTCATAATACATTATCAGTGATTATCTTTAACTTAACCTTATCCTCAACATCATTGGTAACCTTTCTTTATCTGCAGTTGCTATAGGTTTGCCAACAAAATTGCATTCAAAGAATATGACATAAAAACACTTACTCTACTTTGAAAAAATTACTCTTTTTTTTCTGAAATACCTTCTATTACTCTCATTTATTAAATTGAAACAGCTACAACATAAATATTTTTTCATAGAGCAGTTGACAACATAATATTTTAACATAGAGAAAAAAGAAAAATGGTCAATTCTAAATAAGCTTTTAAAAAATTTATCAAATATTGTGTTTTAATTTTTAAGTTCTTTTTATTTCATCAGTCGATATAAAAAAATGGCATGTCATATATTGAATTGTTAAAATATATGAAACTAAAAATGATTGCTTTTATATAAAGAATTACTCATTTAAATTTCAAAGACGCACAGTACAAGTATCATAAAATGACTGATTTATCAGCAGTTGAAAGGTTTATCATATTACACTTACAATTGATAAACATTCAAAAGTAGAAAAAATTACTATGAAGTGCAGTTTATGACTTCTCATTTTTATTATCAATCCAATTACCTTTGTTTGACATTCAAATAATTTATTTGAACTTATTTTACTTTCTTTCAATACAAATAAACTTACAACTTATTTTCAAATAATTTTGCTTGCTTGTAAGTGTAATACAATAAGGTCATTGTACTTGTACTATAAATTTTTGAAATTCATGAGTTATTCTTTTTTTAAAAAAAATCAATAAACATTCAAAAATAAAAAGTCTTATGATGAAGTGCAGCATATGACTTTTCATTTCACTTCATTGGATCAAACATATATAAAACAGATAATTGTAACCAACACTTTATTTAAAATAAATAAAGCATAATATATGTCTATAATGTTTTAATTGAAATTCAACAACAAATATTTTTGGTTGTATTAAAAGAAAGAAGCATGAACTACATGATGCATTAAACAATCCTAAAATTATACTTTAGAAATGAACTGAAAAATAATACTTATATATAAGCTATAAATACATAATTTTGATGTGAGCATGAGTTACAAATGAAAACTTAGATACAAGTTGGTGAGTTTCACAATTTGTTGAGTAATAACCAATATTTTTTACCTGAATATGTCAATAACAGAAGTTAATTTCACTACCTCTACAAAAAAAAGATAGGACAGAACATAAGTTATTATGTCAATCAGGTAATACACCGACTAGCCACAAATTGTTTTACATATGCTAAAGACATATTTGTGTTTCTGGCACATAGCAGCAATATGAGCTAAAAATACCATAGATAAGATCTATTTCAAACATCTTTTATCATCTAGACTTTAATAAATACAAGACAATGCAAATGTAAATTTAAGAATTACCGGATGGAATATTTCAACAGCCTCATCATCACTATCTATGCATGGTACTGAATTGATAGTTACTGAGCTTGAGCCAGGTAAACAGGAGTAAGATGTATCTAAATGTGAATTAAATCCATCACATACAATTATAGATATTGATACAGCATTACTTTCAAATGTTTTATATGCTTCTTCAAGAGTAGCACCCAGAACAGAAATACTGCATATCTATAAAAAGTGATAAAATTATAAGAGTTAACATAATTCAGATAATTTTACAAAAAGGAGTAGGGAAAAACATATGTATATATTATTAATTTCATAAATTATAAAGCATGAAATGTATCTAAAATTTTTTTCTATAAAGAAATTACAGCTTCAATATTTAAAAAGTACAATTACTAACTAGTAAATTGAATAATTTACCTTTTTGGCTTTTTTATAGTTCATTCTGGCAATTAACAATTGGAGACAAAAAATTGAAAACTAATTTAAAGTACATATATTTCTGTTTTTGGCAATTAACAATTGGAGACAAAAAATTGAAAACTAATTTAAAGTACATATATTTCAGTTTTTGGACAAATTAATTACTTTTTGCTGCTTTTTACCAAGATAAACCATTTATTTTATTTTATTTTATTTATTCCTTTTTTCATTTTTAGTTAGTGGAGTATTCAGATTGTTTAAGGAAATTCATAGCTGATCAGGTGGTTTAAAAAAAGAAGAAATCTGAATAAAATTTATCACTATTTCAATTTTGTTGTAGTTATACAAAATTACTATAATTATTGACAATATTAGTTACAAATGAATGATCAGTTTAAGATGAATAAGTACTTTTTATTCTTTATATTTATGATCAGAAGGCTGTTAACACATTCTGAATCATTATATTTATATTGATGCAGATGGAGGAAAACAAAATAGTGATCAGCTGTACACATTACTGTTTAAGTAAAAATTTTGATCTTAAATTTTAAATGCTAACAAGGAGAAATTTTGTTGCTCTGAGGAAAAGTATTCTTTTCAAAAATACATTATATTTATAAATTATATCAAGTAAGAAGTTTCACATACACGTAAATAGTAATTTACAATACACAAATGGAAGTTACCAAATTAAAAACTACTTCAATAAATTTGAAGAGTTATAAAAAATTTCTTTTGGCCTATGTCAAAAAAGTTTATAATCTGACTTATAGAAAGTAGCACTGTCAAATCTTTTAAAAAATTCATTTTTTTTTACAACATTTGATATCAACTCTTTAAACATTTGAGATCAACGTATATTAATAGCATATTTAATAACATTGCTGTAAAAGTATCAGTTTAAAATCATAGAAATGATAGGGTTATTGTTAATTTTTCATTGATCTACATAGGGATAGAATAAACATTTTCTCAAATTGACACTTTTTAAAATTGTGGATTCATTTACTCCTTTGATATTTATGTTTAACTCATATTAGTTGTTTTAAGCATCTAAAAAAACTCTATAACTACTATTCAGCATAAAATTTAAAGGATCAAATGAACAACCCATATTGTATGAATGAAAGAAAACAGCAATATAAGAAAAATATTTTTGGCTAGGCCTGCAGATACTCTTTCTAGAGTTGGTTCAAACTCAGATGTATTGAGCTTTAAGGCTCAAAGGCTTAAGGAATCTTAAAGGTCAAAAACTGAAAAAATTATTTTGAGCAAAAGACTGACATGAAAAAAATTTCTAGAAAGAGCCATAGTTCATCAAAAGATCATTAATTAATCATTAAACTGAATTTAAAAGTATTTTTTGTTCAATCATAATGCAGATAAATTATTTATGTGCAATGAATTCAAGCTATTAAATTTTTATGATTAATAAATCAAAGAGTTATTGACTCTACATTTACTCAGTACCTAAAGAATAAATTTATGTAAGACCATACAGACATTTACTTTCATATAGTACTTAATTTAATCATTTTAAGACATGTATGAGAACTATATTAAAGCTTAAATACAAGTAAAATGCTTTTTTTTAATTATGTGAAACAAATTAATTCCTTTAAAAAACAGGCTTATTTTGAGAAACCACAGCAATGTTCCAACTTGATGCATACCAGTACTTCAGTAAATTTCACACTTCATCCTTTTTCTACTTTGAAGCTTGTTTATTATTTTAGAGCTGACTATAAACATTTTATATTGTTTTCTTAAAATAAACTACATAATACTTTAATTAAAAGTAATATATTTCTAAATGACTAATTATACAATGTTTTTCCAATTAACAATCTATCTATTTTAAATTTAACCAAAATATGTCTTTTATTTACATTATAGTAACTTACCTCTATAACTCTCATACCAATTTTTAGTTTACCATTTCTCTCAGCAGCTGAATTGGGATGAATCTGTAAAAGCATATTAACAATGTAATTGAAAAAATTTTATATAGTAAAATTATTAAAAACTATTATGTTACATATTAGCATGAAAATTTGAATAAAACATGGCAATCAAAAATGTTAGGAAACAGGTTGATATTTTAAGCTACTCAGAAGATTTGTAAAGATGTTTTCTGTGTATTTTCTCTGAAGAAAAATAACCAGGTTTTATTCTAAGCTGAACTAAAAGTCAACAATTGAATGGTTAAAACTATATCTTCAAAAGCTTTGTTTGATTTTTATAAATTTTAGTGAGGTGTGTAAAAAAGGAGATATGGCAAAGTTGCCTTTTATAAAATGCTGATATTAAATATAAAAAAATGAACAAAAATAAAAAGGTTAAGATAAAATAAAAATTCAAATCATTAGATCTTTCAAGAAGTTAAATAGTTACCTTTGTTATAAATATTCCTTCATCAAAGTAATCATAAGGATTTGCATGGCTACCACTCAAGCCTCCTCCCAGTTCAATACCTAATATTTCATCACCTTCCATAAAAATATTTATTTCCTGCAAATTAATATTAGAGATACTAATTAAACCTAACACAAGATTAAATAATAAAGTAAAAGATACGTTTTTATTAAAAATTGTTTTTAATATGACTATTTTGAATCTTGTTTAGAAATTTAACATAGTTTCTTAATCCTATTGTTATAAACAAAACAGCAACTTAAATGTATCAAAAATCGAAGTCAATTTAAAATTCAATCACTCAAAAGTATTATTTGTTGATGTAAATAAAAATGAAAATTCCCTAAGCCTTCAAGACTTGACTTTTTCCTTTATTATAAGAAAATTTTTATAACTACTCAGTAAGAAAGCTAACATAACTTAATGCTTATTCCATAAAACAGGAATATTGTAGAATAAATCAAGTTATTTAGAGAAAATTGACCCACAAAGAAAGGAGGTAAACCAGAATAAGAAATGAGGTAGGTAAATAAAAAGTACTATCCTAGAATAAAAAATACTTCTTATCTTAAAATGTTTCACATAAGTTTAGGAACAATAAGGACATTTCCAAATTTGATTTAAAGAACATGATAAATAATACAAAATTTAAAAAATATAAACATAAAAATGTAAATGAAATCAAGAAACTTTTTTGGCTGTTCTATTTCTTAATATTGTTGAAATCCAGACCACCACCTTGATTTTTTGTAAAGTTAAAATCATTCAACACTGTTCCTCCTGAATTAACATTTATTTCTTAAGAAGAATTTCATAATATTCATCACATTAAAGAATGAAATAATGACTTTTATAACATTTCTTATTTTTCAGTAATTTAGAAATATTTTTGCCAACAACTTTGCAACTTTTTTTAATTTATTTAAGAACAATGAATAAAAAAAAAGATTAAACAGAAGTGTTTTACATTTTTTTAGATATATTTTTCAAATTCAATGAATAACTATTTTCCAAGCACTTAAATAAATTAGAATAAATATTACTGAATTCAATCTTCATGTATTTGTCAAATGAATTTGCATAATTATAAAACAAGCTTCATTAAATGAGAAACTTGTGCTAACGTTTTTAGGCAGTTTGCATTTAAAAAGTCTAACAATCCACTTTTAGCTTGTAGACCATAGGTTTACTATTGTATGAAAAATTTAAAAAAAAAAAATTTATTTGGAAGAATCATCCTAAATTTATGAATTACTTTAATTAAACAACAAAAGTAGGACTGTAATAAAAATTATCCCCGATTCATAAAAATGTACTTAATCTTACTTTTACACGAAGGATTAAAGTAATGGTATTCTTTAAAATGGAAACATTAGACTCCCGAAAATTATCCCCCATTCATAAAAATGTACTTAATCTTACTTTTACACGAAGGATTAAAGTAATGGTATTCTTTAAAATGGAAACATTAGACTCCCGGAATTTTTGAAAGATCAATTAAAAAAAATCTAACAAAACAAATAAATAAATAAAGTAAGCAAAAAAAAATAAAAAAAATAACAACCTTTCACATTTATCAGCAATACAAATCCCATTTTTTATATTAAAAAGGTTTTGAAACATAAATTGTTTTACAGTGAAATAACTGTAATAAGAACAGTGAACGAAAAAAAATAAAAAAAGGCAAACATCAAAAACTATTTTAAATTTCAGTATTTAAACCTATCACATAATTGAAACATTAAAATGCAAAAAAAAAACATGTGTAGACTTATCTACCTGCCATCCGGTTGGCAGAGGATCATGGCGTATTAGGAGTTTTACTTCATTAGCAGCAGCACATAGAGCAGTTACTGCTTCAGCATGAGTAGCTTTATTTAAATCAATATTATTAACCTAAACAAACAATAAATTAAACATTATTTTATTTGAAATAGTTAATCACGGTTATTTTCAATAACAGAGTTAAAAATAAACACACAAAAGTTCAAACTAACTTTAAGAATACGATCTCCAACTCGTATTTTCTTTGTTTTAGCAGTTATTCCATTTGGTGCAATCTGTCAGAGAAAAATATAACAAAAAAGGTTCTATAATTCATAATATCACTACAAAATAAGTTTAAAAATAAAGATGTAAAAATATTAAGAATTTTATAAGCATCTGGAAATAATTTAAGTTCTGTAGGAAAATATTTCCATCACAAAAGTTACGTTACAATCTTTAGTCACAATACCACTACTATGTTACAATATTTAGACCCACACACATCACATATGTATGTTATTTAAACAATGGTAGCAAGACTATTATAAAACATTTGAAAATTACAATAATACATGCAAATAATTTGCAAGAAAGTAATGTTTATCGTAAAATGTTATTTATATTTTTAAAATTTATTTTATCACCATTGATGAGCATGTGATCAATTTAATTAAATTAGATTACATGCTCACTAATGATTTAGATAATTATTCAGAGAATTTAAGATATTGATATATGCATTGTTAATTTGAGTCAGGATGAAATTGATTACATGGAAGACTTTCTTTTTTTAAATAAAAGTGTTAAGTTATTAATCCTTCTTTTGGATAAATAATAGCATAAATCATAAAAAACGTTTATAGTCAGCCAAACAGCAATGGGATTCAAGTCCATGACATATTTAATGCTAGAGATATTTTATATCAGTGCTGTAGTCAAATAGAACTTTGCACAGCATAACACGCATTTCCGATGTTTTGCCCAACAGTTGATTGTTTTTACTAAAAAAATTTAATCAATACAATTATTAAAATATGGATGAAAATGGGTCAAATCAGAATTATTTTAAAATCTATAAATATTTATTGTCAGAGAGAAGAAATTAAGGTTGCTTTTCTTAGCTTAATTTTTGTTTTCTGATTCTAAAAGTATAATCTATGACTTTCACTATAACACAATTTTCTATGTCTAAGCCCCAAATGATATGAATTAAAAGCAGAACTGCAAAAATGAAACATAGTAAGAGTTATGATAACCTTCATTACTTCTACAATATGGTAAATAAGTTACATTGCTAAGAAGAAATTTAATGTTTTTCATCAACAATGCATATTAACATAAAAATTCCTTTTGAAATTATAGCCAAATATAGAATGAAAATATGTTAAGCAAACATCTTTTTATTGTTCTAGAGATATTATAAAGATCACTATATTTATATTTTAATATAAGATTTTTTTACACATCATTTCTAATTTGCATCAATTTCCAATAAAATGAAAGTTCTCTACAAAAGCAAGTTTATGTAATTATTAGCAAACCCATTTTTGTTGCTTTATAAGTTAGGTTTAAAAACTACAAAATTATAGAGATGAATAGAAATCTTGGGCAACTACTAAAGAAACATATCAATAAAGATAAATAAACCCATTTTACTTCTTAATCATAATGAATACTAAGAAAAGTTAGGATTTATATTGGAATAATGTGTTGAACAAAACTTACACGAGAAACAAAAATACCAGGTTCGTTTTCACCAAATGGAAAGCAAGATTGGTCACAACCACCCATGATGCTCAGTCCAAGCGATCCATTAGACCTTACTAAAACTACTTCCTAAAATTGATAACTGTGTCAGCATAATTAATAATATAATTTGCTCAAAACTGAGAGTACAAAAATTAATAATTCAGAAAACCGAAATTAAAAAAAATAATTCTAAGATTCTTTAAATATTTTACTCTAGAGCATGAAATTATATACCATTTCATTACATTATTTTCCAGCTTAGTTTAAACTTTGTTTTAAATGTAAAAAATTAAAAACTTGAACTTAGAACTAGCTCAGTATGTTTTATAAAAATAGATTCATTTGTGAATCAGAAAATGTTCCTGATATATTTTAGAACAAATTTTGATTATAGTTATTACAAGTTATAATATTCATTATCAATTTTTTATTAATTTTTTTTATTATATTATTTAGGTTAAAGTAGCATAAAAAGTAATGTTTCCATACAATTAAGAAATAAGATGACAACTTTTTCTCAAAAAATCTTCATTAATAAAACAAACTAATAATTTTAATTTGAAGTAGCATGTTATAAGTTTGCGGTGGTATGCATGAATTTTTATTTCTGAACTAAGCACAAGTTTCAACTATGTAATGCAGCTTAGTGCAACTAAATAATTTGAAAATTTGATTTAAAGTTGCAGGTAACGCTAAACATTTTTAGATTTTCTGTCCGAAAACTTGCAGAAGTCTTATTATTTGTAAGACCATGATTTTTGTAGGCTTATGTTATTTAGGAATAATTGAAAAACTTACTTCTGTTAAAAGCTTATTTGATGATGATGAATTATTAGTGATTCTTGTGAGAGTGGTTTCACTGTAAGATGACCTTGTGAGAGTCTCTAAAGATTTACCCATATTTTTGGTGAGAGGAGGTAAATCTGGTGATAAAGGAACATAAGGACGTGGATTTTGAATTGTGACTTTAACAACAGGGCCAACATATTTGTCTTTAGTATCGTATGCAGCTGTTTGAATAACCGAGTCTATTGTAGAAGGTTGAACAACATCAGGAATATTTTTACTAGAAGCTCGAGATAAAACTGTAGGTGTAGATGTCATTTCAGGAATAAATGCAGTCAGTTTATTTTCATGCTGAAATGTGGAGGAAGAAGTTGGTTCATTGGAGATTTGGTGAAAATCGGATCCTTTGTCACAGTATGGATTATAACTTACAACTGGAACTTTATTAATAGTTTCTGAAGGATATCCTATTCTAAACTTGTTATTTGATTCTCCTGATGGGCTTACAATGCTGTTATGCATCTGAGTAATAGCATTATGTTGGCAATCTGCAACATCTTTTGGCACATTAGCAAGCAGGTAATCCTTCTAAATGAAAAAAGTAAAATAAAAATTTCAATCCAATTTAAACAGAGTTAAAAATATTTCAAGATCATTTTTCTTTAGTAAAAATGCAAGGGAAATGTATTATTAATGATGTTTGAATGCAAAATATAGGTTATAAAAATTCATAAAAGAGAGTGTTTTATCAAGACAATTGGCAAAATATGTTAATGTAAAAGAAGTGAGGTTCAACTATGGGAATCCCCTGAATAAAAATGAAGGAAGGTAGTGGTGAACAAAAGCATAAATATATTGTTACAAACTAGAGAGTAAAAATGTTTCCAGACAAAAAGAACAAAATTTATCAAAAAAATTTGGTTGAAATGGAAGTAAAAAACATATCAATCAATTTTCGGGTATTTGTACTAGACATAAATTAACATTTTATGTAATACATTGAATAAATAGGAAACTATAAAACTTATGAAACCCTGTGCAAAACTGCATAAAATTTCAAGGAAATATTCATAAAAATTAAATGTTAAGTTTTTAAATATAAGTTCAAAATTAATATACAATTGATAAAGAGAACTAAACTCTAAGAATAAAACATTCACAATAGTAAACTTTCTACAGCGATGAGCACAGCATCTAGAACTAAATTTTACACATAATATTAATAGTCAGTTAGTGTGCAGTTATTAATATCTTACTTCTTTTAAGTTTGTCTCACGTTCTCTAAGAGCAGTGAATTTTATGCTATTTCCTGCATTTTTCAAGATTTGAACAGCAGTATAATGGTCAATATCTAGCAATGGTATTTCATTGACCTACCAAAAAAAAAAAAAAAAAAAAAGAAAGAAATGATGGCATGTCTTGTTATTTACAAAAAAAATTATTTGAGTTCAAAATTTCATAAAAGATTTAAATATTCTAAAAAAATTAGATATAATAAAACAGTGTTTACCAAAATAAAAAATTTTAATTAATGCTTACAAAAAGTTTAAAAATAATATAATTTATATTGCTATTGCAATAGACAAGAGAAAATCATGAAAATTTATATAAACAATATACTAAAGGAATATTATACTATTTTAATCCCTTAAAGATAAAACATTAATTAATTATCATTTAAGAAAAGAACAAATAATGTTAAAAATGCAAATAGTTTTTAACTACTACTATACTTTAAAAAATAAACAGATAAAAACATGTTATTTAATCCAATTACTAAAGTTACTGATTTACCTTTAAAATCTTATCATCTACTTTTAATCCAGCCTTATCTGAAGGACCTCCTTTTATGATCTTTGAAACAAATATTCCCTATAAAAAAGTTTAATTAGAAGAATGAAACAAAATGGAAAAAATTATTCAAATAAAATTGATACACTATATTACATCATCTTCCCCCTTGTATGGAGTAGATTCTTTCCCTCCAGCAATACTTAGACCCAGGCCAGTAGGTTCTCTCTGAACAATAATATTGTAAACATCAGAATAATATTGTAGATTACCTGTAAATGAAAATATAAAATTCTGTGCATTTAGATGAGATGTAAACAAAACTCTTAGATATCAAGGTTTGATTTACAGAAAGATAGTATTTAAATTTAACAGTTAAAATATAAATCAACTTATTGGCATTTACAGAAACATTGTCACTCTTGCATCATAACATATTGCGATTGATACTATATTAAAAACAATTAAGATTTAATGTAGAAAAATGGTGTTAGGACCCTTTACAGAATATTATATCATTAAGTTTAATAATTTTATGTGAAATTTGTAAACCAATTAAATTCACAATAAATTGCCATAGTATTTTGAGTATTTAAGAGCTATTTTTGTCCTACAGCTATGTTTTGTTTCGAAAGAAACTTGCACATAAGAAAATTCCATGCTATATTACTTAGAAAAGTTTAATAATGTGATTCCAATTTTAAGAGTTAATTTTTTTTTAAACTTTTGTTGCACCCTTTAAATTCAAATTTCCAGACAAAAGAAGGAATCTGTTTATGGCACCTACTGAACTTAATTTTCAGATAATTCTTTTCAATAGTAATAATGCATAAGATAGACCTTTAAAAACATCAGTAATTTACTGCTATTAGTACTTAAGTAAAAACAATTACTAAAGCTAAAAAATTCTATTGTTATAAAAAATGCGAGAACAAGCCCTGAAATGCAAATTTATTTTTTAATGTACTTCCTCTAATTTTAATTATTAATTCAGAAACATTGACTAGACAAATTACATAAAACATGATCAATTACAAGAATTAATTACACAGAAACATTAACTAGAGTAGAAAAATGTAATATGGACAAAAATGAAATGAAAAGAACCTAAATGACTAAAGCCAGTTGTATTATAAAGAACCTTGTACTTTCCTCCTTTTACAATTATATTCATGAATAAATTTTACCAGTAAAGATGTAAGTAATGTGTTACAATTAGTTCTTACATAAATTAATATGTAACGTGAAAAAAGATAAAGGTTGCGAAAAATAATTTTCAGGTAAATACGAATTAATTTTTTTTACGTAGACTTCTTTAATTTTTTTGCAACAACTTGAATATACATTTTCTTTTTATCAAGCACTTCAGGGGTATATTTTTGAAGTCAATTATTTTCCTAGGTAAAGTTTTAAAATTTTTCCAAATTCTATGACTATTTTTTTAAATAATTGGTGTTTACACAAATTATTTCTCAATAAACAAATTAGTTTTGTTTACTTGGAGCAATTTGAGGAATGGATGTAAATGTTCCACCACTGAAAATGCATCCTTTAAATTTGTTAGATTATATTTTTTAATAAAAATTCTGTTTATATATACTACAATAAAAATCTACACCAAAAGGACTCTGTTAATCACTAGTATTGAAATTATAGATGGCTTTCTAAAGTTAGTTATCTACCCAAAAACAAGTCAATACATGTGTATTAAGAAATACAGGGTATCTGCTACATTTTAGATTTTCAAATTCATGACTTTACATGACTAATTCCAAGAATTTTTCATGACTTCATGAAATTACTATTTTCTCTGACGAAAACACAACAATAAATTTTAAAAAAAAGCATTATAATAACATTAATTTAAATGATAGGTAAACCCAAAACTGTTATACTCTGTATCTTGAAATATTCATTTTAAATTTAAAAAAACAGAGCAAAGAAAGAATTGAAGCACTAAAATAGCTGGGGACAAAATACAAAAGCAAAGAATTTATTATTTTTTTTGCAGAATCATATTTTAAAGATACTTTTCTTGCGTATCCGTGAGGAAAGAAATACTCCTGATTTTTCTGTTCTCATTTTGAAATGAAAAAAATTCGCCAATCACTGGCTTGCTTCAGCTAGAATTTTAAACTGATAATTTTAAAAAAATAAATACAGTAGAAGCCACTTAATGTGATTACATCGGGACGAACGTGATTTGATAACAATAACCGATTGATTACAATACTGTAAACGAAAAAAAATTGAAGCTAAAAAATGATTTTTTTTACATACGTATTAAAATAAAAATTATTTTAAATTAGGAGTAGTTGCTGTACAACTCTATAGTATTTAATAGAAATTAATGCACACTAAAGAAAAAGAATTAGTTAGTATACTTACATATTTAATGATGAACTGCAGAAAACAATAGAAAATACAAAAGGTTAATTATTAACTGAAAAAGAAATCATCAATTGTCGATTGTTTAGCATTCTCTCGAAGCAAGTAATTTACGAATTGCTCATAATCATAATGTTTATGAAAGTGTTCCGCGTCGGCTTTGTTTTGCATACCTAGACGTAAGATTCGAAGTGCCTCCTTCATCTGAGTAGGTGTTGGAATTTTGTCCTCGATAGCACTTTCGGGTTCATCATCGGCATCAGAATCTTGTGACGAAGCTTGATCTTTGACACATACGGCTTCACAAATGTCCTCATCAGTTAACGAAGTAGAAGTCTCAACCTTCTCGTCGATCTTCATCCATGCTTCAAAATTCTCAGCATTCATATCGGGCAGGAGATTGAAAACGTCTTTCATTTATTTAATCACAGCAGCATTGTTGTCCTCTGGTTGACAAAATCCTCCACGACTAAAACAATTTCGAATTGTTTTTTCCGAGACATTATTCCGTGACATTGTTAACAGATGTATGGCATCCAAAACATTTGTTTTTTTGGCTAGAGCGTTCGCATTAAGATCTTCAGCGTCTTGGTCTTCCATATTTTCTAAGATCCTTGAACGCATTTCCTTTCTGTAATATGCCTTCATGGAGCGGATAATTCCCTGGTCACACAGTTGAATTAAAGAAGTGGTGTTTGGTGGTAAGAACACGATATTTATCTTCTTTAATGAAACAGTTACATCATGCGCAGTGCAGTTGTCTATGAGCAGAAGTATGTTCCGTTTTAGTCGCTTGTCCCATTTCAATAGCCATTCGTTAAAAATGGTGGTAGTCATCCAAGCCGTTTTGTAGGCAAAATAATCGACGGGCAGATTTTTCACACCTTTGAAACAGCAGGGCTTCTTATTTTGTCCAATCACTAAAAGTTTTTCTTCAGTGCTGGTCATACTAGCTCAACATAGCACAGTTAGGCGTTCCTTGGAGGATTTACACCCTTGCATACTTTCCTTCTGAAACATGTAGGTGTGTTCAGGCAACGCACAAAAATATAGGCCAGTTTCATCAGCGTTATATACATCTTCAAGTGAATATGTGGCAATAAGTTTAGGCCATTCTTCTTTAATCCACTGATCTGCGGCTACATTATCGGCATCTTTTTGTTCACCGTGTGTCCTTCGGAAGAGTATTTTCTGCCTCTTTTTCCAGCTGTGGAACCATCCTTCTGTGGCTACGAAGTTTCCTTTACCCAATTTTGCAGCAAAATTTTCAGCTTTTTGGTGCAAAATTGGACCATTAACACGAGCGTCCTTTTCACGAACGTTTGTGAACCAGAGTTTTAATGCAGATTCAACCTCTTTGTCTTTTCCATCTCGATTTCTTTTACAATTCAGATTTTCGTTCAAAGTATACTTTTTTTTGATATCTTCACGATTTTTTAAAATTTTGCACAAAAGCGGCAGCGAAACTTTCAATTGAACAGCAGCATTCCTTTGGCTCATTTTCGGCAATTTATCCTAACGACTTAAAATGTCAACCTTTTCTTTCCCAGTAAGATCTCTCTGTTTCCTTTCCATTATAAAAAATCAGGTTACAAACCGTATGAACTATTGTAAAGTGAAAATTTATGCTGATCTTCTTCTGCATGCGTCTTTTAAACACTTAGATGTGGCAGTTCCACTATCCCCCCCCCAATTTTATTGTTTGACCAATAGCGACTCAGTAAGCGACCTGCCAAGATCAAGTGGCATACCGGAAACAATGTTCTCTTTTGAAGGTCACCCCATAAACCCTTCCCAAAGTGGCTGGGACACATCATCTGTCACATTGTTCAGTTCTTCTAAAAAGAGGCTCGTGACAAACATTGACTCGTTACTGGTAGGTCTTCTTTTCTCTTTATTTAGGATTTTGGGGAATTTGAAATCGCACAGTGCTACGGAATTTTACAATGCTTGATCGAAAATGGCAAAATACCCCCCCTCCTCAGTGGCGTACGCAAAATTTTTTCAAGGGGGGTGTTCATAATTTTCTGAAACTACCAAAAGAAATTAGAGTATGTAATAAAGCACTATTATTTACCCAATTTAGACAGCTAGACAATTTTGACTTTTTATTTAGACAGCATTGTTTAGTTAAATTTTGATTTGATTTTTTAAGTTTAAGAACATAATTTTTTTTTTATAATAAGAGGTAAAATATTTTATTTTTATTAAAAAGTAGGAATAAATCGAGCCAGAAAAAACTACTCATAATGTTACAGCTACCTAAATAATAACCTTTTAAATGTGAATATTCTACAGAAAATCAATGAATTTGACCAAAAAATAAGAAAAAATAACCAGCCAACAAATAGAGAATTAAACCAGTAATACAAACACGCTAAAAATTTATTGATTTATACAGTAATATCCAAACGACGGTTTTTTTTTTTGCAAGTTCGTTTAAAATGTCTTCTACAGCTGGGGTAAATTTTCCATGAATGTTTAAGAGCGCCAATCCATTAATTCTATTATTACCTGTTGAATTGCATAAATAAGTCTTTAAACGGCCTAAAGTTGAAAAGGATCTTTCGTTTGCACTCATTGAAGCAGGTAGAACGACCAATATTTCTAGCAGTTTGAAAATGTTTGGTGTTATATCTTTATTGCACATTCCAAGAGCATCTGCCGCAGTTTTTGAAACACTACCTCACCTCCATCTTCACTAATCCTTTTTAATCTTTTATACCAGAGTTTTAGTTCTAACTTAAGGCTTTCTTTACAGGTATCCAAATCTTGAACTTAAAATTCCACTAGTGCTTCAAAAGCCTTTATGTTTGAAGGTTGGCAAATGAAAGGATCGGCAGAAAGAAGGCACTGAAATATTTTCAAAATATCATGATTTGATACAAACCTTAAGTCTTGTGTTATAAAATTTTCTATAAATGGAATAAATACACTAACTCTGAAACATGTTTCTTTGAGGGAAAATTAGCGCGATTTTTCTGTCTTCCCGTTATTCTAGGGATTTGTATGGAAGATCCAATTCTTGTTTGCATAAGAGAAGAGCTGAATATTTCAGAGAATATTTCAGTGGCATTTTCACGCACTAATTTTAGTTCTTTAATAACATCTTGATAAAGACATTTCTTGTGCTCAGAGAATCGCCCTACTGCTTTTTTTCAGTTGTCAAATTTTACATTGACCTTTAAAGGTTGCTTGCCAGAACCGGCACCACTTGGGGAGAAAAGTACTCAAAATTCGCAAAAAGCACCACCCAACCTCTGAATATGCAAGCCATTTCCAGCGATAATGACATTTGTACTGAAATTTCAATTTTCCTTTTTCAGGAAAAGCAAATGTTGGATTGGGTTCCCAAAGATTTTTTAGTATATCCTCGCATATACTATTTTCTGAAAAAAGTCCAATGTCATATGGGTGGAAAGTAACACTTTGAGGGCCACTTTCACATTCATCAGATTTTGTTATGCTAGAAACGTTTTCTTCAACGGAAGTATCAAATTTCTGTTCAACAGAAAAACTTACATTGGTACTAGATGCTGTTACCTCACTAATTTTAGGTCATGATTTTTCCTCTAATTAAAAATTTTTAAATTCCTGCGTTTTGAATCCTAAAGATCCAAGAACAGCAAATATATATATATATATATATATTGGCACAGAAATATCCGCTATGCTACGATCTCAAAGTTTCGAGCTGGAATGAATAACTTCAACGAGCACAGTATCTCCAATGGTATTGTTACTGATTTCTTCACTAGTCGAAATAGTGGCGACGACGGGTTCGGCTATTGAATGGACTTTTTGTTAAGACAAAACAAAACAGATTTAGCGACTAGCTCCGAAGATAAGCTGCAGAGATAACTCTTAGTCTGACTAACTAACTCCACTGTACTCCGTTCCACCTTTTATAGAATTTTTTACCGCATGTCCAATATTCTCGAATTGTGTGAAAGACGTCAGCCAGTCTTGAAAACTATAGCAACTGGCAGGACAGATAGGAACCAGCGATCCGGGCTCGCCCGTAACAGTATCATGTGAATTTGGTTTCAAAAGTACTATTCAAACACAGGTTACAAAGTACTAAAGTATACTAAGTAAAAGTACTACAGTAGTTTAAGTACTAAAAGTATAGTAAATGTTTTTTCAGTATTCTGAGAAATTCCGCGAGAAAAAAAAGTGGGCATAAGGCAAATAAAAATATATAGTCTTAAAAAATAATAGCCCGCATGATTTCTACAAAAATTTTAATTTTGCTATTTTGTCTGAGCTCAAGGGGGGTGTTTAAACCCCTCCCTTGTGTACGCCCCTGCCCCTCCTAATAACACGTGTTTCAAAGATAATATACGAGCCCCGTTTCGACTTTTGGTAAGTTTCAGGAAACACTTTAAACAAAAACAAAAATAATAATTTTCCTTCTTGTTTTTATTGATTTCAGGAAAATAAAATTTACATATAAACTGATAACAATAAACGAAAATTTGATTACAATAAACGATGATTTTTCAATTTATTTTATTATAAGCGGACGGGACTAAGCGATTTTGATAACATTAAACGATTGATAACATTAACCGTGATCACATTAAGTGGCGTCTACTGTAATAACAAAAGTTCTGAAATCATAGAAGTTTGAAAGATAGTTCGCTCTAGAAATGATTTGTTTTCCTTTATTTTTTTAAAGAACATCATAATTTTTAAAGAACATGACAAAAATATTTTATATTTTAATAAAATATGACTGTGAGTGGGATTTTGTTACAAATTCAGATATTCGGTACACCAGGAAATTAGGGCGGAGGATTCCATTTTAAAAATTAGACTTTTCAACTTAATTCCATAACTTTCCATGATTTTTTTAAAAAAATAGTTAAAATCACGAAATTTCATGACAAATTTTGTTCAATACTGAAATTCATGACTTTCCAGGTGTGCAGATATCCTGAAAATAATGCTGCAATACAGTCCATTCAGCAAATACAAGAAGTAAAGGGGTTAATAAAGAAGTGTGAATCTGTTTCATTACAATTCAGTTTTTATGTTTTAATGTAATTCTGGTGCTTAATAAATGAGGATGAAAATTGGTTTGCAGTGTTTGAGAAGAAATGCAGATTAGTGTTCAGGAAAGAAAAAAGTGCACACAAAAATCTATTTTTTAGAAAACATGAGTATCAATGAGTAATCAACAAACTAAAAGAAATCCTTCATAGAAATAATATACACTCAAGAGATTTTGTCTTAAAAAACAAAAAACAATGGAATAATTTTGGATTAAAAGGCAATGGAAATTTAATTAAATTCAAAGTTCTGATATTTTCAAAACATGAAATTCTAAATAAATTATATATAGCATAATTTAAATGTATAATTATGTAAAAGTTTACTTTTATGTCTAATCACATTTATTATTATACCAGAAAAAATATTTACAAATAAAAGAGCTGCAAAGTATAAATTCCAGTTCTAATATTTTTAAATAAAATATACAAGAACTTTTATGCATAAATGTGATCGATGATTTCTCGAAATTTTTGAATCTTGGGTTTCCATAATTTTACGGATCACGGTTAGTGAAAAATCCTGAAATCCAGATTTTTTTTAGTGCAATCATCTGTGTGAATATAAATATTATAAAATGAACAAAATATATATTAAACAAAAATACTATAATTTACTAACAACTATTATTTAATTAAAGGATTAACATTGGTTCTCATATACATATATACTTTATTTAAATATAATAGTATTGAAAACTATACTGCTTAGTGTTTAAAAATAATGCTTGCTGTAATTTTAACAAAAACACTAAGAGCAGTTAAGTACAACTTAAACATTTTAGCATAAACACACACTCACAAAAATCAACACATATTAAAAATGAAAAAGTTACTCATAAACTTTTGAACATTTTTGAACATCAAGAAATCTGCCAATTTGAAATTGCTCTTAAATTATGATTAAAAAAAAAGATTGTATATTTGTTTAATTCAATAACAATTACCAGTATCACAATATATTTTTTTAACAAAGTTAAATACAACTTTCAATATTTTATTCCCACATAAACTTGAAGATTTTACAAGAAACTAATGCATGATATACAAAATTTTTTGCATTTGAACATTGTTATATTCTGTATGAAAAAAAAGCTTTATAACATCTATAGTAATTTTGAGACATCTTACCAACTGGTAGTCTGTAGCCTAATAAACTTGACGAATCAAAAGAAATGCTTCCTTTGCTCATGAATAAACAATTTTCACTTGAATTATCAATCTAACATTCATACAAAGAAGAAAATAATTAATGAAAAAATGCTTAAAAAATAAACTAATTGGAGAAATATTAAATAAAAGTAAATCTGAACTATAAAAAGAAAAAAATTGCAACATCAGGTGAAAAAGAAAGTTTAAATAACAAACTATTTTAGAAAAAATGCCATACACTATCCTATAATAATTGAAGAGACACTTTCAGTTTTTGCCATTTTTTTTCAAAGCTTCTTAAAAAATACTTAGAGGATCATTTTATAACATTAGAAGTGTTTAAGCCATGCCGTTTCTCCTACTTTTTAATAAATTTTAAAGCTTCAAGAAGTTTGAGGGACCAGAGATAAAATACAAATGAAAAAAATTATTTTGAACATCCTTATAGCAATAAAGATACATTGATAACTTAAGTTATTAAATGCAAGAACTCCATAAAATTTTATGAGCTTAGCTTAAATATGACATGGACATTTTCATAAAAAAATAATATTTAGTCAAATGTTTTTTTACATTAAATTAAAAAATATTTAGCAAACTCAAAATTTTTGGAGCAAATTTTAATTAACAAAATTATTTTTAAATTTGAAAAAAAAAAAAAAAAAATTTGTGCAAGATATGAGAATTTAAAGTAGTTTTTTTCAACTGTGCATGCACAGAAAACATATAATGTTTTTCTTTGTATTGAATAGTAACTAATGAAAAAAATCAGATTTGAATATCTTAAAAATTAAAAAAATATTCAATCAGTTTTTAAGCAATTTTTCTACTATTTTAAAATTAGCCCTGAATGATAAGGGGTTTCCCCTGATTGTCATTTTGTACCATTAAACAAGATTTATTAAAAATGACATTGACATTATGGGGGATCATTCCACATAAAAGCAGGTTTATTTCCTTGTACAGTAAAACTTCACTATATTTTTCGGACCAAATCAATATATTGTTGTAGAGGAATATGATATATTGTTATATCGAAGGCCTACATACTTTGGGGACAGAATAAGATTTTTTTTAAATTTTAATGCTATATATGTAATAACTATAAACTATAACTATATATATGTGTAACTATAAATGTATATAGGAATTTGCAAATTGGTTAAATCTGGTTAAATATTAAAAACAATAAAAATAAAATAAGATCCCAAACATATCTGAAAATCATTTTTATTGAAAATAATCCAATATTTTTGTTTGTTAATTTATTCTTCAGACTGTTAAGTCACCTAACAAAGTATGCACTGAGTTCTAAGAAAGAAAATGATTTTCGTTTGTGAATGGTGCTCCCCCCATCCTCTACAGAAAAATTTTTCTTTCAAAAGTTAATGTGATGCTTGCGGTCATTTGTGACTCATGCAGATAAGAATGAAACATCTGTGACTTCTTAAGAGATAAGGGAGGCAATTCTAAGAATAGAAGCTCTTGGGGTGGTCAACAGTGAGTCTTTTCTTATAAAAAAAAAATAGAAAAATAGCAAAAGATTATAAAGTAAGATATTTTTTACATTATTTGAAAACCATTAATTAATGGAGAAAATAAGGTTGAAATTTTGAAAAAAAATAGTTTCACAGGGTTTTATTGCTTAAGAAAATATCATAGTATTGGGAGGAGAATATATGAAAGTTTGTCGGGACCACAAAACATTATCCTAATAGAGGTAGTTATTGTTGTATCGGATATTGTAGCAGCGAGAGTTCAATGTACTATCATATTTTGGTGTATGGGTGATTATTTTAAGGTATTATCATTTGTTTTTAAATTTTGTTTACGATTCAAAAGGAAATTTGTTTAAAATCTTTTACCATTCAGAGATTTCTTTCAAAATTTATAAAATCTACTTAGAAAATGGCTTGAATCTTTTTAAATTTTAAAGATATTCAAATAGAACTTTTTTCATTAGTTACCAAATACGATTCACTACAAAATTATGAAATTTTTTAAAAATGTTTCCGCACATTTACAGTATGAAGGAACTACTTTTAATGCAAAAATATATTGCACAGTTTGTAAATTTTTTTTTAAAATTAAAAATGATTTTTCATTTTAAAAATTACTTCAAAAATTTTGCTTAGTTTTATTGAATATTTTTGAAGGTTATGGCAACAAAAAAAAAACAAGTATTTTTTCATAAGAGTGACGGTATCTGCATAAACACTTTAACTAAGCTTAAAAAATTTTATGCAATTGTTGAATGTAATAACCAAAGTAAATTACAGATTCATTCCTATATTTCCTGATATAGGGAGTTCAAAATCTCTTTTTTTGCTCGTAATTTATTCCGGTTTCTGAAACCTCTGAAAGCTTTAAACTTTATAGATAAATATGAAAAATAGCAAGATTGAAACACATTTCAAGTCAGTCCTAGAGAGAAAAAAATTACCTCATACTTTAAACTAATTTTTGTACTATGTATTTTTTTAAAAAAAAAATATATAGAATTATAACATGAAAATTCCTACTAACTAATCCTAAACAATAATAATGTATTAAACTTCAAATTTCACAAATCAATATTAATAATAACTTTTATTGATAATCAAATTTTGTTTTCTTTGTTGTCTGCTTAACACATAGTAATGAATTATTTTTCTCAACTTTCTACATTTTTTATTTATCCTTGAAATAGACAAATTTTTATAAAAGTATTATATAAGTTGATCTCTCTTTTTGTAGATATATATAGGAGAGCGAGAGTGTGGTGTGAAACACATTGCTGGGATAATACCAGGTTCCTTGATTTTGGCAAAATTAGTTCTGATTTATAGCAAACAAATTCTGAATTTCATTTTACAAGACAAGAAGGATCAATCATATTAGAGTATTGTTGTTGATCAACTAGCATCTGTGGAGATAAGTTTAATTTATTACATTAACTCACTAATGTTCTCTTATTTTTAAACAGTCTTTATTCATTGGTCGTTACAATTACATTAAAATTAATATCTTATGTTTATTAAAAAATTATACCCTAACAAACAATAAGGATTTCGTCCAATAGTAGCACTGCTTTACTGTATTAAGATAAACGCTGTTGGTGGGAGAAGAGGAAGTACTACCCGGTTCGATGCCTCTTGATTTATGTCTATGCTAAAAGCCTTATTAAGCCTAAGCACAAAAAGTCTTATTTTCATATTTTGTAGCATTTCTGGAGATCTTTTACACAAAAATAAAGCTTTTATATTGAAAAAAAGAAATTATTTACTATTTTCTTTTTAAAAAAAAATTAATAAAAACTATATTTTTGAGAACTTTAAGCCTGGCCCTAAGCAGTTCTTGACCCTAGGACAATTGTCCCTTTATCTCCCCCTTGAGTACAGCCTAAACTACATCACATGCAAAATTTTATTAAATTACCATATAAAACAAAAATGTCTTCAACTTTTCATTGAAATTCTAGCATTTCTAAATTTTTTATATAGTTAACATTTGTAGCTGATTTTACACCACTGGTGGGGCAAGAGCAGGCGGTTTGACTTATTTTAGAAAAAAATCATTTATAAATAAAAGTAATACTTTCCGTGAATGATATATAATACACATGAAAAAAATTAATATCCTGGTTAGATCTGACAATTTCTAGGTCGAACAGTCTACTTCTTCATTAGGCCATAATCTTAGCAACCCAGTATTACTTAGATATATATATAAGTAATTATTTCTATTTCAGAAAAATTTCTTGCAATTATATTGCAGTTGAAGAGTTCATAATAGTTCAAATATTGAAGAGGTATTGAAAGTTGACAGCATTTTCTATTTTTATGTTTATTCTTTTCAACATAATTTCTCATTTGCGTAATACAACAAATGCATAATTATTTATTACTCAAAATTAAATAAATGAATTATTTTCAAATTATGCACTATCAAATTACATTATTCTTAACAAAGTATCTTAAGCAGTTTTCCTTCCATAATATAATTAAAAAAAGAAAACCTTTTAAGTGATACACATCTTGCAGATAATATTTATAAAAATAAACACTCATTAATGTTTTAAAGAAATTTTTTTTTGTATAAAATGTAAATTATGCTAGTATGTTTCAAGAAGGTTCTGTGATAAAGTCAATCATTCTAACAAAAGCTACTTCAAATGATGTGTTGAGATTCGAGGTCTGTTTTAATTTTTTATTTATTAAATTTTTGTCAATGTAAGTACAAATTTGAAGATATAGATATAGAGGAATACATACCAGTTCATTAAGGCTAATATCAGTGCTGGCACTTGACTTTAAACCACGCATTGATTCCAGGCTAGCAGCATTACTTTTTGGAGCATAAGCTTGATGATTGTAATTTATTTGATCAGCAGTATTATTAGCTATAGGATAATATCAAAAATTTCTAATTTAATTTTAAGTGCAGAGTAATGCAGACAAAAATTTTTTTAAACTACCTTATATTTTATTGCATATTATGAACAAAAAAATTAATTAATGATTAAAAAAATATAGATTTAAAAAATTATAGAATTTAATTAAATATTCCTGAAGTGATATTAAATAACAAAAAATACAAAACTAATAATTTCGCATTAACCACTTCCCTTACCGATTTTTTTAAAAACAAAAATACACAAAATCAACATATTTTTTTATTTCATTATTAAATACAAAGAATTAAAACAAAACATAATATACAAGTTCTAAGTTGAAATTTACATTTTTTTATGTGTAAAAAGTATTTAATTTACCATCTGTTTACTATCACAAATTATCTCGGGTAAATGAAAAAAGTTAAATATTAGTCTTTGTATGTATTCACATCTTCATAATCTAAAAAATCATCTGCATTACTTTCACTTTTGCTCACTAACGCCATTTTTTTACTCTTTTTTTGATGTAAATTCATCAACCATCGTGTATACAATTGTACAAAACATGTCTGCAGTCTCACAAATAGCAAAACTCCGAAACAAATATTGGCTAACTTGCAATCACAGCAGATAATTATAATTTTTTTGTTTTGCTTCCGGCCAAATAAAAACGTGATAAAACAAAACTTATTGACGAATTTTACTATGTCCGAATTTACTCCGGATTAATAAATATTTGTAATATATACATTCCCGAGTTAACTCTGGATAATAAGGGAGGCAGTTAATAAATTTCATATAAATACCACATTAAAAAATTGAAGATGATGCATGTAAAGTTTACTTTAACAGGTAAATTAGAAAAAAAAAGTTATTTATTACAACCCTTTCTTGAAAATAAAAATTTGAATTTTGTAACAATATGAACTATTACTAAGTTTATGGATACAAAAAACAAAACTAAGTTAGACATTTTAAATTTAAATTAATTATAATTATTACAAACCCCTTTGAATTTAATTATTATTTTGAAGAATTAGAAAACATGAAATTAGAAAATGGTGATATAATATAATGAATTATGATGAATTAGAAAACTAAAAAATATGATACCAGGTGAAGCAGCACTTGATACACCAGAATCTGCAACAGGTGAAGTGGAATATACACATGGAGTTTCTTCTGATTTCCAAACATCAGGCTTATGACTACCATTTAAAAGATCCTAAGAAAATTATTTCAATAAATTAAGTATGACTATCGAGTAATTTCATTTATTTGTCCAGTAACTTCATTTATTTATGTGATAATTATTCATAATTTTTTTAAATATACCAAATTATTCAGAATAGATTTTTACTTCAGAATAGATTTTACTTCATAATAGATTTAAAGATTACCAATTATTCTGTGAGTACAATATTATAATAATATGACACTGATTTAAAGTTAAGAAGAAAGTTTATACAAACTAAATGCATAATTTTCAAGATTTAACAGAACAAATTGGTTTGAAATTTTGGCTGAATAAATAAAATAGAATGCAAGACTTAAAATAATATGCAGCAAATTAGATTTGATTTGCTCTTGCAGTTCATGATTTTGTCAGGAAAAAGAGAATGTAGTGGCATTTATAACGCCTGAAACTAAACAAAATTTTTATGCTTGTTATTGTATGATAACTTTAAAGCCTTTCCGCTTATACTGATTGCCTAGTGATTTAATTTTCATATAATTTTTTTTATTAACAATATCAAGCATTCTTTGAAAATTGGATGTTCAATAAAACAGCCTAACCAATTATGATGAATATCTTAACCATTACTTCTCCCATAGCTAACCATTATCTTTAAAGTATAAATTTATGGTATTTAGAATCTATAATATGCAATAATGTTTCTTTGCTCATAACTAAAATAATTTTTTAAAAACTTTTACTTCCGTTATCTACAAACAGTCAAGCTCAAAACTTTTTATAAGGCAATGATAATATTTTCAAAGTTTAAAAAATATATGGATTACTAGATATAAAATTTTAAAAGATCTAATATTTAATTAATCCAAAATAGTATTTTAAAATGTAAAATCAAAAAAAATAATAGGTACATTTTTCTCACAACCATCATCCCCATTTTTCACAACTTTATTCTTTGCTGATAAAAGTTTAATTGCTCTAGTTTTCAAGTCCTTAGGATATGGAGTCCCATGACGAACAAGTTCTGCCTATTAAATATATTGAAAACATTTAACACAGCAAAAAATAATTAGAATTATTAAAAACAGTTCATCAATCTTACATCTTTGTCTAATTCATCATCACTTTCAACAGCAAATCCAACTCTTGGGTTGTTAGGGAAGATCTTTTCTTCAACTTCTGCACTTTGTACTAGAAAATTACATGAAAGATTAGTCTTTTTTTTTTTTTTAAACTAAAGAACCCCAAGTTAATTTGTATTTCATATTTTCAAAAGAAAAATATTCTTAGCATTAAGGATATTTATACCTGAATAATCAACATCATAATCTTGCTGTGGTAACATATAACAGGTCATAACATTTCTTTGTGCTTTCCAATCATAGTCTGTTTGGAATTTTAATAGAGGTTGATGCTGAAAAAAAATAATTTTACGTTTAAACTGATGAAACATGTAACTGAAAAACACAAAAAAATTATTTAGTGATGTGATAAAAAGTTTTTCTCATAAGATTTTAAAAATAGTACTTAAGAATTTAGAAAGAGTGTTTTGTAGTTTACTGGGAACAATAAGTATGGGAAAAATTCCTACTAAGCAATTGTTGGATTATCACATTATTTTTAACGAAAATTAATCAAGATTTACACACGATTACAAAACGATCGATGACCTCCAAAGAGCGTGGCTGTGTAAAAAAAATATACAAAGCAGTATATTTCCAGGAGTAATAAGATTTTGTGATTAAAATTGCACTTACTTGATTTTCTGATAGCCAAAGGGCTTTTAAATTCAAGAACATAATGCTGGTTGGAAGGTATTGTACCCTAAGTAAAATAAGAAACATTGTTAATACATATATATATTTAGGTATAGTAAAAGCATTTAAGAAAAAATTCTACTGATTACAACATTAATAATTTGTAAAACTTGTAGTATAACATTTATAGTTTTCTGAATTTTTTTATGTAATTTAAATTTCAGGATATAATTATATGCTATAATTTAATCTAAAACAGAGACTTCAGTTTTTTGATTCATTTAAAATATATTCAGTTTTTTATTAGCAATTTTACTTTATTTAAACATTTTGATAGATTTAACAAAGAAATTAATTAAATTTTAAATAGTTTAACCTCTTATGAATCATTTATTTATTTATATTTAAATAATAACCATACATAAAATACCTTTATATTTCTGTTTTATCTGTGTGTATATATATATATATATATATATATATATATAATACCTTTATTTCTCAATTAAAAATAAAAGATTATCTTTGACTTTTTTCTGTTCATCCTCAATACCAAAATAGAAATTCTCTTTTACAAGTAATTATTGAAAGCTAAAAGAAAAGTTTTATAGGACTTTTAGGTAATTTGAACCATTTCAATTAACACTCTTTCTCCTTTTTAAAAAAATTTTAAAATTAAATGAACCTGAAAATTTTATGAAAAATTTGCAATAAATGGTCTATAAGTTTTTAAATAAATAAAATGTTTAAAATAAAAGCTTAAAATGAAGCTTTTATTTTAATAAAAAATAATATACTTTAGTTACAGAACTGAAGTTTCAGTAAAAGTCATAAAATAACATTTATAAGCAAATTTGTATTTAACATACCTATTGCCACAAAGATCCAAGACTTGTAAATTTTTCATAATACCAATATTTTCTGGAAGATAGTAAATGCAATTATCTCGCAATGAGAGCAATGTTAATTCAGATAATTGAGATATTTCACCAGGAAGACTACTCAATTTATTGCAATCTGCAATAAGAGTTTTCAGATTTGTTAATAAACCAATAGAAGTTGGAAGGGAAGCTAACTCGTTATCTTTTAGCACCAGTTCCTGCATGTTAGTGCATTTTCCAAAGCTCACAGGTAATGAGAGTAATCTGTTACCATCAACCTATAGAGATTATTATGAAAATATTTAAGACGTTTAGGACTGTAAAATATACAATTTTATATTACTAGGACAAATATACAACAATAATCAATATGTAAAATATACAACAGTAATCAATACAATTTTTGTTTAATGATAATAATTTTAAAATATACATTTTAATAATACTAACAACAACAAAAATTGCAAGAAAATAAGTTTTTGCAGTTTCTTAGTTTTAAGCACATAAGTTTTACACAAAATAATAAAATTAAAATAAATTAACTTTTATAAGTGTACAAAAAAGTGGAAAATATTTTAGTCAAAAATGTTAAAATATTTTAATAATTTTGTAAAAATAAAAACCATACAAGCAAAAGAAACTAAAAATGAAATTTTATTCAAACAATTTAAAGCAAATAGGGTATACAAAAATTGAAAGTATTATAAACAATATAATACCTTGAAAACTGTAAGCGATTTCAAGCTACCAATTCCATTTGGAAGTAATTGTAGATAATTTTGAGAAATATACAAATCTGTGAGATTTTCTAAACCATATATTTCTTCAGGAAGAAATTCAAGCTCATTTTCAGAAATATCAAGACATTTCAAACTTTTAAGTTTTTTAATATCCTGAAATAAACAGTTTTAAGTTAATAACTTTTAAGAACATGAAATACTTAGACATTTCATTTTGGTCAAAAATTCTTAGTTTAAATTGACTAACTTTTTAAAATTATATATAAAGTTTTTATCTTTTAAGAAAAAATATAAACTTGATAAATGTTTTTTTCAGATATAAAAACACTAAGAGAAATGGACGAAGGCATTTTAAAATTATTAGAGCATGAATATTGCTGTAGAGGCTGTTGGTTGCGACAGCTGAGATAGCATGAGAATCCGAGGTGGAAAGATCGAGGATTGGATCGAAGACCGAAAGTAGAAGGACGAGCCGGAATAGTTCCTGCGCGGATGAACACCGGCGAAGGAGCACAACCAGCGGCCACGGCAAAGAGTGAAGAGGCTGATGTCCAGTACTTAACCAGATGGCAGTTTGCCTTCGAGAGGGTTGTTGTGCAGCATCCGAGACTTCGTCCCGATATTCCGTTTCTACCAGGTGACGCGCACCTGCAGTTTGAGATGTTTACTTACAATCGAAAGTTCAAGTTTTTAATTGACTTTTATAACAACTTTTAAATGTTTTTAACAAATAATCAGTTAATTGGAGTTTGTTAGTTTCTTGATGGTTTTGTTATCTTTGACTATTAAGGAGGATGTTACATTGCCATATTGTTTCATTTGACGTCTTACATTCCCATCACCGAAACCTATACAATTGGTGACCTGTGAACGAATACGTATAATTCTGTTTCTGCAAACTGCATTTGGGAAATTTTACTAGCTGATGGATTACGAAGTGATGCTGGTACGTTTCAAGTTTTAAAATTTTTGGAAAGCTGTGAGTACGAATTGCTTCTATTGTTGGACTTATACATTAATACAAAAAAATGCCCGAATCTACGTAAACTGCTGATCATCAAATTGCTCGTGTCACTGTAAAGCCGCCACCTTTTTGGAGAGCCAATCCAGAATTGTGGTTCAGACAAATTGAAAGTCAATTCACTCTTGCTGGAGTAACTACAGAGTCAACGAAATTTCACCACGTAGTTTCTGCTCTACAACCGGAGGAACTGGCGATTATCAGCTATATTGTTATGAGTCCACCTGTGAATAAGCCGTTCACTGCACTTAAAAAAAGATTGTGCGCTCAATATGCTGAATCTGAAGCTCAACGCTTAAGGGATTTGATATCGGGAATGTAACTTGGTGACCGCCGTCCTTCAAGACTGCTTCTGGAAATGCGAAATAAAGCCGGTGCGGCAATTAACGACGAACTTCTTAAATCGTTATTTTTGAAGAGGCTGCCTACTAATGGTTAACAGATTTTGGCGATTTCCAACGACAACCTGAACAAGCTGGCGAATAGTATGATGGCCACGACAACTAACGCACAGTCAGTCAGCGTAGTTGCTGGTTCGACGGATCAGACGGATTTACGGTCTTTATTGACAGAGATCACAGCTCGTCTCACACGGTTGGAAGCCCGTACAAGTGACCCGTCAAGAAGTACTAGTCAGAAACGCTCTACTAGCCGAAGCTGACAGTCTGCAAATTCACAGTATTGCTGGTATCATAAAATATTCAAGCAACGAGCGACAAAATGCCGATCTCCATGTTCGTTCCAGCCGGAAAACTGCTGAGGTGTCAACGGTAAAGGTAATTTTAGAGAACTCTAAATTCCACCATTTGTTGTCAAAATTCCTTGATCTGATAAGGTCAGGTGTCACGCCAAGAAAAGTTAAGCATGGAGTGGAACATTGGATACAGACAAAAGGACCGCCTATTTTTTAAAAACCTCGACGTTTATCGCCAGATAAGTCGAAAGCTGCAAAGCAGGAATTTGAATTTCTGGTAGCATCAGGGGTTTGTCAGCCTTCCAAAAGCTGTTGGGCAAGCCCGTTACACATGGTTCTAAAAAAGAATGGCGACTGGCGACCGCGTGGTGATTTTCGTCGTTTTAACGGTGTGACCGTGCCAGATAGGTACCCTGTTCCCCACATGCAAGACTGTTTTCAGGTTTTGGAAGGTAGAATGATATTTTCTACCTTGGACCTGGAAAAAGCGTATTATCAGATTCCAGTGCGCAAGGAAGACGTGCCAAAGACTGCGGTAACAACGCCGTTCGGATTGTTCGAGTTTTTGTATATGCCGTTTGGATTATCAAATGATGCCGCAACTTTCCAACGCTTCATTCATCAAGTTTTGGGTGAGTTCGAATTTTGTGTACCTTATTTTGATGACGTATTAGTAGCTTCGAAGAACGAAGAAGAACATTTAATTCATTTAAAAAGAGTTTTTCAACGTTTTGCTCAATATGGTGTAACACTCAACGTAAGCAAATGTGTCTTGGGACAGTCTTCAGTAGAATTCCTAGGGCATTGTGTAACGGAAAAGGGTTTTACTCCGCTTCCTGATAAAGTTTCTGCAATTGCTAATTTTCCTCAGCCAGTTACAATTAGAGAGCTGCGTCGATTTCTTGCGGTCTTGAATTTTTATAGAAGATTCATACCGAGAGCTGCCCACATGTAAGCAATTTTAAACGAATATTTAAAAGGTGCTAAGAAAAATGATAAAAGCACGATCGAGTGGTCGGAGGAAGCAGTTGCTGCATTTGAGAAGTACAAGAAAGAATTGGCGAATTCAACCAAGCTGTACCATCCTGTCATGAATGCACAATTGGCGATGGTGGTAGATGCTTCAGATACTGCGATGGGTGCTGCTTTGCATCAGCGGATCAAGAAAGAGTGGCAACCACTTGGGTTTTATTCAAAGAAGCTTGCATCATCTCAAAGAAAGTACAGTGCTTACGACAGAGAACTCTTGGCTGCATACATGGCAGTCAAATACTTTCGGCATATGGTAGAGGGTCGGCCGTTTACTATCTACACTGACCACAAGCCACTTATATATGCCTTTAAACAAAAAGAAGATAAGTGTTCGCAAAGACAATCGCGTCATTTGGATTTTATTGGCCAATTCACTACGGATATTCAGCACGTGAAGGGAATAGATAACGTGGTTGCAGATGCGCTGTCCAGAGTAAAAATTGCTACCATAGAAACACCTTCCCACATCAATTTTCAAGAAATGGCTAACAACCAAAAAGGTGACCAGGAACTAGCCGAAATTTTAGCTCAAACCGGTAACTCATCTTTGGTACTTCAACCATTCATAATAGGTGATCCTGGTGTGGAGCTGTTTTGTGATGTATCTACCAAACGGATTCGACCATTCGTGCCCGAAGTGGACAGAAAAAACGTTTTTTCCAGATTGCATTCTATTTCACATCCAGGTATTAGAGCAACTATGAGGATGGTGGAGGAGCGATATGTTTGGCCTGGTATGAAGAAAGATGTTAGGACATGGGCTCAGCAATGCTTGGCTTGCCAACGTTCTAAAGTGACACGTCACACGCAGAGCAAGCTTGGTACATTTGTTCCACCAAATGCCAGGTTCGAGCACGCGCACATCGACATCGTAGGTCCCTTGCCGCCATCAGAAGGTTTTCGCTACTGTCTCACTTGTGTTGACCGTTTTTCCAAGTGGCCAGAAGCTTACCGGCTAGCAGATATAACAGCCAAATCTGTTGCTGAGATTTTCTATGCTGGATGGATTGCTAGGTTTGGAATACCTCTACGAATCACAACAGACTAGGGGACACAGTTCGAAGCCTCACTGTTTGATGCCCTGACTAAGTTCCTGGGTTCGGCACGTCATCGAACAAGCCCTTACCATCCCGCAGGAAATGGTCAAGTGGAAAGATTTCACAGACAGATGAAGGGAGCGATTAGAGTCTACAGTACAAGTCAGTGGACCAGAGTTTTACCTACCATACTTTTAGGTTTTAGAGCTGCATGGAAAGAGGACTTGCAAGCAACGACAGCAGAAATGGTTCATGGAACTCCGATACGACTGCCTGGAGAATTTTTATGTCTGTCTACTGGTACAGTGGATCCCGCAAACTTTGTTGGAAAGCTAAAAGAGACCATGCAGGGGTTGCTGCCAGTAAAGTCCAGACATCAGGGTCATAGAGCAGTTTTTGTAAGTAAAGACCTTTCGCCGTGCATCATGTTTTCCTGAGGACCAATGTCTTGAAAAAAGGCCTGCAGCCACCATACGAGGGTCTATTTCAAGTGCTGAGGTTTTTAGGATTCTTATTCATGGCCGAGAGAGTATGGTAAACGTGGATCGTCTAAAACCTGCATATGTATACTGAGATGAACAGGACATATTTCCTAAAAGCGAATCAACAGAGGATGAATCTACTATCCCAGAGCCTGGTGACATGCCAAAACAGGTTAATACATGACCAGGCTGTCGAGTTAAGTTTCAGGGAAAGTATCAGCAATGAGCTGGAAAAGCCTCGCTACCGCTGGTAGGGGGCTACTGTAGAGGCTGTTGGTTGCGACAGCTGAGATAGCATGAGAATCCGAGGTAGAAGGATCGAGGATCGGATCGAAGACCGAAAGTAGAAGGACGAGCCAGAATAGTTCCTGCGCGGATGAACATCAGCGGAGGAGCACAACCAGCGGCCACGGCAAGGAGTGAAGAGGCTGATGTCCAGTACTTAACCAGATGGCAGTTTGCCTTCGAGAGGGTTGTTGTGCAGCATCCGAGACTTCATCCCGATATTCCGTTTCTACCCGGTGATGCCCACCTGCAGTTTGAGATGTTTACAATCGAAAGTTCAAGTTTTTAATTGATTTTTATAACAACTTTTAAATGTTTTTAACAAATAATCAGTTAATTGGAGTTTGTTAGTTTCTTGATGGTTTTGTTATCTTTGACTATTAAGGAGGATGTTACATTGCTATATTGTTTCATTTGACGTCTTACATTCCCATCACTGAAACCTATACAATTGCACTTAAAGAAAAATACATCTGATTTCATTTAAATGGTTAAATGCAACTTTTATTTGGTAAGGAGCAACAAGACATACTTTTTTATATCAGTTTCATCTTCTTTGAATAAAGTGCAAATTAAAAATAATGATTTAATAAAACATATATTAGTTGAAAAATTTATTCAACATGCAGTTTAAAAATACAGACTTTGAAAATAAATGTTTGAAAAATATCTTAATTGTAATTATATTTTTAAATTCTTCAATAACTAGTTATGTGATGTTTATTTGCACATTTGTTTAAGCTTTTGATTTAGACATAAAGAATATGTAAGTTTGTGTTGAAATATGTTTTAAATGGCTCATTTAAAAACTTTATATTTGTTTAATGTCTGAAAATATTATCAGCAAAATTGGAAAAAATATTTGATAGAGATAGCAATTATAGCAGTATTATAATTATACAGACAGCAATTATATAGTTAGAGATAGAATTATAACAGTACGGTAAGGGTTTCTCTCTGAGAGTTATAATTGAGATCTTAAATAAATTTTGTTTTCTTTACTTCAAAGAAACCCAGTTTTTCTACAGACTGAAAGAGGCTAGAAGAAAATTGAGAAATATGAAGGAAAAAGGAAAGATATATAATTAATGACAATATGCTCAGAAGTTTGATAAAATATGATGAATAGCAGTAATAAAAATTTATTGGAAGTTATAAAAAAGGTTTTAATTGAACGGAAAAAAATATTTTCCCACTACTTATTTTAATTTCACAAAATTAAAATGTGAAAATGAGTGAAAATAGTATTATAATTTTTGCTTAAATTTCAAATAATAACTGGTTTTATTTATACATCCAATGTAAGAATTGAAAGACATAAGAATTGCTTTAGATTAGAATTGCAATTAATTTAACATAATAGTTAATAATTAATAGAAGCCAATAAATAAGTTAGCTTTTACTCAAAATGTACAAAATCTTTTAAACATATTTTTTATACAATATGACAATGTTAAATTTTGATCCTGTGATTGTAAATTTTTCTGTTATCTACATACTAACTGAAATGTATTACTGACAAAAATCAACGGTAGTTGCATATGGTAATCAGAGAATTATAAACATTACATGATACAAAGTAGTTTTGTACAACTTATTCAGCAAATCATTGTTTTGAAAAATTAAAATCTCAGAATCTAATTAATTAATTTTTGTGTTTAAAAAAATTAGTCAATTATATATCGGAAAAAATTAGCTAAATAAATTTTTAATAAGTTAAATTCTTTTACAATGTTTTTCTTGCACTGAGACATGTGTGCCAATTTCTTATGTTTTATAAAAATTATATGGTTTATTAAAACCTTTGTGATTTTTGAAAAACTCATGAAACCATGCTTTTTGCAAAAGCTATAAGACTGAACTATTTTATGAATTTGATAAAGTAGCAGCAGAAACTCAAAGAGTAAAATTATTTTTGTTATATAATATGAATTGATAAAAAGGAAGTAAAGCAAACAGAAAAAAAAAAACCTTGAATCAAACATAAACTAGTCAAGAATTCAGCTGGTTAGAAATTTTTATTGTTAATTATTATTTGAATTATCAAATTTCAAAGAGAAAACATTTTAATATTTAATTAAAAAATGCTGGTCAATTGATTATCTTTCAATCTAATATTTCATAAGAACTTGTAATTTTGTTCTAAATGGTTTTAATCAAATAATCAAAGTTGGTTTTTATAATTTTGCATATGATTACTGAATAATAAATCTGTGATTACTGAATTGTAAGAGATAAATTATTTAAAAAAACAAATTAAAAGATAAATTAACATTTTTTAAGCTACACAGTTTCTTCCCACAAGATATGTAACAATATTTGCTAAAAAATAGTCAATAAAAGATCCTTCATTCATCACTTTATAAATTTATAATTTTAATTGTTAATTTGAGTTCCTATTACATAAGATGGCTGTATCTTAAGAAAAACTTCCATCATCAGATATCTGAAATATTTTAATATGATGGTTGATGGTCTTAAAGTTTGAAAAATCAAAATTAAAAATTGGATAGTTCAATCAATATTAATTGAAATAAAAAAAGGAAGATGAATATCAAATACGAAAAAGATTTGAGATATATGAATGTAATGCCATGAACATTTGCTGAAAAATAGATAAGTAAAAATTTCGTTAGTCCAACCATCACTTTCATTACTACATATTAAGTTAATTTTTAAAAAAAATAATTCAGTCATTCAAATGATCCACAGCAATTCAACAATTGATTGTGACATAGCATCATAACTTCATATTTTCCAAAAATTAAAACTTTTAGAGAAAACTAGGAATTTTTATTTAAAACTACAACAGTGCAAAACTAAAACATATTGAAAAAAAATTGATTTTTTATAAAATAGAAATCTGCTCCAGTGACAAAAAAGTGGTGCCTCTGAAAACTATTTCTTTCTGCTTAAAAAATAAAATAATCACTAAATATTATTTAAACAGCAGATGTGATAAAAAAATTTGTATAAGAACATTTGCTCAGTATGTACTTTTACTTAAAAATTTTCAAACATCAACATGCAAGTAAAATTCGAAATGGTTTCTATCTATAGTGAAAAACAATGTAAATTTCTCGTTAATAAAAAATAAAAGCAGCAATAATAATGTAGAAAAGAGTTAAAAAAAAAAAAAAAATTGGCATGACATAATAAGCTCGTAACTTTTATTAATAGCTTCAGTAACTATGTTGCAAATTCTATTTTAAACACATTGTGATAGTCTATATAGATCTCAAAGACACAAAAGAGTTAGACAAACATATCAATTTTAATCCCAGTACATCACAAAAGGAAGATCAATGAATAAGCAAAATAAGGAATACCTAAAATGTAGCTTAATCAGTTCATTTTTAATTAGATTATACTGTTGTAGCATTGTCATTATAATATATATATATATATATATATATATATATATATATATATATATATATATATATATATATATATATATATATATATTAGATATTTTAATGTATTCCTTTAAAACAACATATTTTGTATAATATTTTAATGAGACAATTACAGATGCAATAAAAATAAGCTTAACACTGCTTTTGTAGAGTATTCTAATTATGGTTAAAAATTTTTTTTTTTTTTAAAAATTAGTTAAAAATTAATATTGCTATTTAAAATAAATATTACCGGTAAAAGTGAAGATATTTCATTGGAATCAAGCCAAAGCTCCTGCAACTTTGAGAGTTGGCACAAACATGAAGGCTGAAAAATGTAAAATAAATTCATATAAATAATGAAAAATTAATTACGTAAAATACTGAAATTGTAAATGTAATAAACTCTTATTTTATGTTCATCTTACTGGTTGAAAAAAGTTGAAAATCATACCTACGTATTACTAAAGATATTTAAAGTGTTTATTTATAATATTTCATCAGATGTTACTTAGTCTTAAAACACACTAAAAGAATCTAATTAATTGTGACATCAACTCTCAAAATTTTTTAAAGATAAATTTTAAATATATATATATTTTTTTAACAAATGTTGATTAATTTAATCACCTTATTCTTTTGTAAGCTTATTGTATCACAAACTTCTTTAAAAAAAAACACTAAATTTTAATATCATACTACAAACTCATATAGAGAAATTTCAAATCCTCTATGGTAAAAACCATAAGTTTTAAACAATATTGTGCAAAATTTAACTTATGCTTATTGAACTCCTAAAAAAAGTAAAACCACATTTAGAATATTTGTGATGTTGAAAAATTACCAAGTGCAATAAAAGCATCTATAACTTCTTCACAATCAACATTTCACAATCAACTTTCACAAATGAACAATCTTAAAATATTCAAATCCAAAAAATTACAAATATGAATATAAAATCTGAAAATCAAATTCTCTTACCATTTCTTCAAACATATTGCTTGCTAGATCAATGCACTCTAGATTTTTCAGAGAAACAAATGATGATGGGAGCTCTTTTAGCATATTATCATGAAGTTCCAAAACTCTCAAATTAACAAGTCTAAAATTAGGAAGGAAAAAAAAAGTGATAAAAAATTTCTGTAGCTGCAAGCATGATAAAATTGAAAAATCAAGAACAGCTCATCATGCCTAATTAAAATAATTAAGAGCACAAAAAGCAAGCCTAACAGTTCAACCAAAAATTTTTTGAACAGTCTGTTAAAGTTTTTGTATTATTTTTTTTTATTAAAGAAGCGTAGAGTTATTTTATATTCAGAGTTTTAAGGGCCAGAAAGAGCTATAATGTACCACATATTTTTTTTTTAATTTTTTTTTTTTTTTTTTAAGTCTAGGATACTTTTTGTGTAATCAAGCATCTTGCGACTATAGTATGATCTGTCAATCTTTGTAGAGCTACAAGTTTAATACATACATGTAATTTTTTAAAGTAAAATGATTACTGAAAGTTATCTCCAAGATCCCACAGGGGCTAAATGAAATATAATAAATGTAAAATACTAATTGCAATTTTTTTAACTAAATAAAATACTTAGTCTTTGAAATTTTGATACGGGATGTTTTTCCATCAAACTACACAATCAATAATAAATACACTCAGGTCAGGAACTTCAAAATACAGAAAATACTTTCTACACACAGTAGTATTTTAATTAATACAAATGTCTAAATTTTAAATTTTCAGAAGTGCTAAAAAGTATAAAATGATAGGATTAAAACTACTCTATTTGAATTACACACAAAAGAGTTTATTGTATGTGTACTCAATCGTCAAGTATCCAAAGATTTATAGTAGTAAAGTTTTAAAATCATTATATAATTTTGTATAATAATATTCAGAAAAATTGTGTACTTTGTTTAAAATGCTTTTCAATTCAATTAAACACATTTCTATTATAAAAGAACTTTGAACAAAAAATCACTTACTAAAATACCAAAGAAAGATTTTATGTGTTTTACATTTTTAACTTTGTTCATTAAACCCCGCACATCTCGTAAAAAATATTAGTTTCCTTTTCTAATGGAGTCTTTCACAATTGCAGAATACTAACTCTAAGTAGTCAGATGACTTAGATATTATTACTTATTCACAATGCATTTAACATAAATATTTTTGATTAAATTAATTTTAACAAGTCAACATAAAAAGATGTATCAATATTACATATAAAATTTTATTCTTATCATAATTTGGTATAACCTACATTTCAACATAACCTTTGTTATTTTTAGTTTCAATTAATCTTCAAAATAATCAAAATAATTTGCAGTTCAGTTCAAACTGGAACTGTTGGGTTAATTTCTTTTTAGTTTATAAATCATTTTATTTGTAATTTTTAAAAAAACTTCCTCTGTTTTAAATGGTAAAACTTTTTTCTTTTACATCTCTTAAAAATTTTATCCAATGTGATAAAAAGAATAGTAAATATTCTTCGAACTATCAAGCAATTTATGCCAAAATATCCATATCAATAAGTTACTTTACTTGTTTTTAAAATTTTTTATTTTAATAACCTCACTTTTTCAAAAATTAAATCCTAAAATTTCAAGGTTACAAATAATTCTACTCTACTTCTAAATGAGTATGTGATTTATTAATATATATGTCTATTTTAAGATAATTTTATATGAAGTTGCTAAGAAGTGTTCAACATATTACACAAACATGATTTCATTTTTAATTTCAGCTGATAATTTAATTAGTTTATATGCATATGTTATTCTCCTTTTTCAACTGTATAATTTATACTTTGCTATTTTTAAAACAAAAGAAGAAAACCAATTAAAAGTTAGCAACCTTTATATTAAACATCACCCAACCATGGCCCAATTTATAGGAATCTATATTTTAACAGCCATTTTGACCCTGGCCAGGCCATGTAGACAGTGGCTGAGCTAGTATCCCTCATTCCAAACTTCCCCAACACAACCAACAAAATGACTTTTAGCCACGACAGATTTAACTTTCATGTTTCTGTGTGTACACAGTTTGTTGAAATCTGAATATATAGTTCAGTTACTTCTGACACTTTAGTTTTCATATATTTTTCAAAAGCTACTAACAGAGTTTACAAAAATTTAAATGTATGTATTAGAATATTTTTGATATAAAAAATAATTTCTAATTTTTTTGATCCAATAATAGCATCGAGCATTTATTTAATTTACAAAATATTTAACATTAACTATGATAAATATGATTGATGGATTAAAGTCGGTTAAAGTAAAAGTAAAGTTACTTTTCGGGTATTAAAATTTTCGAAGTCTTTTAAATATTAAATTTTTAAGGGGATCAAAATTAAATTGCATAATTGCTCATAAATGAAAAAAAAAATCTTCCAGCTAAATATCAACAAATGATTGAGTATTTGAATTTTCCAATCTAGTTTTTAACCTAAAAAAAATGAAATCAATAGGGATACTCGAAGAAATTATTTTTTGTCAGGAAAATTAGGGGGGTTTAAGAATAATTTTTTCTTAAGAATTCTTTTTAATTAAAGGTTGCATATACCTACTGTGTCCCTTATAAACGAAGCATATGATAAAATGTTTAGCAAGAGAAAATTTAAAGCTGTCGTTAAAAACTGAAGAATCAGAACAGTAGATTTATGAAATTGTATATATATATATTTTTTTTTTAGTTTTTATTACATTCATGATTGAACAAAATATTATAATCACTCAGAAATAAGATTATTGAAATCTTTAATAATTTTTTGTAAGCCAAGTATAATTCAAAATTTTGTTTTTCGCTCAAACTTGTATGCATTTTTTGAATTGAAAATAGTGCTGCCATCTTTGAAGGATGAAAAAAGTTTTATGTAAATCAAACCAACAAACTGTGGGCTGCCAGGATGGAACTACTTACCCCCAGTTCTCCAACAAGTAGTGTGAGCAATGCGTTAATCAACTTTGCTATCGGAGTCCTTGTACATAACAGAAAATTTACATTGCTTTACTAAAACAGCTTCAGAGACACAAACCTTTTGTTGAAAATCATTGTTATATGCATATTCAATTATAAATTACATTGTTGAAATATATAATTTAAAACACTTATGCAACTAATACAATGATATTACAGTTATAACACCAAAACAACAACTTACAAAGATGTTTTACTTTACAAAACAGTAAATAAATATTACCGTCCAAAGTCAGAAGGCAGTTCCGTTAGATTGACATCATTTAGCTTCAAATCTGTTAGGTTTTGAAGATATACAATACAAGAGGGAATTCTTCAAAGATATGAAGAAGAAAAAAAAAAAACATAAATGTCTTATACACATTTAAAATTTTAATTATTTCATACACAAAAATATTGTCAACATCTAAAACCTTCATACTAATAAACATTTACTATAGATGCTAAAAAAATTCAAAACATAACTTGCTATTTAACATAGAGTTTAATAAAAACAAGCATGGGGTTAGTTGATAAAAAGAGGACAATTGCATCAAATAATTTTGGATAAATTTTATAAAAAAGGTGATGGCAAAAGAAAGCAATTTAAAAAAGCTATTATGACATGACTCATATTTTTAATTACAGTTTTTCATGCACATTATAGTTTATATCAAAAAAATTAAAAATAACCCACAGTATAACAAGTTCATAATTTTGAGGGTTATATTTAAGTTTTGTTTTCCTTAAAAAAAGTGACAATGGTGCAATATCTTTTAAAAATTGCATTTTTTTTAAACTCTTGTAAAATATTAATAAAAATGACAAATTTCAACAAATTTATAATAACAGCTAATTATAATTTTCTCCTTTTAAACTTTCATTTTATTTAAGAATTCAAGTTGAAAATATTTTAGAAATTAGTAAAGAATATTTAAGATACTAATATACTATGTTACTCATAAATGATAATCCAGGAAATAGATATATATTGTTTCTGAGCTCATTCTAATCTGAAAAGACATTATATATCTTGGCCAGACATATTTTAGAAGATTATTGGAATGTTAAAAAAAAATTTCTGCATTGAGTTAAACATTTTTGCTAAAATACTGTTGGTTACTTCTAAAAAAAGGCAACAATCTTGATTTAGCATTGTTAGATTAAAAAAAAAAGAAAAAAGGAAGGTCTCCTGAACACAGGTCTTTTCAAAATCTAGATATTAAGATAGATCTGAGATCTTAAAATTTTTTAAATATATTTTGTAGTATAAATATTAATAAAAATATATGATAAATATTTATATCTATGTATTTCTTCTATAATTCAATTGTAGTTGAAAACAATTTGTTTTTCAAGATTTATAAGTCAAACTATTTGTAAAATTTAATTTATGTAAGTTCAAATTATCAACAACAATTATAAATTGTTTTTATCAAAATATCAGATAATTAAATTCCTTCAGATTTTTTTAACTGCTTATGGAATTTTTGACATTCTATTGCTTCAGCACTTTATAAGAATTATTATACCAAATTATGGCTTTTTCAATATATTACCATACATTGAAACATATACCATTTATTACCATACCATAAAAATAAATTTGATTAAATTTAAAATGTGATTCTCTTGCAAATGTGATTTTTAATATGGTAATTATTTTTATTCTTAATTTTGCTTGTTTTATCATTAGGGGCCTCGGGGCACTGTTAGTTTTGGCTTCAGCCACTAACAACAGAAAGGCTCCTGTGTGTTTGCAGACAGTGCGTCCCCTGATGAAGTGCTGTTCTGTAGACACACAATTACATTTTATTTTTAGATTTTAAATTATTTTTAAGATTTTAAAATTTTTATATGTTATTTTACATTGTTATTAGCATATTGTATGATGTAACAATTAGCATCTATATAATTATAACTTACATAATGATATCATTGAACCCTAAACCAATGAGTGATTGTCAAAGCCATTTTCATCACATAATATTGACACATTTTTTTAAATGCAGCTGTCTAATACATATTTGAAGATTCAATCACATTACGGCAATATATTAGATATTACACCACAGATTTATGTAAGTTGGTTTATATGTTCAACTTTTGACAATTCTGTTTCACCTCAAATGCACATAGTTTAGTCTATTACAATTTTCTCTACAACACTAAACTGTTAAAATTTTTCTAGTTTTTGTATCTCAATTTTTTATATTACAATGCATGCATTACATTAAAACCACACGCATGCGAATTCCTTTTTTGTTATGATTCTCCATGGTTTGGTTGATCACCACAATTTCAACAGCTATTTATCTAGTTCAGCATAGTTTAAAAACCTCAATTTTTAAATATAATTAATAATATCCACAAATTTTGAATCTTGCTTTCTGAGATATAACTTTTTAACACAATATCATTAAGTGTATCTAGCATTCAATTTATACTAATCACATACAAAATCTTTGTTCTTTCTTCAATTTCTTGATTTTACAAAGCGGAATAAAGATTTTTATGCAATTAAATTAAATTTTCTGTGGGAAATCATGATAGAGGTACTGAAAATTTATGCACTGCCTAATGTTACTGTTGCTTTTCTGGAGAGAGATATTATACACAATTTTAAAAAAATATATATAGCATAGCATAATCATGAAAAAAAACTCTACAACTTACTTTTTTAAAGGGTTTGAACTGAAATCTGCGACTTGCAGCTGTTTTAGAGTTTTAATATTTTCAGGAATATCATATAAATCTAAAAATAAGAAACAATTAGTCTTGAATAACAATATTTAAATGAATTGGAACAAGGAGAAAACATTTCAAAAAATAAAAACTAACTAACATCTCCAACTATGACTAACCCTTTAATTATCAATATAAAATTCAGAACATGGTTGCTACTTTCTTAACACTAGATTGTCCACAGAAGTCATTTTGACTGCTTTTGAATTTCAAATAGAAAAACAATGATCAGGAGTCTGTCTAGACATAATTTGTGAATATTAAAAATTATATTAAAAAATCAACACAAAAATGTGGTAAAAATATGGATTTATCATTTCCAACGGGATATAAAAATAAAATTTTAAGAAAAAGTATTTTGTGAAACAACCGTTTTTCCTAAAGTTGAATTTATGAAGGTACCGCTAAATGGTAGTAAATTTGGCCTGGACAGACCCCTGATGATATATATAATGTCACAATTTCTTAGAATTTTTTGTGCAACATATCATTTCTTTATTGTTAATATTTATTAATAACTTGTTATATAACTGTAAATAATATAAAAAGTATTAAAAATTAATTTTAAACAAATTTCTTTACACATTGGCTATTCTTTCACAATCCAGTCATTTTGACTGCTTTTGGGAAATACAGCTATATATACTAAGTTACAGTCTTTTTAGTGTTAAGAAACAAATCGGTTTTTCTCTATTAAAAAATATTAATCATTAGGGAAGCTTAGGGAAAATATGCCAACTTAGTTATGCAGTAATAAGAGTAAAAAAAGATACTTTAATAATGTTATAAATTCAAGAAAATAAATTATCAAATTTTCTACAGTAGAATAGTTTTTTTCTCAGTGGTAAAAGGTTCAAAACCTAGATTTAAATGAATTTTTTCCAAGAGGCAGGGTCATAGTCATATTTTGCTCTTAAAAATTTCAGTTTGACTGTCATAATTTGACCCATCATCACTTTTGACACTTAAATTATGTCAACAAACATCAATTTTCAAATAAGAATCAATCAATTTAGAATCATGCTAAACCCTTTCCCAAAAATTTATTTCACAATTGTGATTTTGTACCTAGACCATTTTTGTGGTCTGGGTACAAAAATGATCTTTCATTTGATTTTTTCCCCTCAGATCTGCACATCTATGTAGCCAGCATCTAACAGAAGTGAAAGAATTTTGATTGAACAATTTGAAAATTAAGTAACAAAGCTCAGTTTTGCATTTTTTAAAAATTGTTGATAGTGAGCTAAATTGAAATAGGAATAAAAAGAATATTTTTTTTAAAGACAAAATTGTCATGTTTGCTTTGTGATTATACATTGTTTGGTTCAGAAAAGCATATTGTAATTTTAACCATCTAAATAAATGTTTCAGAAAGATCAGATCGTCTAAATGAATGTACAGAAAGTTTAAATGCTTTAGAAGGTTTATTAATTGTTAAATATAATTCTATATGGTTAATTAATTGTTAAATATTGATTTTTCCCCTCAGATCTGTACATCTATGTAGCCAGCATCTAACAGTAGTGAAAGAATTTTGATTGAACAATTTGAAAATTAAGTAACAAAGCTCAGTTTTGCATTTTTTAAAAATTGTTGATAGTGAGCTAAATTGAAATAGGAATAAAAAGAATATTTTTTTTAAAGACAAAATTGTCATGTTTGCTTTGTGAATATACATTGTTTGGTTCAGAAAAGCATATTGAAATTTTAACCATCTAAATAAATGTTTCAGAAAAATCAGATCGTCTAAATGAATGTACAGAAAGTTTAAATGCTTTAGAACAGAGGTGTCAAACTCAATTTTGCAGAGGGCCATATATTAAATTTAGAATGTGTAGGCGGGCTAGATTCAAATAAAAAAATGTGCTGAATTATTATAACAATTTATTTATTTAATTATATAGTATATAATATATAATTGTTGTTAAAAATCATATCAAAATTATAAAAGAGGGTAATTATTTTGAGCTCGAGGATCCAGATACCTGACGAGAAGCGCGAGGAAGATTCTGCTTGTTGCTAAGAGATGGCGTTACTGTCTATCTCTCTTGCTTGTCTAGGCACGCGCTGCCCTTGAAATTACTTATAAATGTGGTGTGCACATTTTAAAACTTCCGTAGAGGAATCGTATTGATACGGCTCGGGGGCCGGATGCGGCCCGCAGGCCATATCTATGACATGACTGCTTTAGAAGGTTTATTAATTGTTAAATATAATTTTCTAGTGATTGCTGTGAATAAAAATCTTCATAATAATTTTCTTTTTTTCTGTTTCAAATTTATTTGTTTATTTTGCTCACAAAAGTTTCATGCACATATTCAAACAAAAGGCTTTGAAACATTTTAAAATTGGATTTATTCAAATTGGATAAGAAGTCCAATTAGAAGATGAAGCTTTATCAGATTTGTATGAAAGTATAACTTAAAAATTTAACATTTTAAACACTTATTTAAATGAAATTAAACACAATAGTTTTAAATCTGCCCTTTGGATCCAAACAATGATTATTCTTATATCTTATATCTATTATTCTTATACGTCTAAAATTGTTTTAACTATATTTTAAAATTTGTCTTTGAAATTTGAATTTTCAACCTAGAGCAAATGCTTGCTGTTGTGTCCATTTATCATGCATATCTTAAAAAAAAATTTAATACATTTGCTAAATCTAACATTACAGTTTTTGCATTTTAAAGATCTCCTAGACTATGAGCTATTAAACAATTTTTATTAGCTAATAATGAAGGTCAGTACTAATGTTGGGATGTCAGTCTGAATAATCTGCTATAATTCAAATGCCAACATAACATTATGCGGAAAAATAAATGTAAGCGCAAGATAAAAAAAAAAAAGAACTTAAACTGGAAATTCTATCTTATAAATTAATGATATACAGTGTAACGTCCCATATCCGGACGTCCCTTTTACGGAAGAGTCCATTTCCCGGACACTTTTTAACAATCAAAATAAACAAACATTTCTTCACCTTTCCCTCTCTTAAAAAAAAAAAAAAGTCTTTTGACAGGTTTTTTCCTTTCTTAGCTTCTAGTGATTTATGCATTGAACAAATAAATCAACAGAAAGGGGAACAGAAGATCTACCAAGACCATACCGTTAGTGAAGCTCCTCCTTTGGAATGCAGGAAAGGGCGGGGGGGGGGAGATTTGTTTTCAAAGGAGCACAACTGAGTCCCCTCCACTTCTTCTTTCCTATGCAGCTGGCTAGTAAAAGAGGCATTTCCTGCAACCTTTTTATTAGAGTGTTAGAGAAAGAAAAAGTACTTTGAAAAAGTGTAAACACAACAAACGTTAAAGTGGAAGGGGAATCCCCTTTAGTCACACAAGAAAAAATAAAGAGAACCCAATCAGCATGCCACGCCTTTATGCTTGATTGATAGCCACTGATGGGAGAGAAAATAAGAATTTTTTCACTGCCCCGCCCTCAACTTGAATGAAAGGAGGAAATGAATTTTCTTCTCCACCTACCCACCTTAGTGAATGACGGGAATTTCCCCTTCTTGCTTGAATCGTTCTAGCTCAAAATGGCGGAGAGAGCAATTAATATTTTTCGTTTTCTATATTTATTTTTATAATAGCAATAATTATTTATTTTCTAATATTTTGTTTTTGATTGATTAGTTATCATTCTAATACTAAAACATTATTGCCTGAAAAATAATGTTTAATTTTTTGCTTCTTAGATTCAGATCATTTTAAGTTTTGTTTACCTTGGGGGTCTATTATATGGAAAAATCGAATATACGGACTTGGGGAAGTCCCGCCGATTCCGGATACGCGACTTTCCACTGTAGTTAAGTTAAAAATAAATGAATTAATGTAAAATAAATACCAACCATTTTTACTAATATCAAGTTCTGTAAGAGTTGATAAGCTCCCGATTTCAGGCTGAAGGTGAAAGATTTCATTTTCACTCAAGGTGAGAGTCTTAAGTCTGGGTAAACGGAATAGTCCCTGTAACAGAGTTCATATTCAATGATTTTAATTTTAACATCAGGCAAAAAAATATAAAATAAATAAATAAGCAGAACAGACAACAAACAGAAAGAAGGAAAAGGAAAAACAGAAAGAAGGAGCTCATAACCACTCCTCGGCAAGCTACTATGTACATATAGGCTTTTTTCCCCATGTATTATAAGTACAGTAGTATGTGTGTATACAAGTGCCCAGTAGTACTTTTTTGCCTAGGCAATTACAGCTGATTGATATTTGCATAAACATGTATAGATACAGAAATATTTTCTTAAAAAATTATCACAGAAAGGGACCAGCTTAAAAGGTATAACTAGTAACCACACACAAGCAAACTTCAACAAGGAATATTTCCGTATCATGATCTGCTGTGTCAACTACAATCGCTAAGGCGTAAAAAGATTTTAAACTTGCAATTTGCATTTAAAAAAAAAGAAACAATGTTAAGCTTTTTCCAAGGATGATTATGAGATATTCTCTTCAAGTTGGTCTACTGCGATATTTTTTTTCCCATTTGGCGCGAGCTGCTGCCCAGAAGTTGCCAAGCCTTGGCGATTATTCTGCAGAAGATATAAATACGAAAATCTTACCCTTCTAGATAAATATAAATATTAAATTTTAGCAAATTTAAAATCTCTATGGTGCCTTGGGAATTGTAGTTGGCGCGAACAGGTACCAATACAGAAATGTCTCTTAAAACACTCTACTTAGCAGGGATATTTTTGAACAGATCTGTTCAAGTTAATTCGAACAATAAAAACTGTTATAAAATAAAATTTAACCTAGTGATTGTGAAAATCTATGATAGAAAGATTAAGCTGAAAGCCTTATATTGAAAGAAGACTATGAGCAGGATGTCAAAAAACGTATGTTACTTACATTAGATTGAAATATATTTATTAGTACTTAGTAAACAGGACTGGTTGGTAAATACTGTAACTAATACTGAATTGTGCTATTTTAAAACCAATACTTTATTTATTCAATCAAAATCAAAAAATTATTAAACAAGATGAACTTTATAGGATCTATTATAAAGTGCTTTGTATAATTTAATTTTTATTTTTTTGTAAGAAAAACGAATAAGAAAGAATAAGTAAAAATTTATACCTTAGGCAACTGTCTGATGTGATTGGAATCCAAAAGTAATTCCTCTAAGTTTTTTGAAGCTAAAATTTCATCCGGAATGTCTTTAAGATTGTTATTTCTTCTGTCAACGTACTGAAGATTTTGATTTAAACCACGCAGTAAGGTAAACATATTTCTGAAATATTAGGTACAGTCTCATTTCGTTGTAAACATAAACATACAGAAGAGTTTTCAGATTCTGAAAGTTAGTTTTTGTTTTGCAAACTTCACGCTTATGCCAAGCTCAGTCGGCGTTCAAGTTTTGGTAATTCTCACTGCATCTGGTTCCGTCAAATTTAAGCACTTGCGAAATTCCTATCAGCTGATCCTGAGGAAACGAGAATAGACAACTTCTTATTTTCTAAAAATATGTAAATAAATAAAAAACAAATTTCCTTAAAATTTTGATTTTTGTTCTTTGTCCATATAAGGAAATTCTGCACTTCTGCGCATGTGTGACACGTAGGTGCACGTCCAAAAACCTTTGATATGTCCCAAATTTTATTAAAAATCCAGAGTTCTACAGCACATTTACATTATTTATAATGATGATCTATCACAGACGTTGATTGTGCCTGTACACATCGGGGTGAAATATTGGATTCTGAATTGACCGATATCTGACATATTTTCTATAAAAAAATAATAAATAAAAGAAAAATCTTCAAAATTAGAAAGTAACTTATCAAAGTCACTTAATCAACTTTATGAAATGTGGCAAAGCATTTTATTAACTCTATTTTACCGTGGGTGTTTTTCCTCCCTATTTAATTAATAGTTTTTGAAATAATAAAGACATATATGGTAATTATATAAATCATATTATAAATTCACTTTCATTTGTAAGCCTCGATGGCTCAGTGATTAAAGGCAATGAGCTGCCATCGTGAAGGACTGCGGCTCGATCCTCAGTGGTGGCCAGTAATTCAGTCAGTTTTATATCGATGAGTGCCACCTCATCGGGAATGTATAAGCAGCACTGTGCGTAATGCTGGCCACATTACCTTTGCGTTGCTTCACAAAATTGTGGAGCCGTTGGCGTCGTTCGTGGGAAGGGGAGAGTAGGTAAGTATCCCCTCAATAATAAGAAATCTTTCTAAGTCCTCGATATTTCAGACAAATAAAGAAAATTCTCATGAATTACCAACGATTTAAACTCGAGAAAGGTAAAATCAATAAAAAAATTTATCTTCTCGAGGATGTTTAGTAGACCGAAGAATAATTTTTTATGTGTAAAATTTATTGAACTAGCGTGACTGTGAATTTTAATTTAGTCCCCCTCTAAAATTGAATGCCCACGATCATGAGTGGCACCTAAACATCTATGACCCCACACTTTAGAATGTTCAGCAACAGGATCTATCATTTGCGATACCCGTTGAAGAAAACCCGTTCTCTAACCAGGTATTAAAAATTTTCTTCGATAAAGTTGCCTCAGATTGGCGTCATAACCCCAACATTTTCCCTAACTTTTTCTGTGTTTTGCGTCATTCAGAGATGTCTTGTAAGTATAGAAAGTCATCTGAACAGAAATGTTCGAAAAATTTAGCTATGAATGTTGTTTTTATTAATTTGTTTTGTTTTATTTTATTTGATTGCTTATGTCTATTTTATATGGATTTTTGACCATATAAAGCTAACGGAAGGTGGCGCTAGGGATGAAAAGTAGCCGTAAGTTTTCCGGCTTACTACTTCCGATTGATTTTTACGCAAAAACAAGGAAAAGCACGCCATGCAATATTATTATATTTGTGGTATTCACAATCTTATGCGTTCTTTCAATTCAACTTTCAATGAAACAAATAACAAATGTATTTGGAAGACCTCACAAGCATACTACCTAGAACCGGTGATATTTAACACAATTATAGCCAAATAAAACTCAAACGTGGCGAACCTTATTCTTTATATAAGTAGTGATATTAATTTTCTTAAATTTGTTTTCGGCTCACGACCTGTTAATATCTCCCCCCCCCCAATGCCCACCCATATAATGACATTCGCCATTCAAGTACCAGAAGGACAGATGTGTTGATCACTCTTTCAGGGGAAACCATTTTAGGGGGGCCAAACTTACTCTTACAGTAAGAAAGATATTCAGTACAGAGAAAAAGGAAAGAAAACCCATACCTCTGCTGACTGGGATCCGAATCCGGGACCTTTCTAAAATGAGATCATATCTCTGATCATTACCACTATACTGACTGGATATTAATAACATATCGTACAATTAATTAACGCATATCAGTTATGGATACTGGGGCATAAAAACCGAGGAGGGGAGGACACTCCCCTTTGAAATTTCAGTGAGGGGCGATTAATGTGTTTCGCCTCATTTGAAAACTAGACGATTTTTGAAATAAATTCAAGTGAAGCTTGCAAGTTATGAAGAGAATTTAACCTTTGGTGATCGCTAAAAGGCCTCAGGGAAAAAATTATAATTTTTTTTTATAATTATTCAAAACATTTCTTTAATCAGTCGTTTTTTTTTTTAATTTATTGGAGGACTTATTTTTTTATTTATTTATTTTTATTTTTTCTGTTTTTAGACGTTCTAGAGGTTCCAGGCACTTTTTTTTAACACTTTTGAACATTTCCAAGGATATGGCAAGCGACAGTTGGGTGGAGAGGGGAATCGTGTCTTTACCCTCATTCCACTGCGATCGATATATATATATATATATATGCTCTTTCTCCTCTTTAATACTTAATATCCACATCCTGTCTTTTAATCTATTTTTAGTTCAGTATGTATAAATTAACATTTTTGATTTTTCCCTTTAATTGAACCGTGAGAAAGACTTTTTCTCTCGACCTATTTAACAGACCAATTGTTATCACTCAGAAGATGATTTGCGTCACTTGGCGATCTCACTTGTGTCACTAAGACGATTTATGTCACTTGGATATTCATTCTCTGATTATGATAGGTAAATAAAATTAATTTGCTCTTTTTAAATCCTGTTCCTGTTTGTCCTGCTCACCCGACTACCATCCTTATAAGCCAGCAGGATGTGACACTTGAAGAAAAAGGGCGCTGGATTAATAAAATGCTTGTTACTTAGCAAATACAATATAAATAAAATGAAGAACTGAGCTGTTGAGAGGAATCGTCGAAGAATAAAACTAAATCATCCCCAATGTTTGAGATCAATGACCGTAGATGCATTATTTAAAAATAATAATAAAAAAAATATATATATATGTATAAATAAATAAAAAATATCAACAATTAGCGAAAAGCATCTTTCTGAATTATTGTCAGTGTTATATGAATGTTTCGCAATCATTAAAAAGTAATGGAGGCTCTATTTGTTATCGGCTTATTTTTATTATTGATGGTTTTACAAAATGCTCTTCTGAAAATTTCCCTTAATGAAAGAAAGTGCTTTGAAAGAACAAAAACATTTAGGAAAAGTGATTTCAAGGAAATTGTATTTGCTTGTGCGCGTTATATTAGTATAACTTTTGTGATATTTGTCAAATACTTGAAAATATTAAAGACTTAACCCAATAATTTGAGCATGGAGGTCACAAGAAATAAATCAACATACCTGGGTAAGGGCTGAAACTGGATTAATATTTTATTATAAAAATAAGAGGTTATATTTAGGACAACACTGCTGCCATCTATGTCAGCATTTGTGATGCCATCTATGTACAACAATGTAAACTAACTCATTCAACAAATATTAATAAGGGAATATGGTTCTTCACAGTGAATGCGTATTTATAAACGGATTCCATTTATTAAAGAGAATATATGATTTGGGGGGGGGATGAAATTGTCATTAAATTGGATTTATTGTTTTTAAATTTTTGAAACAATTTTTTCCAGTGTTTTTATTTATCTAAAAAACAGCTTTGATTTTTTAATGGTATTTGTATTGATAATAATGATTTTAATTATTTTGATATGTACTTTTGCTCTAATAATAATTTCGAAATATTTCATGACTATAAAATTAAATGTCGTTTTAATTGCAAAATTGAAAATAATCTTGAATTTTCTGATATTCTTGAGACTGATTATGATAATGGGGCGCTACGCTGTCAGAGTCATGTTGGCAGACCTGTGCAAATCCAAGATAATGGAAAAATAAATAAATAAATAAATTCCCAACTTCAGTAAATTTTTGAAATTTTTTTTCGAAATATTTTGATATTGACATGAAAAAAATAAATAAAAAATAAATAAAGTTAAATCAAAACAATACTGCAGTCTTACACCAGAAAACGTTTAATGTTTCATTAAAAAATAAAAAATAAAAAAATAAAATAAAAAAAAAAAAAAAAAAACAAGGTAAACAATACTGAAATTTCTAACTTCAGATTGAAATTTTTTCCTATAACAAAATATGTCAATTGTTTTTTATATTTCATGTTTTTAAAATTGAACATTTATTAAATGTTTATGAAATTTATTCATTTTGATGGAAAATTTATTTAAATTGTGTTATAATGAGGAATAATATTTCTAAGTGAAAAAATTTTATGGAGATCTTCAAACAAAGAACTTAGAAATGAAAAAACTATGAAGTCATAAAAACTTTTAAATTGTTTTCTACAAAATTTTAGTTGTGTTAAAATTTTTATCATTTGTACGAAACTGTATTTTTTATAAAAGTGCATGTAAATTAAATTAACAAATTAAATTATCTAACAAACAAATTTAAATTTTTGTAAACAAATTTGAATTTATGAAGATTGGGCTGCAGATTCGTTAATTTAAAAATGAATAAGAAATGAAAATCAATTAAGAAATAATAAAAAAAAAATTGTGTAACTTTTATCCAACTTATAAGCGCAAATTTCGCTACACACAAGTTAGACTGAGCCCAATGCTTAAGATTATAGTCTCTGCCTTCGTGTGTTAGAGTCGCAGACAAATTTGAATTTATGAAGATTGGGTTTCAGATTGATTCTGTAAATTCTGTTACCGGGGTAGCACCTCTGAAAAAGAAAGACGAGTTATCTCGTTGTCATATAAAAACAATTGTAAATCCAACAAAATACTCTTTCATCCCTTTGAGAAGCATGTTTTGAGTAATTTTACAAACATATCTCTAGATTAACACAATAGGGCAAGGATTACAATTGAATCGTAGGAAGACGCGACGAAATGCATCAATGCTTTAGGACGGAAGTTCTTAAACAATAGTGATGGACTTTGTGATTTATTTTGAATTTTTTTATTTTATTTAAATGTCAATGTCAGTGCCCTTGAGGACAACAAAGATCGGTAACAATGCTTCATTCAGTTGAATTAATTAAATTTTTCACATCACCTTCGTGAATTTCAAACAAATGAGATGAATATTCTGAAATTAAGGAATAGCAAGTTTTTCTTTAGTATGGAGATTTCAAAATTGTTTTGAAATTACGTGTAACGCTACTTTGTATAATCGTGATTATAGGTCACAAAGTTTTGATGTTTCTGAAAAACATATTTGATTGTTGCATCTGGTACTTGAACCCATAAATTAAGAAGCATTGGTGTAGTCTTTCATACAGTCTCTGGACAAATTATTAGACGCACTATAAGATTCTATGTAAAATATTAATCATCAGGTGATACAAAACAGTTTTATTGTTTTTACTTGACTGAAACCCGTCTGCACTTGTTTACGTTCGTGTATCAATAGGTTAAATTAGACGATATATTATATAAATATAGAATATTTGTTATATCAGGTATTATGCTAGTATATTATAATAAATAGACGAAATGTTTAGACGCACTGTAGTTTTTTAATAATTACACGATTTCCACGAGTTCATGCGCAATACTTTTGTATTTAAATATACATGTAATGGGTTTTTATTTAGGAGATTACTTATATACTTCCTATTTATATTTATTTTTAACGTACTGTACTATAATGCTATCCAATTGATATACGAACGTAAACAAGTGCAAACCGGTTGCATCGAAGTAAAAACGATGAAGCTGTATAGTATCACCTGATTATAAAGATTTTTCATGGAGCCTTATAGTGCGTCTAATAATTTGGCAAGAGACTGTAGATACGGTGGGGAATGGAAAGATCTTGTTAATAAACCTACATCGCAACGTTATATAATCATAGAAGAGTACAGCAAATAATTATAAACAAAATCGAATTATTTATTTTTCAGTTTATCATGTTTCGAAACAAATAATAACAACGTAGAGAAAGTGATGACTTGAGTATTTAGGTCATGGAAATGAAATCGAACACCATTGTATCAAAACTTTTTTTTTGTCGGGCCATGAAACGATATAGTTATGAGAAAAATTAATGAAACATAATAAAAAGGAAAACTAGATTTTCGAATTTTGTTCTTTGTTCATTTTCTCGCTGTAATAAATGCAGATAATTGCACAAGATGCACACTTTCTTTCTTTCTAAAACTAAAATTAAAATGCGATAGATTAGGTAATCTTTTCTCTCTTTCAATCAACTGAAATCTAAAAGTTTATGATTTTTTGATTAGTGAATTTTCTTAAAAATAATGAAATTTTGTAAACGACTTTTGTTTTTATCTAATGTATTCTTTCATCATTTTACACTTAATTTCTTTTCTACATCTATTTCCCATTTGTCTATTTTGAACCCCAACTTTAATTTTTTTTGTAGCTTTAATTAAGTTTAAAGGACCTTGCCTAAAGAAGTTTAAAAATAAATATTGAATTAGGTTTAAATTTCTTTAGGAGCTGTACACTGTTTTATCAGATCGTATAGGCAAATTTGTTAAATTATTTGCAGATAAAATAAATGAAGTCGTTTTTGAAATTAGCACGGGAAATTATAGTCGAAATTTAAAAGTATCCTACAAAGGTATGAAGAAATAATAATAAAGAAACATAATAAAATAATAATAATAAAAAATCATTATAAAATAACGATTTAAAATAAAGATTGTTGATTGAAAAAATAATAATTAAAACAAAAAATTTCCTTGAAATAGCCTAAGGAAGGAGTAGGACATAATTCTAATTTTGTCACAACTAAAACAAACTTCATTATTTTCCATGTTTTCTGGATATTTTTTAACTTATTTTATGAGTTCGATATAATACTTGCAGCTTATGCGCAGTAAATGAATCTTATTAATTTTCTTCGTTTTTCTTTTTGATCCTTTTTGTCGTTATTGTCCTATATATATATATATAAATATATATATATATAAATATATATATATATAAATATATATATATATATATATATATATATATATATATATATATATATATATATATATATATATATATATATATATATATATATATATATATATATATATATATATAAGTTAATTGAAGGGACAATATACTAGAAATTGAAGCATCTATCTATTTTGTTGTGGTTGTTTCAAGAAAAGTGAAGCGAAATTTCAAAACAACTCTAACTGTCATTTATAGTTTCAAAAAGCGTAAAAGATCAGTGTGCTATGAGAAGGACATGGATTTAACCTTGAAATGTGATGATTTTTCTTTTATTTTGAAGAGAAAATATAAGAAAACGAAGTATATTAAGATTTCTTAACATTTTAAGGTTATGCTTTATGACCTCACGCAATATATAAGGATTCAAGGATGCTTGACGCGTTGCAAACTCACTGATTCGGATACGATTTACTAAGCTGTTTAAAATGGCTTAACAACTTACGTTTTCGTAAACATTAATTAAAATGCTCAAAATGGCTTACTAGCTACGTTTTTGTAAACATTAATTGGAATCAATCCATTTAAAAATTTCTTAATAAAGCACTAGTTCTTAATGAAGGGATAAATACCCTGTTGTTTCGTTATTTTAAAATTTTTAGAACAAAAAATATTCTTCTCTGTACCAACAAATAAATTATTTTTCCGAACATTTTGGTTTCACTTTTTTTGTAACATTGTAGCGCACAATATTTTAATAACGTTAACTATTTCCGTATTTTTTCCTTATTAGGCGAAAACAACTAGTAAAAAAGTTTTATATTTCTAGTAAAAATTTCGTATACAGTGCAAAAAAAAAAAAAAAAAAGAGCCACCTTGAATAACTTTTGTTTCAATGATCGGAAACGTTTTAGGTGGTACTGCAATCTGGGAAATATGGTCCTCATAGTTTGGTCAAAGAATATATAATGTGAGCTTATATATTCTTTGGTTTGGTCAAAGGAACGGTTCAAAGTTTTGGTCCTTTAATGTTAATTTTACTTTTTATTTATTTCACTATATTTATAACCCTATTTAAGCGAATTTAAAATTTTTTGCACACAATTATAAAATTCGTTTATTCAAAAATTTCGTTTATCCATGCAAAAAATAACATTTATTACTTATTAATTTTTATAATTTTATTTAATATTAATCGAAATAATAAAATTTTTTGTATACAATAGAAAAGTATACAATTTTCATATTATCTTAAAGTATGTAATTTTACATAGCAAAATACAAAATATCAATGAAATCGGTCGAATAGTTAATCTAATTTTAAATATACGATTCTTTCAAAATTAAATTTCTCAAGAATTATTCGACTGATTTCACTTAAATTTTGTATACCATTTAAAATTGCATTCATTAAAAATGAAGTAAAAAATTATGTATCTAATAATTCAAAATTATTTCTAGTATTAATAAATAAATTAAAAAATTTTTTTAAATATTTACTAAAAGTTATTTTTTTAATGGAATTATCTTTATATTAACGAATTTTATGTTAAAATTTTTAAATTCGTTTAAAAAGTTCTCGAAATATAGCGAAATATGCTAAAAGTAACCTCTGCGAACTTCTAAGATTGAGTCCTAGAACTTGAAGATCAGATTCTTAGATCAAAAGTTTTTAGGGGCAGTCCGTTGTTTTCTTACTGTATTTCTCTATCAGTTAGAGAAAGAAAACAATTTTTCGTGGAATTCATTGTCGAAATAATTCAAATATTGTATTTGAGTTGTGGTGATTGAGGGAATAGAGCACTTGCTTTTCAATGAGATGACCCGGGTTCGAATCCCAGCGATGGCTGATCGATACGAACTCCGCAACTGGATCACACTGACCACAGTGCTGACGTAAAAATATTTTTAGTGCTAGACGGATCATAGGTTGGAGTCCCCTTGCTGTCAGATAAACCGTGTGAGGTTTACCACTCCATGTAACTCCACGAATCTAAGTTGCTAAGGTACTCAAATTGCTTGTTGTTCAATAGTTTCTATACAAATTAATTATTTTACACTGATAAACTATTACCAAGCATTTCTGCTTTAATCTTGCCCACATTATAAAACAAGCAAGCCATATTTTTTACAAAGGTCTATAAGTAACTGTTATTTGAAGGCCAATTTAAATCCAGTTGACGGTATTGTGGGGATATCGAAAATGTCAATCTTCATGGGTTGGGGTATATGTTAAGGGGTGAAAGCGAGACGGAAAGGCTAGTAGTGAAACCTTTTCATTTATAGATAGTTTTGGGGAGGAGTTTACTTATTCTTTTTTTAAATTATTCAACAATATCTACTTCTACTTTATCTTCGAAAAGAAGCACTTTTATATATATGCTAAAAGAAATCTTGATAGATATTTTTTTCGTAAAAAATGATGGAATGAAATGACCAGGTTTTTCTCTTTTCCTATATAAGGGCTTTCACCCAAGCATAGAGTTAACATGTCGTATATACTAGGGAATTGTATTGTATTTTTGTAGTGCCAGAATATTATCTGTGATAGAATTCGATGAACGTTGATTCATTGCTGTTTTGTCAGAGCTTTATTAAAATCACCGTACTTTTGCTGATCGTGAGAGCTGTATTAAGTTCAGGGCTCCTGGGTCGTGATTGCTCCTGCGTCGCCATTAGCAGTCGAGTGCACACAGGTCTATGTTGTGTGTGATCGAGACTGAGTAGCAGCAGCGTGAGGAGGTGAATAATGTCACAGTAACATATAGCAAGTCAACTGCTCAATGTGGACCATCCATCGAAGTAGGCGTGTTCAGATCGAAGTGGGCGTTACTGTTAAGATAGGCGTGCTCATATCAAATTGGGAGTTTCTGTCAAGGTGGGCATGTTCACATCACGTCTGAGGAACACCAATGTGGGGATAGTTGTTATCGACCATGTCAACCTTCATCTATGTTAAGGTATCGTAACATGGAATCGTGTTAACGTGTCTTATATGCTAGGGAATTGGAATTTTATTTTTGTAGTGGTAGATATATATACATTGTAGTATTTTAAATTTTCGATGTGTCATTGATTCAGCTTTATTTAGCGCCCTCTGACGGCAATGAGAAGGCAGAAGAGAGCACATTCGCAGCGCTATCTTCAGCTTTGTCTAGCGTCGCAACAATTGTATTGTATTAGCGTTACCACTATTATAGACTCCATTGCAGTTATTTCACTGTTTAAATTACATTTCGATAAAAAAAGTAGATGTTGTCACTTTAATATTTTGTCACAGTAACCATAACCGTGAATTATAGTTTGAAAACTGTTGTTGAGAAGATACCTTATAATACTTTTAATCAAAATTTTATTCTGTGTCCGTTAACAGTATGCTTAAGAGTGGAGGTTAAGTTATCTTATAATTACCTTGTACAATAAATATACTTTAGAAAATTTTATAGAGAAATATATTCAGAATCTACCATTAAAACTTTTATTCGTTTTAAGAATGTATGTCAGTTTACAATAAATAATAGTTCAAATTTTCGAATGTTTTTATTATGCCACAATAACTGTATGATAAGGAAAACTTTCTTTAATATTTCTTTTTTCTGAATATTTCTGTTTTCAAATGCGTTGAAGATAAATTTATCTTCTTTTTATTACTAGACTGATAAAAAGAAGCCCATCTAATCTAAATCAAGAGTTATTTTATTATTATTTTTTTATTCCTACACATAACAACGATAACTCTTTTGCCATTTAAAAAAAATGGAATTTAATGCAAAAAAAATTTTTTAAGTCGAAGATAAAATATAATAACAATAATTTACTTATTAGCGCGATGCATTTCGTCTTATAATTTACCAATATTTGAGTTTCCTCAAAAATTCTCAATTTAATTGTTCTCAATATTTCCTCCTTTAGAATATCTGGTTTCCTTACTAATTGCACTAGTGGCAACTGTGTCAACATCCACTCATTTTGAGTCAGGCTTATGTAGAATGTTAAGAAGGTTTTAGAAGAGGTTTGCGTTATTGAATAAATATTTATTATGGCAAATTTAAAATTGACAAAGATTATTGAAACAAAACGAAATGGCGGTGTTTTATCTACAGAGGATGTTTCATATTTCGTAAAGAGTGTTATAAAATCCATTACAAACGAAGAAGGTGCTGCTGATCGAAGTCAAATAGGTAAATGTTTTTATGCATGTTTTGCTGTTTTTCTATGGTTTTTTATTTTATTTTGTTAAGAGTGTTATAAAAATCGTTTTAAAAGAAGAACGTATGGCTAAAGTAATCAAATAGAAAAAATAGAATAGAAATATTTCGTTTCCTCGAAGAAGTGAATATCGTCACTTTGACGAAATTTTTGCTTGGATAGTACATCAGGAAACGATTATGTCAAAAACAAGGAAAGTTTCGTGATATTTGAGAAACTATTTTTTACTGTGTTTGCTAAGAAGAGGATAACTTAGCCGGTGATCGCACACAATACTTTGCTTTATTAAAATTGATGGTTAGAAAAGTAAAATGAAAACAATGTTCGTTTTTTGCTTTTTTACACTCTTAAAATGAAAGAGTGATTTCCCCTACTCAAAAAAGAGTTAAATTTCTTTAACTCAACTTGAGTGAAATACACTCTTATTTGAGCGAAATTTTTGCTTTGCGTTTACTCAAACTTGAGTGCTATTTATTTAAGCAATATTTGAGTGCTTTTAGCTCAAACTTGAGTGATTTATATATTATTTAATTGTGTGCGAGCTATAAGCAGGAATTTCTATCGTTTCATTTTAAAAAGCAAACGATAATAAATCTCAATGAAATTGTTATGTTTTGTGATCTAAAAAGATTATGTCTTCGCTTTTATTTTACGTTTGTGAAGTAATTACCACTACGAAAAATAAACATCAATTCATATATATATATATATATATATATATATATATATATATATATATATATATATATATATATTCATATGGTATATAAGACATATCAATTATATGCCTTTTAACCAATGAAAATTTCTGTTCATCTCACAAATCATGATTCTTTTCAATATCAAATTATGTTTAATTCATTACGATACAATTTTATGTTATCCTGACTTTTAAGTCTTAATTACAAATTATTATATATAATTTATCAAGCAACTGTGCTTGACCCTTGTAATAGCTACCACAATGTTGCTAATTTTCAAAATGTTTTTATTCACTGTTGTATTATTTCATGATGTATGGGATAGGGGCCGCTGCGCGGCCCAGGTGCCCAGTTCTTTTTAAATAAAGCAAGCAATGGTATATAAGACATGCTAACTTGATTCAATCATGAGGTACCTTTTGATAGATGAAGGTTGGCATTGTCCAGAGATGCCAACTTGCTCCGGGCAGCAATTATATATTTTAAAGTGGTAGTTTATCAGTTTTGATTCTTGGTTTAATAAATTCAATTTAGTAGATTTTTATCCATCACTATTTCTAAATGATTCAAAGGCTTATATAATTCACCACTTTTTAGTACTTATGCCATGCTGTACCTTTTAAAAAACAAGCAAAAATAGTCAAATATTTGCGAAATTTATTTTGTAGTTATTTACCGTTTTTTTAATTATTTTGGCGTGTTCGGAGCAGTTGCAACGCCTCCTATAACTGAAAGCCTCCACACAGTCTTTTATAGATAGTCCGAACAGACCACTGTGAAAGATATCCACTTTCCGAACGAGTCAGTTAATACAATATCTAGTTGAAATAAGAAAGTGGTAGCAAATATATGACTAAAAATTTTTTTTATTTATGAATATTATTGGTTTGCCTTATTCACTTGTCAACCACTACAGATTCAATTCTCAAATATATATGATAAATTTCTCTCAATTACTTTTATAAAAGGATTTGGGTTCATGCGCACAACTGGTTCACTTTCTAAATAGTCTGCGCGGACTACTTATGCATACCTGCCAACTTCTAATCCCTTCCATTATGATTTTTCCCAGTGGTATTAAAATGTAATTAAAATTTCAATTTTAAGCAAAAAAATACGTTGTAATTGGAGAAACTTAAGCTGACAGCTTAGTCTTAGTCTTAGTCGTGTAGTTTGGCTGAGGTGCCTGAGGCCATAGGGCCCTTTACCTCTTCATCGTGTGATGTGGTTCGGTGTGGTAATTTCCTTGAGGTTGGAAAAAGTCGATACGATGTAAATATCAAGTCCTTGATTGGGGTATGGCATGATTTGTAGTGGAAGACATCATTCGGTAGGGGATGGTCCTTGGATGAGAGTTTGTAGAAGATTGAGAACTTCTTGATTTTTTAGGATCTCCTGCAGTTCCTTTACTAACGAAACAAGTCGATGAGCTGAGGAAACTGGCGTATCCTTAGGCTGACGTCTTTTTCTACTGGGGCGGGCCTCGCACCCAGAGAAGTTGGAAGTGTGAGGCTTGCTACAGTTGCAGCAGGTGGCTGGGGAGTCTTTGCTCTTTATGCACTGGTATGAATAGTGCCCTTCGGCACATTTCATGCATCGTGGGTCTGAAGTGCAGGCTCGCTGTGAGTGTCCGAAACGTTGGCATTTAAAACACTGTATCGGCCCCCGGCCGCCTCTAAATTTCTCCACACTGATTGGTATGTCCTTAATGAAATCGATGTGGTAGATTTTCATGTAGTTGTCTATCTCAGGTAGGATGGTGAGGAAAAGTGGGAGTGGCCTATAGGCTCCTCCCACTCTCTTTCTGAACTGCACAATTTTCAGGATTTCAAGATTTTGCTTCCCTAATTCTAGGGAAATAGTATCCGTGTTAAAGTCCAAGGGAAGTCCTCGGATGAGAACTTTTAGGTTCTTGGGTGGTTGAGCTGTCTGAACTTTAGTGGATGGCTCTGGATCTTTGGCGGTGCTATCTTCCGAGGTTTCCAGTTGGGTAGGAGTGATGTTTATCGGTGGAGGAGTGGGATCAGAATTAGAATTTGTAGGCTTTGTTGAGTCTACATCAGTTGGTTTCTTATTCTTTTTCCTCTTTCTCCTTTTGGTGGGTGGTTCTTTAGGCTGCTCTGTCTGAAGTTCTGTTTCCGAGGCTGAAGCTTCTTCACAGTTTTCCGGGTTTTGGGCTGGTTCTGCGTCCAATTCCTCGGTAGGTTGAATTCTGGGTTCTAGAGCAGGATCTGCCTTAGATTCCTTCTCCTCTTGTATCTTTAGGCGTAGTCTGTACAGGTTGAAGTATGCTAAATCTGATCTGATCATGAAGTAATGATAATGAGGTCCTTTCTTGTCTAGCTTTTTAAGAAAGCTACGAAAGTAGTCTGACACTTTATTCAGTTCTTCCATAGGAAATTGCGAATAGAAATTTTTAATTTCCGATTCTTCAGCGTTTTTGGGTGGAAAATATTGCGAGGGAATCCCGCATGTCGCTATTAGGTCGTCTAACGAAGTTTGATCAGCGTAAGTCCTGATTTGAGAGCGGCCGGAAGGGAACACCTTTCCGCCGCGAGCTGTTCGGTGATAAGACATAATAGTAGAGCTCGGTCACAACACAACCTTACTCCTCGAAGTCAGGTCTTTGAATCGGTGGGTGACAGCTATGATAGTTACGCATATTAGTATATATGCTTAATTTTTTTTTTTTTTTTAAGAATAGTGGTGGTCAAAATCATTTAAAAAAAAATTAAGTTTATAAAAGAAAAAATAGTATATATTTACTACCACTTTTAATATGAAAATAAAATTTTACGCCAAATGCGTAAAAGTTGGCAGGTATGCTTATGAAAGACCGTGTGGAGGTTTTTTGATGTAGGAGGTGATGGCAGTTGACATCTCTGATTGTCGATAACTCCTCCCCCCACATAGGTGACCTCCGGACGTGATTTGAACACGCAGTAACGCCCACTTCGATCTGGTAATGCCTACTTCGATGGATAGTCCACATTGAACAGTATGATTAAAATATATTCACTTAAATGATACTAATTATGAATAAAAAATTATTGAAATTCACACAAATTCAAGTTAAAAGGACCCAATCAAGTGATACATATAATCACTCAAACTCGAGTGAAAGTCACTCAAGTTTGAGTGAAAACGATTCTCTCAAGTAATACTGAAAATCACTCAAACACGAGTGAAAATGACTCAAGCTTGAGTGAAATTTTTTTCACTCAAACTTGAGCTATTTCCATATAACTCTTTCACTTGAGTGATTTTAACTCAAGAAGAGAAGGCCGCTTTTTTCTAGATGAAAGAGTTAAATAGCACTCAAGTTGAGTTATTTTCACTCGTTCATTTTAAGAGTGTATTGATACCTGAAATAAATAAAAATGCCTTCCTTCCATTTACAACTTCTTTCGTGCTGTTTGTCGAAATACCCATTATAAATATACTATTTTTGCGTCCTTCATACAGTCGAACCTCGTTTAACCTTCAATGGACTGAAATTTCGGTTCACTATAACCGTATAATGGGTCCCCCTTTTATTACACATTATTTAAATAGATGAGCAATAAAATGAAATACAAAAATGAGTGATAAAAAAGTTCTTTAACTGATACATCAGATATGGAAACACTTCCCGATTCTCCGATCATTTTTCCGCTTTTTAAACCTGCTGGGCATTCGAGCGCATAATAGTATAGTCTCTCACCAAATCGCTTCATCTGCTTTGACTTGAAGCAAATATCCAGATACTGGAAGATTGTGGCTTTTCTGAATGCTCAACCAATTCAATAATGCTATTCAATAATGAAGCAAACAAGAAAAAATGCATATTCCTACATTCCATGCTATAGATGATTTTAAAAATCGGTATATGTATTTTTTTTTTGAAGTAGAAATTTCAAAATTATAATTAAAAAAATGAAGAAAATAAATCAGTCGAAGACAGAAAAAAGTTCATAATATCCAACTTTCCCTCTTTTTTTGGTTCACTTTATCCACAAAAAATAACACTATACAAGTGTAGCAATGCACGGGAGCGAGAATTTCTTTCACTATATCCGAGAGTTCACTATATGCCGTGTTTACTATAGCGGAGTTTGACTATATTGGTATTTTGACGGTGACTTGGAAATTTGTCGTAGTAGCGAATTTCTCATCTCGTAATATGCCGTACTCGTTCTATTGAGCTTTTACTGTAGGTAAATATATTTATATTATATATTTGTTATATATACGAAGGATATTTTAGAATTTGAAAAGAGATTTGTAAAATCCAACACAAAAGAAGAAGCTGCTTGTTGTCAAAAAGGTAAATATTTTTTGTTGACAATTCAACATAAAATGAATTTTCATTGTTTCCTTTTTCTAATTTTGAAATGTTTTGAGTTGAAAATCATTACATAATTTGTAAAATATTTGTAACAATAATGATCAGTGTATTAAGAGTAAATAATTGAAAAAAGTCAAATTTCATTAAATTAAATGTGCCATTTTCGAAAGTTGAAACTTATGTTAAAAAATAGTTTTTTATTAACTTTTAATGATGTTTGTTTGTATTGAAAAAGATTACAACACAGATCTTTAAAGTTTGACTTTTGAAAAATTAATTTTAAAACCTCCCGTGAATGACTTACTGTTCCTAGCTAAATTATTAAACGCACTATAAGATTCTATGTGAAATCTTAATTATCAGGTGATACTATACAGCTTTATTGTTTTCACTCGGATGAAAAAGGTTTGCATTTGTTTATGCTTCTGTATCAATTGGTTAACACTGTAATCTAATACGTTAAAAATAAATATAAATAGGAAGTATAAAAGTATATAAAAAATCTACTGAATATAAAAACTCAATAAATGTATGTTTAAATATAAAAGTATCGCGTATAAACTCATGCAAATCATGTAATTATTAAACAACTACAGTGTGCCTAATAATTTGGTCTAATTATTATAATATATTAATATAATACATGATATAAATTAATTAAATTCTGATGTGTCTTAAAGCTGAAAAAGAAATTCATTAGGTATTATTTACACTTTTTTTAAATTTAATTTTCAATGTACATTTATTAGGTAATCCAGTATGTATTGAGCTCTCGAATGGCCATTTTTTACAAGGCCAATGCCAGCATTTTAGCATCACGAAAATCATCAAACAAATAAACACCATAAGAATCCTAGAATAATAGAATCATATCACGAAGGCCATAAAAATTCCATTTTATGACAAGCGTGGAAAATATTCGAAGTATTATTCGCGAATCAAGCGAAAATTTTGTATGCGGAATTTAAGTCTAGGAAATGATGTCTGAAAATTTATTCTATTTCATCGTAGTTTAAAAGCTAGAGGTTGTTTGAAATTACGACTTTTATCCCCAGTATATATATATATATATATATATATATATATATATATATATATATATATATATATATATATATATATATATATATATATATATATACGTTAGTGTATCAATTGGTTAAATGAGACGATATATTATCTAAATATAGAATATTTATTATATCAAGCATTAGATTAGTACATTATAATAATTACATCAAATTTTTAGACACACTGTAATTATATGATCTGCACGAGTTTATACGGGATACTTCTATATTTAAACGTACATGTATTGAGTTTTTATATTCAGGAGATTGCTTCGTATTTGTATTTATTTTTAACGTATTGCATTACAATGTTAACCAATTGAGGCAGGAGCATCCGAGTAAAAACAATACAGCTGCATAGTATCCCCTGATAATCTTAGTCTAATAATATGGCCTTTCAGGGTGACAATTATTGAACTCTATGAAATAAAACGATGGTTGCAGGGTATGCTATTTGTTTGCACGACATCATAGTTAATCATGGCAGGCATATCGAACGTATCATAACTTAAATCTCAATATCTGTAATGACTTTTACGTGTTGAATAAAGTTTAAATAATTTACGTTTTATTTCATACAATTCAATAATTGTTACCCTGTATATTTTTAATGTGTAAGAGGAAACTACAGTCCATGGCCAAATTATTTGACGCACTGTAAGATTTTATATAAAATCTTAATTATCAGTTGATATTATACAGCTTTATAATTTTTAGGCAACTGAAACTGGTTTGCACTTGCTTACGTTCGTGTATTAATTGGTTAAATTAGACGATATATAAATTCGACGATTGGATAAATTAGACGATATATTACATAAATATAGAATATTTATTATATCAGGTATTATATTAGTATATTATAATAATTAGACCAAATTATTAGACACACTTTAGTTTTTTAATAATTACATGTTTTGCACGAGTTTATAGGTAATACTTTTATGTTTCAACATACATGTAATGGGTTTTTATTCAGGAGATTTTTTTTGTACTTTCTATTTGTATTTAGTTTTAACGTATCGCATTACAATGTTTACCAATTGATACACGAACGTGAATAAGTGTAAACCGGTTTCAGCAGCGTAAAAACAATAAAGCTGTATAGTAACACCAGATAATTAAAATTTTACATAGAATCATAGAGTTTGCTAATAATTTGGCCGTATATTATATATTATATACAGCGTGATAATATAGTTAAATATTTTTTTAGGAGCAATGTTGATGGCAATCTACTTAAAAGGGCTAAATAACTTTGAAACAGCAGAGCTAACCATGGCAATGACGAGTTCTTCGAAAGCTTTTGTTTGGCCCGAGTCATACAAAGATCTTGTAGTAGATAAACACAGCACTGGAGGAGTAGGAGATAAAATTAGCCTCATTTTAGCACCAGTATTAGCAGCGCTTGGCTTGAAGGTATAAATAATTAATAATTTTTAAATTATTATGTTAGGTGTTCTGTAATAACCACCCTTAATACCTTTTTTAAGAAAACTTTTTCAAAAATGTACGTATTTGGGGATGAAAATTAATATTTTGGCAAGGAAAAAACTCTTTCGAAACTATTTCGATCACTGTTGATAGGGATGAGATTAAAAAAACATTAAAACCTGTTTGATTGCCTGAAAAAAACAGACAGGAGTGAAAAGAGGATTATTAAACACCTTTAGTTTAAACTGTCAATCAAACAAGTTTTTCTGCTTTTTCACCTAACATGCTCACTAGTGGTTTCGCAGACTTTGATAAATTATATGTTTTTTTCCCCCTGGCTTTAGTGTTATTTTGTATCACACTGTGTTTATATTTCATTCAATTCCTTTTTATAAAGATTTTAAAAATATGTATTAAGATCATAGATCACGTAATGGTCATTACATTACTAAACATACCATAACCGGTCAAATGACCGTTTAAGAACTTTTGCATCGAAAATGCACTTATCATCTTATCGTTTTTGCATATTTGACTTCATGACTTTTTCTAACAGTTAATATTCTATTATTATTTTTTTCGTATTTTGTTTGTTTCGAATAATACGTGTCGTATACCTATTTCTACCCCAACCGGTCATTTGACCGGGTGAACAACTAATTGCTTTATAAGGTTATCGGATCCGAAATTACGATGTAAAGCGTGTTCAATGTATTGCGTTCGATTAGTTGCACATTTCTGCAAAGACTGTTGCGTAGTTAGTTCAATCAGAATAACTGTGAATTCAAATTTCAAGAAAGTAACTAAAATTTTAGATAGATTGGCATTTTTGTGCAAGAAAAAGTGACAAAAACTAAATGTCTTGACAAGACATTTTATTTCAATTCTAACTGTTAATAAATGTCGAAACAGCAAAATTCTTAAAAGAAATGATATTAATTATAAGAATAATTATAATTCCTATATATTCTTATAATTATAAGTTTATTTCCTTCGTAATATCCATATTTCATGGTTTCAATGAAGAAACATATGGTAGAAATAGGTATACATTAAGTTCTGTTCAGTATTTAATCAACTTATTTGTTAGAAAATTTGGTTAAAAACAAAAGAGGAATTCATCATGTTTATAAGTTTACACTAGATAATCATTATATATAAAAATAGAATAATTTGCCTGGCGTTTCACACACTCAAATAAAACTATAAATTTAATTTATTTAAAAAAAAATGTCTATTAAGTTATTAAAAATAGAAAAACTTGGAAAAAAATGATGAAAAAACTGATTTACTGCGAATTAGAACATATTATAGCAGATTCAAAAATATAAACTTGTACTTTCGTGTATAAAATGGTTAATTACTTAAACTTTTTTCGACAAAACGACATATTGCTAGTACATTAAAACGAAAGCTTTAACTATCTGACTGTTCAAGTATTTTCATTTTAAAATGTAAATCGACTTTTTTTCTGTTTTATTTGACTAATTTGATTCAATTTTACTTAGATTCGTTTGATCTTTTGAATAAAAATTTGAAAATAATAAAATTATTTTGCGTATTTAAATTAACGCAATACTATAAAAATTTTCGAGAAATAAAAAAATTTATTTTTTTTTTTTAAATGACAAAAGAATTTGCGCATGAGGGCGTTTTTCTAGCCTATAAATCAGTGTTTTCTAATCTTTTTTGATTGATAGCAAGCTATATAAAAATAACTGGTATTATTTACGGTAAATTGTTTGAATTTTCTTTCTGAAATTACGGTAAAATAGCGCTAAAATAGCTGTCTGTCCAGCAAATTAACAGTTAACTTTACGGAAAGGAACATTTCTTTACCATTACGGTTTTGATACCATATTTACAATTGGCATAATTAATAAAACCATGACTATTACACTATAAGGCTTTGTAACCATTTACAACTAGCATGGTTTTAAAACCACAAAAAGGACATTTAACTCGACATTGGAGTTGGGTTATGTAAGGTTTTTTGTTAGGTTATGGGCGTTGGAGTTGAGCTGTGTTTTGTCAAATGAACTGGTTTAAGTTATCAAACCCGTGTGAAAAAGGATATGCTAGACAACTCTTTGGTGTTCGTAAATGAGATATTACTCTCAGGAGTTTTTTGGATTATTTCAGTGTGATCTATTATTTTATTTTATAACCGTCGTTGAACAGCCGACCCAACTTAATGGGTTTACGGCTACTAATGTTCAACTCCGTAGCCTTGTAATTTTGAACCCAATCCAGAAGACAAGGGAACTCCTGGATCGAGTATTGGGAGAAATTTGCCTTCGTGGAGGACTTTTTGATGGAGCTAACCCGCATTTGCGTTACATGGAGAGGAAGACCACGAGAACCTCCCACGGTTAGCCCGACGGCAAGGGGACTCTAACCCATGATCCGTCTACCACTGAGGATATTTCACGTCAGCACTGTGGTCAGTGCAAGCCGGATGCGGAATTCGTATCGACTGGGATTCGAACCCGGTTCGCCTCATTGGAAGGCGAACGCTCTATCCCCTGAGCCATCGCGGCTCAGTGTGATCTATTATTTTATTTTATAACCGTCGTTGAACAGCCGACCCAACTTAATGGGTTTACGGCTACTAATGTTCAACTCCGTAGCCTTGTAATTTTGAACCCAATCCAGAAGACAAGGGAACTCCTGGATCGAGTATTGAGAGAAATTTGCCTTCGTGGAGGACTTTTTGATGGAGCTAACCCGCATTTGCGTTACATGGAGAGGAAGACCACGAGAACCTCCCACGGTTAGCCTGACGGCAAGGGGACTCTAACCCATGATCCGTCTACCACTGAGGATATTTCACGTCAGCACTGTGGTCAGTGCAAGCCGGATGCGGAATTCGTATCGACTGGGATTCGAACCCGGTTCGCCTCATTGGAAGGCGAACGCTCTATCCCCTGAGCCATCGCGGCTCAGTGTGATCTATTAGTAAGTATCACATAGACAGACACAGTACTGATGTAAAAAGATCTTTCATCAGACTAACCATTCGAGGTTTTCCTCTCCATGTATCGCAAATGAGGTTTAGTCCCATCCAAAAATACTCCATGAAGGCAAAATTTTTCCCAATACTTGATCCAGGAGTTAAGTTGTCTTCTGGATTAAAATACAAGGATCAAAAATACAAGGCTACGGAGTTGAACAATGTTAGTCGTAAACTCAAAAGGTGGTCGGTTGTGCAATGAAGTTAAAAAATAAAAATAATTATACTTAATTATCCAAAAACTTACATTTGAAACTGAATTAGGATATTTCAAAGAAAACATCCGAGATATTATCTAAAGAAATGCAATTTTTCTAAAATAACATTATCGAAACATTTTTTAAAAGAGAAATATTATACAGTTTGAGAATATTTCAAATATTTCTTAAACATAAATGATGATTTTTGTGCTGTTTGAGTATTGATGTTATAACAATTATTATATTTTGATATTTTGTAATTATATTAAATTGGTATGTCTTGTTATTATTATTAACATTACTGATGCTTTTTTTATTAATTAATTCCTTTTCGAAGAATTTAGTTGTTTTTGTAAACATAAGATATTTATAATATTCTCAAAATGGACTAATATTTTAATAAATAAATTATCAAGTTAAATATCAAATAATACTTTTTTTTAAATATAAATATTAAAATATGTTTAAACTATAGTTCTTGGCCAAATTATTCGACACACTGTAAGATTCTATTTAAAATTTTAATTATCAGGTGATACTCTACAACTTTAGTGTTTTTATGCGGCTGAAACCAATTTACACTTTATATTCGTGTATTAGTTGGTCAACATTCAAATGCATTACGTTAAAAATGATTACAAATGGAAAGTATATAAAAAATCTCATCTATAAAAACCTATTACATTTATGTTTAAATATAAGAGTATTGCATATAAACTCGTGCAAAACATGAAATTATTAAAACACTACATTGCGTCTAATAATTTAATCTAATTATTATAATATACTAATATAATACCTGATATAATAAATATTCTATATTTAAATAAAATATCGTCTAATTTATCCAATTGTTGAATTCATATTATATATCTCCTAATTTCACCAATTGATACACGAACGTAAACAATAACAAGCCGTTTTAAGTCACGTCAAAACAATGCAGCTGTATAGTATGACCTGATAATTAAGATTTTACATAGAATCTTAGAGTGCGTCTAATAAGTTGGCTAGGGACAGTATAAATTGATATTTTAAAACACAGTTCGGTTTGACATAAGGAATTTTTGATTTCAGGTACCTATGGTATCTGGCAGATCTTTAAGACATACAGGAGGAACACTTGATAAATTAGAATCTATTCCTGGTTATAGAGTTTCCTTGACAAAACAAGAAATTCAATCAGCATTAGAAAATGTGGGATGTTGTATTGTAGGGCAAACTGAAGATTGTGCACCAGCAGATAAAGTACTCTACCACTGTAGAGAAATTACTGCCACTGTAGATTGTGCATCACTTATTATATGTAAATACTCAATTTGTCCAGAATCATAAAAATGAAACATTCGGGTTACTAATGACTAAAATAAGATAAAAAGGGGTAGAGTGTTGTACAGTCCCTGGCCATATTGTAAGATGCACGATAAGATTCTTTGTAAAATCTTAATTTTCAGGTAATGCTATACAGCTGTATTGTTTTTCCACAGATGAAATTGGTTTGCATTTGTTTACGCTCCTGTGTCAATTGTTTACTAATGTAATGCGATACGTTAAAAATAAATACAAATAGGACGTATATAAGTATATATAAAAATCTCCCGAATAAAAACCCATTACATGTATGTTTAAATATAAAAGTATTGCATATAATTTCCTGCAAATCATGTCATTAATAAAAAACTACAGTGCGTCTAATTATTTTATCTAATTATTATAATATACTAATATAATGCTCGATATAATAAATATTCTATATTTATATAATATATCGTCTCATTTATCCTATCGTCAAATTTCTGTTATTTATCATCTAATTTAACCGATTGATACACTAACGTAAACAAGTGCCTATCGGTTTCAGTCACATAAAAACAATAAAGCTGTATAGTATCACCTGATAATTAAGATTTTACATAGAATCTTAGAGTGCGTCTAATAAGTTGGCCAAGGACTGTAGATCAATTTTAAGTATTCTTAATGTTAAACGTTGCCTTAGAGAGATAATTGAAAGAACTTTATGAGAAATGTATTATATTTTTGTCCTATTTATAATATTTGTAAATAAATTCTGTCCCACTCATTAAAAAAAGTTTTTTAAATTAAAAAAATTCAGTCCATATTACAAGGTGGTGTTGTAACTTGGTCTATCGCGCTTTTCAAATCAAAATGAAATAATTAAATTCTTTAAAAAGCATATGTTCTTAATAACCATTTTCAACGTTTATAGCAACGTTTATTTTTTTAAGTTTTCAACTCTTAAGTATACCATAATTCGGCTTATTTTATTAATTTTCTTCTTATATCCCCAATAAACAAATTCATAACTAAACAAGATACAGGACTGCAAATTGAACTGTCGAACGTTCATTAACTTAAGTTTATTTATGATTAAACGGTAAAAAATCTTCTTTTAATTAAATATATAAAAATAGTCTTTTATAGGTTCTAACGTTTAGAATTACCGTAATAAACTTTATTTGTAAAGTCCGGGTTCCACCGAAAGAAAGTTGTTTATTTCAAATTCCGTAGCTGAAAAATTAGGAATCGTTGCCTTAGAGAATTAGATGCTGCTCTATGGATAACACCCATTTTGAGTTCTTTTTTTAAACTTGTTGCACATGTACGTATGAACTGATTGAATTTGGATAGCCATGCAATTAAAATTTATTTGTCATGTTGCCTGCATGAGCTAAAATAAAGTTAATAGTAAATGTAATAGTAAATGTAATTTCGAAGTATATTTTATTACAATTTTTCACAAATTTATATCTTTGCTATAAACATAAAAATGTTTACAGATTTTTATTAGATTCCTCATTCGCATATTTGGCACGACAGTCCTGGGTGGGTCAAAGCCTTCTGCTGAAGAGTCCTCCATTACAAACTATTTTCAGATCTGGACTGCTAGTTTTTTTTTTTATCCTAATCACTCTAGAATCTGATTCTACAGAATCGAGGCATCGTTGTTTTGGTCTTCCATTTTTTCAACTAGTGAAGAGTTTTGACATAAAAATTTTCTTTACTGGATTTTATTTTCATACGTTCTGGCAAAATCTGTAGCCCCTATTCATTAATTCTTTCAACTTTATTACTATGGATATAACTAGTTCTTTATAAATTCTATAAATTTTTGCGTTATAACGTTTTTGAAAAAGGTTATTTTGTGCCTTTTTTGAGTTTTTATTTAAAATCCAGGTTTCTAAACCATACATTAAGACTGTCTTAATGGGAGTTTAATGGATAAAGTCCTTAGGGAAATATATTTCGGAAAATTAGACCTGTTGCATATATATTAGACTGGATTAAGGTACAATGCAGAGACAAGTAAACACAATTAATATTTTCTCTTAAAAAATATTATTCTACCTAAAGGAGATTGGCATTTTTGTACTTATCTTCTTCAAGTATCTTCTACAAAAAAAAAAAAAAAAAAACACTCTGTATATACAAGGTAACGACTTAATGCGCAATTTTTAGTACCTTTGCTATAAATGAAGTTGAAAATGAGAATACATTAAGGGTCGTCATTAAATATAAGAGTGAAGGAAGAAAACGCTAGTGAAATCTAACGAATTATTGGGGAAGAGGGCGGTATTAAAAGCATTAAACTTGTCTAATTGCTAAAGGAAATTTATGGTTGATTCTAATAATTCTTTTTCATCTTCTTTTTGTTATCTTCGGCAATCAAACAAAACTTTATGCTTTACTTACTGTTTCATAATTTTTGCTGATGCATTTGGTGTCGTTGGTATTTTTGTTCTCGAGTTTTTATAAAGTTGCCACCAATTATAACCATATAGTGAGTCCAAAAAGAGTCATCATTATTTACTGACACGCGTAAACTTTAAAGCGTGATTCTTAAGTAATTATTGGAAAAATATTATTAAGTTATATAAATTTCAATTTTTTTACAGCTTCCATTTCATCGAAAAAATTGAGTGAAGGTCTTGATTCATTAGTTTACGATGTTAAGTATGGGAAAGGCTCAATTTTTAAATCAAAGGAGGAAGCTCTAGAAACTGCTAAAAGCCTAGTAAGTAATAGATTTTTTTTAAAAAATAAGTTTACATTCATTGCGAAAAACTGCTCTCCAAAAGTTAACATAGTTAATAACTGCAGAAAATTTAATAAATTGCAGAAAATTAAAAAAAATATTGCTGTTTGAAGTTGATTTGGCTATTTTTGTAGAATGATTGAGATTGAAGAACTATAAATTTATTGCAGTTTGTAAAGTGTAATAATTTTGTGCATTTATATTAATCTCAAAAATTCTGCTGTGAATATGCAGTAGTTTTGACTTAAGTTTTGTAGGGGAATCGGCTAAATCACTGCATTTTACAAACTGCATATTTTCCCGGATAATTTTCATACGACAAAAGATGACTTATGATAGAGATCTGATTGCTTCTGATTTTAAAACCAGTACTCTTGTGTTTCTAAATAAAACACTCTGAAATTTACAAAAATAACATACATAAATTTACATAAATTTTTTCAACAAGAACGAGTTAACCAATTTCTTTCAAATTTTAAATTGTTACATTTAAAACTACGTACATTAAAACTGTCTTAAAACCAAACATTTTCAACTCATTAAAAAAAATATATATATATCAGACGTTATAAGTAATAACAAGCTGCTTTTTGCGCGGAATTATCTTTAGGTAAGCAAGTTTTATAATAGTCTTAAAAAGGTCTTTTTGTTCCCTTTATTTATTCCTGAGGTATGGCAAAATACGCAAAAAGTGAATTTAACATTAAGTCCAAACTTTTGACCACTATCCTAACCAAACTATTCGGACCATATTTTGCTGATTGTATGTCATATTTTGAGCTACAAAAATCCAAATTCGTCTTAAAAAAGTTATGTTCATTTAAAGAAAGTACGTTTTTGTGTCTAAATTCTAAGTTGAAGTATTGTCTTGTTCTAAATAATTAGCATATTTAAAGTTTGACTCTTAAACTACTAAGTTTGTTACCTAATACGTGGATGTCCATTCGATTATTACGTCAAATTGTATAAAAAGTGTTCTGTATTCTATTCTGCTCACTGTATATATATATATATATATATATATATATATATATATATATATATATATATATATATATATAATAAAATTTTCATTTTTTTTAGCTTTTGATGAAAAGTAGTTCCCCTCGGATGTAGGTCGTTTTCCCTAAATGTAATTAAATTCGTTTCCGTGTTTTGATTTTTTTATAGACTAATAACAATCGAGGACACTCTTTGATTTTATGCTGTAGCTTCTATAAAAACATCGACAATAATAAACTTTTATTACTACTTTTAGGTATAATAAAATTACAGCTACCTTTTAGAATTGATTGAACTTCTCAACATAAAATGATATGAATTAAGATCTGACAAGTTACAGAAATTATTTATTTGATTAATAAAGATATATTTTTAAACATTACATGGCACTATGGCAATGTATGTTGAATATAACATGGCACTGAATACATTAATAAAAACTTTATGCTTAGTTTTAATTCTATTCAAAAGTATAAGTAATTTAACATTTACATACAAAAATTATTTAGTCGCATGATATAGATTTTTTGTTAAATATAACACGGTATTGAATACATTAATAAGAAATTAAAATATGCAATGTAAAATACATAATGGATATCATTAAAAACTAGTAGTTTTTTTGTGAATTTTTGAGAACTTTAAGTGACTGTTAAAAGATACGTTTCGAATGATAGACTTAATATCTACTAGTTTAAATGCTGTTGAACAATGTAGTGGATAAGTTTAATCTAGAGGATTAGTATAATCGAGTAATAATCTAATGGGTTAGATGGCACAAGAGCCGAGATTGGCTATATTGCACCAAGTGCAAGGGACATTAAGAACTTCAGATAAGTTGATTAAATGGTGCCATAAATTAAGTCGGACCTAAAGAAAGATAACTAAGACACTAATTTGACAGATTTGTTAACTCAAAGAAGATATCATAAAAGGAAATGGTGCAGGTCTAACTACCAATATTATAAATATCTTTGGAATCCAACACAACATAAAAATATTTCTTAAACTTCAAAAAGCAGTTTCAGTTACATAAAATTACATTTTGTTATTCTCATTCCAAAATCCAATTAAGAAATAACGTCATCAACTTTAACAGATTTGTTTAAATTTATATGTCTTAATTACATATTATGTTGTTTTTTATTTATTCTTTAATTAATGAAAGGGAATATTTTCAAGTGTTTATGTTTTATCATTTTCAATCAATTTAATGAGAACAACAATTTTAAAAGTTCAAAAATACGATTTTTTAGCGTCCTACTTTCACAGTTGATACAAAATAAATAAATAAAAAAAAACTATTGATTCACGAATGCTGTAAAGTTTGAAGCATATGCAAAAATTTATTAATGGAAATTAGCCTATGACATGCAACATACGAAAAACTTTGAATAGGGAAACAATTATTTACAAATACTTTGAATTTTCAAAACAACATTGCCAATGAATACTGTTATGTTACTTAGTGATCTGCGAATGTAGTGATACACTTGCATAAATTAAGAGATAAATGATATATCTATATGATATATCTATGGTATGGTGACACGGGGAAAAACATTTTAATCTGATTTATACCCATAAATTGTGCGGTCGAATATTTCTGAATTCTTTTTCATTTTCTCTATTTGGTACTTGGCGATTTTTTCCTTGAAAAATAAAACATATAGAGAGAAAACTAGTTGTTTTAAACAATAAAAAACACGATTGATTTGTTAGTTATCAAGAATTCGAAAAATAACTGATTTCTGCACATTGTTGGAACCTTGGATAAAAATTTAATTTCGTCCATTCTGAAATTATTAAAACCCCACTCACATCAGCTTGATACCTTGTAATCTTGGCTCATTTATAAGGATGCTGATTCCCTTGTTAACGGCATTAGTTCCTCACAACCTCTGCTGAGCGCGTGGAAATACAATTCACCCTGATTTGCTCCTCTCAGCCTCTGTGATTTTTCTTTTTGTGTTTTTCATCTTTTTTTCTCTTCCGGTTACTGTGTTTTTTCATATTTTGTTTCTCACCATTAATTTTCCACTTTTTGTTGGCAACTTTGCTTTTTATATTTCAATTTACTCTTTTTTCTTTACATTCACGCCTGGCAAATCTTGAAAATGGGTGCCTGTTTTTCATAATTGAAACATGTCGATCGTTTTTTTTTTTCAAATTGCATAGGTTTGAAGCTACTGAAGATTTCAAATAATAAAGTAATAAGTCAACTAATAAAGTAACCGTAGAAATTTATATCTCCTCTGCAATACTGTGTAAAAAATATAATGAAAGACCTGGCTCATTTACTGACTAGGTTTCTATGTAGGAAAATCTGTTTAAAGAATAATGGTAAATCTATTAAATAAATTAAATAGTTTTATTTACTTTAGTCTAAAGACTTTTTAAACGCCTTTTGTACAATGCGTGAAATAAGGAAGTGTACACCTTGGACAGCTTTTGATCAAAAGTTCAGAGTTTCAATTTTAATGATTCTATGAATATATATGAATATACAGCTGTATAGTATCACCTGATATTTATAAATTTATATAGAATCTTATAGTGCGTCTAATAATATGACCAGGGATAGTATATATGTTTGCTCAAAAAAAGTACACTTTTGTGTCCGATTTTAAAATTTTTTAAATACTTTCTGCATTAATTATTTAGCTTATTTATGGTCAGTACAGGAAATATCCTATAATTAGAGTTAAAATTATTCAAGGTGTTCACTTTTTCTTTTGTATACTGTTTATAAGATTTTGCATCGCCAGAATTTAAAAAAATTAAAGGGCTTGTCTCTGTATACTGATAGGTCATTTTTTCCATGGTGACATTTTTTATATTAAAATGTTTCTCAGTATTGTTTCCAGGTTGGCATATCTCAGGTTTCAGAAACTTTTACTAGATAATAACACAATACGCAGAAATATATAATGGCATACATAGAAATCGAACAATTTTAAAATGTAGCTTAGATTCATTATGTAACTTAGAGCGTTTCACTTCTAATTTGACACCAGCACCAAACAAATCAAGTTTTTTTTTCGGTCATAGAAACGTTTATAACCTTTACTCTTCAATTACAGTTTTTAAAATATACTGCGTTTATAATGATGTAATGCATCTTCCATCATAATGTAATAAAAAGAAACTTCTACGAAGCCAATAAATAGTAACAAACAAAAATAAAGAATACATGACTTGAAACCTAGTTCTTTTATCAGTGATAAAATGTTTATTTAAAAAAAAATTTTTGAATCATATATCACTTATTTACACACATCAGAAACAAAAGCAAAAACAAGTTATAAAAACGGAACCGTTAGAACTTGCCGATACCGGACAATTTTGAGGCATTTTTTCAATGTTGAATTAATGATTACATAGTCTAAGTGCTAAGCAAACTTTTGTCTCGATTCTTTATTAAATAAACTTTTTAGCAATGTGTGCTTATTCCATAATATTTATACAATTCTTGCAAGCTTTATCTTTCTGTTATCTATAAGTGATAGAGTAAACTACAGTTTACAAAGAGTTTTTTTTTCCTTTATTAAAGCATGTCCTATATTTTAACATTTTTTTAAAAATTAGAACTAATATTTTATTTTATTTTATATCTGCAGTTGAAAAGTTGACGACTATAAATGTTAAACACCATAACTTTGTAATTTTAAACCCAATCCACAAGACAAGGGAAGTCCTAGATCAAATATTGGGGGAAATTTGCCTTCGCAGAGGAGTTTTTGATGGAACTAACCCGAATTAGTGTTACATGACGAGAAAAACCACGAAAACTTCTCATAGTTAGCTTGGTGGTGAGAGGACTCTAACCCATTACCCGTCTACCATTGAGTATATTTTCGTCAGTATCGGGGTCGGTGTCATCCGAGTGTGGAAGTCGTATCGACCAGTCGTCGCTGAGATTCGAACCCGCGTCTCCTCATTCGGAGGCAAAAGCTCTATATCCTGAGCCACCACGACTCATTAGAACTGACAGAAATAAATTTAAATTGATTATTAAATCATAACTTTTTTTAATATGAGCCTTTTCGGAAATATAGATTTAATTTTTGAAGTCCGTCAATACCAGCTTTTCTGAAAAGATTTTTTGAATAGATAATGAAGAGATTTTTTAAAGCTTTGAGAGATTTTTATGAAAAGATTATTTTAATTTCAGAAGTCTGCCTGCACCAGCACAATATTTTAATAAGAAAAAATATTTTTTATCGAATTTTATTTGCCAAAAATTAGTTTTAGAAATCTGTTTTCACCAGTAAAATATTTTTATGCCAAAAATTTCTCTTATCGAATTTTATTTAAGCATTTTATTAGCCAAAAATCAGTTGTAGAAGACTGCCTGCACCAGTATAGTGTTTTTATGAGAACAAAATTTCTTTTATCGAATTTTATTTAATCATTTTATTTGTCAAAAATCAGTTTTAGAAGAATGTCTGCCCTAGTATAGTATTTTTATGAGAACAAAATTTCTTTTAGTAAATTTTATTTAAGCATTTTATTTGTCAAAAATCAGTTTTAGAAGACTGTCTGCACCAGTATAGTATTTTTATGAGAACAAATTTTCGTTTTTCGAATTTTGTTTAAACATTTTATTAGCCAAAAATCAGTTGTAGAAGACTGTCTGCACCAGTATAGTATTTTTATGAGAACAAAATTTCTTTTATCGAATTTTATTTAATCATTTTATTTGTCAAAAATCAGTTTTAGAAGACTGTCTGCACTAGTATAGTATTTTTATGAGAACAAAATTTCTTTTAGTGAATTTTATTTAAGCATTTCATTTGTCAAAAATCAGTATTAGAACACTGTCTGCACCAGTATAGTACTTTTATGAGAACAAAATTTCGTTTATCGAATTTTATTTAAACATTTTATTAGCCAAAAAATCAGTTGTAGAAGACTGCCTGCACCAGTATAGTGTTTTTATGAGAACAAAATTTCTTTTAGTGAATTTTATTTAAGCATTTTATTTGTCAAAAATCAGTTTTAGAAGACTGTCTGCACCAGTATAGTATTTTATGAAAACAAAATTTCCTTTATCAAATTTTATTTAAACATTTTATGTGTCAAAAATTAGTTTCAGAAGTCTGCTTGCACCAGTATAAATTTTTTGTGAGAAAAAAATATTTTATTGAATTATATTTAAACATTTTATTTGCTAAAAATTACTTTGAGAAGTTTGCTAACACCAGCACGTTTTCCTTATGAGGAAATAAAATGTCACCTGTAAAAGTTTATTACAACATTCAATTCGCCTAAACTTTTATCTTGTCAAAAGAGAATGAGTCAGTGCCATAACAATAAAATCACAAATGAGGACACAGTTGAGTTCCGAATAATATGCCTTAATATTACTTTTTCTTGTGACGTCACATCAAAGAACCACAGATTATTATTAAGACTGTTAACTTTAGTCAATAATGATGGACTTTTTTTTCGCGGAAGAAACGTTACTTTTACAGGTATGCAAATGAATCCGTAAGGTCCTGATCTGATGTTATAGTGAGCGGACATTGAGACCTTTTAAGATATCACATAAATGTCATATAAAACGTGCGTGACTTTGCACATACGTCACTGCTAATTTCACAATGGCTATAATTTGAGCCGTGATGGCTTAATTATAGAGCACTCGCCTTCCAATATAGTGAACCAGGTTCGAATCCAAGCGAGGGCTGATTGATAGGAATTCCACATCCAGCTTGAATCGACCACAATGCTGATGTAAAATATCCTCAGTGGTTGACAGATCATGTGGTAGAGTCTCCTTATCGTCAGGCTAACCGTGGGAGGTTTTCGTGATCTTCCTCTCCATGTAACGCAAATGCGGGTTAGTTCCATCAAAAAATCTTCCACGAAGGTAAAATTTCTTCCAATATTTAATCCAGGAGTTCCTTTGTCTTCTGGATTGAATTCAAAATTACAAGGCTACGGAGTTGAACATTAGTAGTCGTAAACCCAAAAATCGTGTCTGTTGTTCAACAAAGGGTTACAAAATACAAAATTAGAAAATGACTATAATTTGATCTGTGATGGCTCAGGAGATAAGCGTTTGCCTTCCAATGAAGTGAACCGAATTCGAATCCCAGCGAGGGCTGATTGATGCGAATTTCACATTCAGCTTGCACCTACCATAGTGCTGATGTAAATTATCCTCACCTCATAGGTTAGAGTCCAATTACCACCAGGCTAACCGTGAGAGTTTCGTGGTTTTTCTCTTCATGTTACGCAAATGTGAATTACTAACATCAAAAAGTCCTTAATGAAAGCTAATTATCCCAACTTTTAATTTATGAGTTCCCTTAACTTCTGGGTTCCAAAACTGTTTCTATTCTTATAAAATTGGATAAAAAAATAGATCTCGTGAAAATATTTTAGTTTGAATGGTCTGCCATGCAGCTGTAAAAACTGTTTCAAAGTTTATCTAGTCAGCAGCACCATCTGTTGACAACCTTTGAATTTAATTTTGAAAAATTTGTAAGAAAACTGTATTTACTAAGAGGGAAGTAGCAAACCCAGCTTATTAAATAGTTTAAATAAAAATGCTTGTGAACACTCAGTTGATAGTAATTATTTTAAATTTTTTGTGCTATTTCAGTTGATTGTTTGGTGAAAAAAATTGTGTGTTCATCAAATTCTTTTGTAAATATTAGGTTAATGCATCGAAGAGCGTTAATGTTGTTGCTTTGTTAACATCAATGGAAAATCCTCTTGGAAGGAATAGTGGGAATTCTTTAGAAGTATTAGAATCGATAGAATGCTTAAAAGGAGAAGGGCCTGATGATATCTTACAGCTTGTAACTGCCTTAGGTATGAATCTCTATTTAATTTTTAGTTTTCTTTTTACTATTTAGTTCCTTAAGACATTTTCATTATACAAAAATAGGTTTAAAAGCAATTGTTATTTGTGGTAATTGTACAGTCCCTGGCAGACGCATTACAAAACTCAGTGTAAAATCTAATTTATCAGGTTTGCTGAAACCGGTTTGCACTTGTTTACGTTCGTGTATCAACTGGTTGAATTCTACGACATTTAATATAAATTCAATGATTGGAAAAATTTGAGGCTACATTATATAAATATAGAATATTTATTATATCAGGTATTTATTAATATATTATAATAATTCAACAAAATTATTAGACGCACTGTAATGCTTTAATAATTGCTTGTTTTGCACGAGTTTATATGCGATACTTTTATAATTAAACATACATGTAATGCAGCGATTCTCAACCTGTGGGGCGCGCCCCCCTAGGGGGGCGCGAGCACACTCGAGGGGTGGCGCGAGAATACCCAAGAGAAAATATTCTTTAAAAAAATTGATTAACTGGATGGAAGAAACCGCACATATACAAAAAAGAAAAAAAAAATTGACATATTTAATAACTTATTTAAGTAAAGTAATTATCTCCAACATATGTGTATTTACATCTTGGAGTAGAAGATTCAAGTTATTTAATTTCTTGAATATGACAACCAAGTAGCTGAATTTCATCACAAATAAACAATCGCGAAAATTCTTGGCTTCTGGTCTGCTATCTTCTTCTAGGAAAAGGGCGATTTCTTCTCTTAATTCATAAACACGTTGCAAAAATTTCTCACGCGATAAACATCTTGTCTCGCAATTAAATAGTAACGCTGAATGTACTGAACCCATGCCTTTACAAAGTGCGGAAAAGATTCTCGATCTCAGGGGTCTCATTTTTATATAATTTGCTATGGTTACAACCGTAGTTAACACAATATTCAAACCAAGACTCATTTCTTTCGAAGCCAAAGTTTCTCTGTGGATCATGCAATGTGTCCAGACGCATTGAGGCTATATTTCTTTTACAAGTGCTTGTATACTTTCGAATTGAACGAGCACCATCGGTGTATATTCTGATGCAATTATTGCATTCTATGTTTTCCTCATTCATAAAACCATTTAAAATAGCAAATAATGCGAGGTCTGTTGTTTTGAGTTCGATTGATTTGCAGAAAAGTAGTTCTACTACTGATATATTATCACAAAATCGAATATAGGCAATTAAAAAAAGCATCTATATTTATATCTGTTGCTTCATCAAGCTGCATTGAAAACAATTTGACGCGCAATGCTGAGAAAAGCTGTCATTTTACATCTTCAGCTATATCACCAATTCGACGAGCAACAGTATCATTTGAAAGAGGTGTGGACTGTAATTGTTTTGAAAAATTATCTCCAAACATAGTTTCTACAATCTCAATTGCTGTTGACTTTTACTTTACTTTTGTTTTGGCAGCTAAAAATAATTTAAAGACAGAATTCCAAATACTCAATATACATTATTGTCGTATACATTTTACTGTAAGCGGGGGGCGCGATGAAAATTTTGATCAAAAACTGGGCCGCGAATACTGAAAGGTTGAGAAACGCTGATGTAATGGGTTTTTATTCAGAAGATTTTTCATACACTTTCTATTTTTATTTATTTTCAGCGTATTGCATTACAATGTTAACCAATTGATACATGAACATTAAAAAGTGCAAACCGGTTACAGTCGTGAGAAAGCAATAAATCTATATAGTATCACCTGATCATTAAGATTTTACATAAAATCTTACAGTGCGTCTAATATATTATAATAATTCGACAAAATTATTAGACGCACTGTAGTGCGTGAATAATTGCATGTTTTGCATGAGATTATATGCGGTATTTTTATATTTAAACATTTATGTATAGGGTTTTTATTCAGGAGATTTTTATATACTTCCAATTTGTATTTATTTTCAGCGTATTGCATTATAATGTTAACCAATTGATACACAGTCATAAAAAAGTGCAAATCGGCTTCATTTGTGTAAAAACAATACTTACTTTTGAAGAAATAGTGTTTTTTATTATAAACTTATTGTATTTTACCAGGTGTTGAACTTTTGCACTCTACCAAATACCTTGAGCGAGAAGTAAGTGCAAAACATATATCTGAAGCACTGAAAAATGGGGAAGCATTAAAGAAATTTTATGATATGATTATATTCCAAGGGGTTTCGAAAAGCATTGCACGTGAACTTTGTTATGGAGATTCTACCCACGTTTTAAGAAAAGCACCTTACCAAACGAATATTACTTATTCTGGCTTTGAAGGTAATGTGATTCTTTAATGGCATTATTTTTATATGTATTTCAATGGTTCAACAACGTCCTCTTGTTTTTCTTTTGGTTTAAGTGATTCCTTTTCATTTGGTTTGCTTTAGAGTTCGCTGTCTGACCTTGTTTATGTGAGTTTTTATTTTCTGTTGATTTTCATTTTCTGAAGAATTTGAGTTTCTGTTGAGTTGTATGAGTTTCTTTTCTGTATTAGTTTTATGTCTTGCATGTTTTTTTCTCCTGGACTTTTAAACAAAACCTTCGGGGTACTGAGGAAGGTTTTTAGGCTTTTGCCTTCTTCCTCAATAGAAAAGGTTTTGTTTTTTGGCCACTGGGGCCGGTACCCCCTGAAGACGCCGGCTTCAGTGGTCATATTTTTAATTTTTTTAATTTTGTTTTTTTTCCTTTTCTACATTTATTTCTATTTTTATTCTCTCTTTTTTTGAAAATTCTGCTGCTTTTTAGCGCATTTTTTTAAAAGAAGTTTTGTTCATTTTGTTTAGATATTAATTGTATTCTTTTAGTATTGTATTTTATAACTTTATCCGTTCTTTTAAACTAACAAATGGTTACCAATTTTATTCAAACGCACTTCAAGAAAGCTGAAGTTATTAACAAATGGAAACCTAAATTAAAAGTGGTGGTAAGTATATAAATATAGAATATTTATTAAAACAGGTATTATATTAGTATATTATAATAATTCGACCAAATTATTAGACGCACTGTAGTGTTTAAATAATTGCATGTTTTGCACGAGTTTGTATGCAATACTTTTATATTTAAACATACATGTAATGGATTGTTATTCATGAGATTTTTATATACTTCCTATTTGTATTTATTTTTAACGTATTGCATTACAGTTTTAACCAGTTATAACACGAACGTAAACAAGCGCAAACCGGTTTCAGCAGTATGAGAATAATTAAACTGTATAGTATCACCTGATAATTAAAATTTTGCCTAGAATCTTTAGGGCGTCTAATAATTCGTCTAATAATTTTTCAATCTGACTTTCCGTCTTAGTGATTCGTCAGGTTTTGATAAAAAATTTTCCGCGCTTAATTATCAATTTTCGACTCCTAATGGGCATACTTTTGAAATAATTTTCGGCAAAGTTCTACATATATATTAACGATATGGATTAAGGAAAACTTCGTATAGGGTGATTCTAGTAAATGTTTTATATAATTTCGATAATAGATATGTATATATATATACTATATATATGGGTGATTCTCACGAAACATGACAATTAGGACCAAATGATTTCTTCAAATTTAAAGTCGTCAAAATAATCTAAAATTTTTTTTGTATACTTCTTTAGTTACACTTATTAATATCTTACAGACAGCAGTGTAGTTTATTGACATTTGCTCGGGGAAAAAAAAAATTGAAATTCACCAAATCTTGAATGCCAGGAAAATGACATATTAGCTTAGAAGTTTAAAAGACAGTCATTTTAAGTTTAAAATAAGTAACTCAACTTAAGCCTTTATGTTAGATGGACCATAAATTGCTTAAATTAATTTTTTTTATCCACTGTAGAAAGAATCAAAAAATTTTTTTGTTGCTGATATATACAGAATAAAATTGTGGATAATAATCAATCATTAAATGAATAAATAACTTTGATTACATCCAAGCATATTACAATCATACATAAACTTGGTATTAGGTTAATATTTGCTTTCCTTCCTTACAGTATTATCAGTTCGGCATTCATAAGCCAGGAAAATAACAGCCAGGATAATGACAAATTCGCCATTTTATAGCATATAACTTTTTTTTAATTAAATATTTTGGCCTAAGACGTTTATATTCTGTAGAAAACAACAGGAGTTTTTAAAATAACTCAGATAAATCTATGTAGTTTATGTTATTAATGGTTTCAAGAAGCCAGAAAAATGACAACACAAAAACCTACTCACCATTAAAAAATTTTTGAAATTGATTTTGAACCAGAAAATTGGTTCTTTATTCATGCAACAAGACATTTTCATATAGGAGGGTATCTAATCAATCTATTAACATAAGATATTGATTGCTGGCTCTATCTATTTTAGTTATAAACCACTAAATAAAAGTAGCCAGGAAAATGACAGATTTTCTTGGGACAAACAAATTATTGACAGAAAAAATTAATTTAAACGAAGTTTTTGTAAATAATTCCCTCTGCGTATATTCTAGAAATGCTTACACCAGTTAAGATTAAAAAAAATAAGATATTGAAAAATTTATAGGAGGTTTTGAAGCTAGTTATTATTGGAAACATTGCTTGGGACATGCCAGGAAAATGACATTTTGAAGTTCAAATAAATTTTTTAACTATACAAAACAGTCAATGCTAGTGCAAAATTATTTTAAAATGCTAACAGCAATGCTATTTATTAATTTTTTTAAAAAAAAGTTCTTTTAGTATTATAGTATTAGATCTTGTAGCAAGGGACAGTGAATTGTCATATTTCGTGAGAATCACCCATATATATATATATATATATATATATATATATATATATATATATATATATATATACAGTTAAAAGTTTTCTACAGAGCACCAAATTTGAGTTATTTAGCCTGAAGCATGTCAAAATGAGAGTTTTAAGAACTTTAGGATATTTCTAACATCAATATACAGTCGAACTCCGCTATAGTGAACCTGGGATATAGTGAACACTCGGATGTAGTGAACTTTTTTAGCGGTCCCGTCCATATTCCTATTTAAATAATGTTATTTTTAACGCTTATAGTGAACAGCTTAGAACTTGGAAACTCGGTTATAGTGGACTCAAATTTCATTTCTTTAAATATCTTTTTCAGTCCTCCATCTTTAAACTTGTAGGTGTTGGGACTGAAAATGAATGCATTCCTATAAAATGTGTCATATTTCACTCCTTTATGCTTATCACTTTTAACTATACTGTAGTAAATGTCAAACAGATCATTTATCTTATACTCCCCCCTCCCTGACAAGCCTCGCTTTGTCTCTTTTTCTCAAGCTTGCTCTAAAACTAGTTAACTTGGCCACCTGCTGAATTTTTGGAATATACTTATCTGTTCAAACCATATTCTTTACAAATCACCCCTTGACAATCAAGAAGGGGAACAATTTAACTCATTCTACAGCTGCTCTCTTCATATTTACATTATCTATTTGAGACAAGATTTTTATTTCAAAAGCAGTGAAAATGGCAAATTCTCTAAAGAGAAAATCGTTTTCGATAGAGGACAAAGTTAAAATTGTAAAGCGAAGATGGAACCAATCAATCGGCACTGTGTAAGGAATTTTCCTTGTCAAAATCTACAGTTTCAACCATTTGGAAAAATCGAAAGGCAATTCTTGCAGCATACGACAAAAACATGGTTTCATCGAAAAAACTGCGTGGAGCTGAAAGATAAAACGTAGAAGATGCTTTGTTAAAATGGTTCAAAATCTTGTAATTCAAAATCTTTTTCAAAATGTAAAAATCTTGCATTCTTTGCACATTGTAGATAAGAAAATTGATGAACTCTTTTTGAAATCAAATTGTGTTCAATCAAAAATCACAAATTTTTTTCATAAAAAGTGAAAATAAAACTAATATTTAGCGACGTAATTACTTTTTTCATCAATTTTTGCTTCATTATCTGCTAATTAGTTAATAATTTTTTAAATAACTTATGTAAAATTGCAAACCCAATTTTCAATCATTCAACTGTCTTATGCAAAAAATATTCTTCAAAAAATTTGGATATAGTGAACCATCGGTTATAGTGGACACATTACTGAGTCCGCAGACGGTTCACTATAGCGGGGTTTGACTGTAGTATCGAAACATTTGAGTAAGTTTCAGAAATGTTCGACTTAAAATAAATTCCATATAATAATAATAATAACGATGATACTATCACTGAGTACTAAAATTACACTTTCTGTAAATAGAATATGCACCTCAAGGTTTGGCACTTTCCTCTCTCCACACTCTTACCCTCTCTTTTACAACGGGTTCGGCAAATCTTACTTTTTTTAGCTCAAGTTCTTACTGAAGCATGCTGTCGTGGGAAAAAAAAAGAAAAGATTTACAGAAACCATGATAATTGAGAGGTGAAAAGAGTGGAGAGTGGGAAAATTGCGTAACCTTATACTATACATAGTACGCTATACTATAATTGCGTAGGCCTATACTATTTACCACGAGCGTAATAACGACTACAATTTACAGTTGCGTATAGTTCCGTAATGTGTTCCTTTCTTGTACCATCGGGAAATAAACTATAAACAACTGATGTAGATTTTAATGTAGATATTATGTAGATATAGATTGTAGATTTAATGTAGATTTTGTAGATTTTAAAATTGCTCTAAGTAAGGAATAATGTACTATAATTGCGGAATAATATACTGTAATAGTTAATTCTATTTTAGTTTCAAAACAAAACTTTTCTGCAGGTTACATCGAAAACATTGATCCATTAAAATTGGCTAACATATGGAAAGAAGAAGAATATATAAGTCAGAATAATCCTGGTATTGGTTTCACTCTTCTAAAGACTATTGGAGACAAAATATCCAAAGGTTTCCTTAGCATTTGTTATTAAAATTATTACTAAGATCTAAATTAGAAAGATACAAGAGACAAACATATAGCACTAGAATCAAGCAGTTATATTATGAATCATGAAAAACTGAAATATAAATTACCTTAAAATGCATAAATATAGCACTAATTGAACAAAAAAGCTTTGTATCAGTAACGAAAATTTTTTGCGTCCTTTAGCAGTATTTTGTTAATTTTGAGAATCCTTTCGTCACGAAATTTTATGATTTGTGAATATAAGCGAACTCTCAAATTTATGATGAAAACATTTTCTCAACTGGAAACGTCATCGTAATGCATTGTGGGAGATCGTTTGCTAGAATAAAGACTAGGAGTCGAAAATAAAGTTTCAAGTTAAGCTGAACGGGCTCACGGAATTGGCCTCGTACTAGGAAGATTCGAGGCTCAAATCACGCAGTGTGTGTAATATACCTATCTGTTCTTGTACTGGTGTGTAACTTATGTGAGGCTCACGTTAAAGTTATTTTTTGAAAAGTAAGATACATCAGGCATTACAAGGCTAATTTTTCAAATTTTTTTTTTGTCTTTAAAAATAGAATGACGAAATTTTTTTTTAATTTTGTAGAAATTCGTTTTCTTGAAGTAGTTATTTCATTAATTTGTCGACACTTTTGTTCGGAGCATTTCTTTGAAGAAAGTTTCGTGATATTTGAGTATCCAAATGGATAATCAACACAATTAACAGAATTTTAAGCAGACTAAATAGCTCCGGTATTTTTACTGCTCTGGTATTCATTTATCTCAGAAAAATGTTATGAAGAAAAAACAAAGTTAAAAAATCACGCAAAGTTCAGAGCATATAAAGAATTGTTGATCATATAAGCGTAGACTTCTTACGAATTGTTAATGGTTTTTTCACTATGCGGAATTCATTTGAAACTTGCTTTGAAATAAAATATGAACATCATAATTTCCGGAAACAGTCAGGTTCGCCCAGAAATACTCATAGAATGTTTAAATAAAACTCTTACGTAGTCTAAAACACACAATGTTAAAAGCACACATAATCATAACACGCAAAGTTCAAAGAATACGAATATAGCGTAATTATTATTACGAATTCTCCAAAAATTTTTACGATGCATAATTAATTTAAAATTAATTTAGAATCAAAAAACGGGTACTACAATTTCTGAAAACTTCTGTAAGTGTCCTAAAATACTTATACATAATTAAAAAAAAAAAAAAAACATCTTATTTAGGTTAAAGCACACTAAGCGTAGAAACCGTTAACATAATCGTAAACACAGTAAACATTTTTTTTAATCTTTCATAAAGTGGAATTAATTTAAAGCTGGTTAATAACTAAATTTTCAGAGCTGAATTCTTTTAAACTGGTATAGAATATGGGCTGTACGTTTTTCGAAGACACCCTTGTGTGCCTAGAAATACTCAGAGAAAATTTTAAGGAAAAATCTTAAGTAATAAAGCGCTCGCAAGGTTCAAAACATATTGTATATAGCGTTATTTTAAGGGTAAAAAATAAAGTATTTCCGCAACAGCCTACTGTGGGCCAGTGGCTCATATAGGTTAAAGCCCCACAATTTCGTGACAAATGGAATGAGCTAATCTTAACTTAAATTAATCCCTATTAATTAAAAAATAAGAAAAAATATATTACTCCTTTGGTGCCTGCTGTGTTCTAGGCTTTCATGGACTTGAAATATAGCTAATTTAATTTAATCAAATTTACCCGATTGATTTATTTATTTTATAACTGCTATAGAACAGTCAACACAATTCTGAATTTATGACTATCAATGTTCAACTCCGTAGCCTTTTAATTTTGAACCCAATACTAGGGAACTCCTGGGTCAAGTATTGGGACAAGCTAGGTTTCGTAGAACACTTTTTGATGGAACTAACATGCATTTGCGTTACCTGTAGAGGAAAACCTCGAAGCATCCCACTCTTAGCCCGACGGGACAAGGGGATTTAAACCCATGATCTGTCTACCATTGAGAAAATTTTATGTCAACATTATAGTCGGATCATGAGTTAGAATCCACATGAGGTTGGACTAACCATGGGAGGTTCTTGTGGTTTTCCCTGCTTATAACGCAAATGCGGGTTAGTTCCATCAAAAACTCCCCTACTAAGGCTAGTTTGTCCCAATGCTTGATCCAGAAGTGTCCTTGTCTTCTGGGTTGGGTTCAAAATCACAAGGTAACGGAGTCGAACATAAATAGCTGAAAACTCAGAATTGGGTCGGCTGTTCAACGAAGGTTATAAAATAAAATAATTGGGAGGATGAGCCACAATGGATCAAGGGATAGCCCAGGTGACCAACCTGCTGATTAGAAATAAGTAATCAGAGCGATTTAATCACTAACAGCAAGCGTTTCTTAAGCTTGTTCAATTTATATTCCTTAATCACCACCCACAATTTTTATAATAAACTTTCTTAAAAATTAAATTAAAAATCTACACATTGAGGCGTTGCCAATTTATGTATAAGCCAGAAAAAAAAACTTAATAGATACTTGAGAAAACATTAACGAGGAAAATCATTACGAGATGAGAAAGTACCAAAACGTCTTTGAAAATTGAAAAAAGGTTATTAATTAAAAGGTTAGAAACATACCCAAATTTAATTCATAAATAAACTGGTATTTTTATATCAGCTGTCACAAATACCTTCAATTGTACTTAGGATATCTATAACGGACGACATAGTAATTTACTGAATACACGAAGCAAATTAAAATATGTACTTTTTATTTGTAATGCTATCTTTTTTATGAAAATTTTATGTGTACTGATATTATTCTTGTCTTAGGTGATGCTTGGTTACAGTTCCATCATCATCAGCCAGAACTATTAAAATCTCAAGAAAAACAACTCCATAATGCAATAGCTGTCAGTTCTGGAAAAGTCGAAAGGAAACTAATTGATAGAAGGATATATTACGAAGGCGATTACTTGGTAGTAAAAGAATTGTAAAGTTCCACTCAATTGCTTGCTGCGTTTAATCTTTAGAAATAAATGTGACATTTTATGAATAGCCAAAGAATTTATTTTGAGTTTAATGTGGAGTAGTTCTGGGTATTATTCTCCCATACTGTTAAATATTTAATAAAAGTAAATCACAATGTCTAGGATGTAGTGTATATCTACCACTACAAATATACAATTCACTAGTATCTAAGACATGTTAACTCGATTCTATGACCTTTTCATAGATGAAGGTTGACTACTCTCCCCACATAGTATATGATAAAATTAAATTAAAAGCCTGTTTTCAAATCTGAGATCTATTGAGACTCGTCCTCTGACTGAAAGGTTCGTAAAGCTATAAAAGCAATTCAAAACCCCTTCAAAATGGGTCATCCCACTCTGCGAAATTAACAAGCGCACAACCCTAAAAAAACTAGGACACACGGTGTTCTGACGAATATTTAGCTCTCTCGGTCAGTCAAATTAAAAAGTTTTTGACCTAATTGCCCTAGAAAAATTTCATTTGGTACGAACCCTATTTTCGGACTGAGTTTGAAAATTATAGGTTAATATTAAAGGGAGTCACGTGGTTTTGGGCACACATAGTCTTTTCTAAGAGAATAAGAAAAACTCAATTTAATAACAAATTATTCAAATATGAATAAAAAATTCATTCATTCTGTATTAATATTGAATGGCTCACGTGATTCGAATAAGTGATGCCAATACTATAAAAAAAGACGCTACTTTTTAAACCCACTAGAACGAGAAAGCAGGGAAGGAAAAAGAGATAATGAACCATTAGTTTATAGTTAGGAATTATCTTGCAGAAACAAGGAAGGTCGGGCTACCATAATATAATAATAATATAATTAAGCCTGAAGCAAATCATATTACTTTCATAAAGTAACAGAAAAAAACATTCACTTGGTATACAGATCTCAGGGCTAAAGAGAAGAAAGAAGTTCATTCCGCTCTTAGAGTTACGATTTCTCTCCTCATGACGTCACTGTATACACAGACCTCGGAGATCGCTAGCAAAGATATTATGATAACTTTGCATCTTTCTCTCTGTGAAAATAAGTTACACTTTTTCTGGTTATTAGATTTCAAACTTTACATAATTAACACATTATTTCCATTCATAAACATAGTTCAAAGAAACTTTCTTGGCGATTATATTAAAAAAATGGCATTTTAAACTTATAAAAATATTTTACTAGTTGGCAAAAATGACACTATAAATACTTTATTTTAAAAAGTTCAGTTTTAACTTTAATTATAAAGAAAAGCATATATCAACACTTTTTTATCTACATAATATTTGATAACTATAATTTGGGTTAAATTTAGAATCCTGATTTTAAAATATGCCGTTAATAGAAATTTGTTCATATGGTCCAAAAATATTATGGGTTAATATTAAGGTTTGATATCAGGCCTTTTATTAATATTGATAAATGATTTCGAATTTCCCCGTTTTAACGCTTTTTTAGAAGACGAATTTCCTCAAAATAAAGCTTCTCGCAACAAGATTTTAGATATACTTACATAGTAAATTTATTAATATTGAAAAATGACTTCAAATTACCCCGTTTTATAGCGTTTTAGAAGACGAATTTCCTCAAAATAAGACCTCTAGCAACACTATTTTAGATATACATACATAATAAACTGCGGGGTCAAATTGTGTACCCCCTATGAGATCTATATTTATTTCCTCTGGAAGGGTACACTATTACCCGGTAATATAATATACCTGGTCCAATTAAAATATTATGGGCTAATATTAAGGTCTGATATCAGGCATTTTTTAATATTAAAAAGTGACTTCGAATTTCCCCGTTTTAACGCTTTTTAGAAGACGAATTTCCTCAAAATAAAGCTTCTCGCAACACGATTTTAGATATACATATATAATTAATTGCGGGGTCACATAGTTTACCCCCTATGAGGTCTATAATTATTTCCTCAGGAAGGGTGCATTATTACCCGGTAATATAATACCTGGTTCAATTAAATTATTATGGGTTAATATTAAGGTCTGATGTGAGGCATTTTTTTAATATTGAAAAATTTACTAATTTAGATATACATACATAGTAAACTACAGGGCCACATTGTGTACCCCCTATGAGGTCTAAAATTATTTCCTCTGGTAGGGTACACTATTACCCGGTAATATAATACCTGGTCCAATTAAAATATTATGGGTTAATATTAAGGTCTGATAGGCCTTTTGTTAATATCAGGCCTTTTGTTAATATTGAGAAAAGTCTTTGAATTTCCCCGTTTCAACGCTTTTTAGAAGACGAATTTCCTCAAAATAAGACTTCTCGCAACACTATATTAGATATACATACATAATAAATTGCGGGGTCACATTGTGTACCCCCTATGAGGTCTATAATTATTTCCTCTGGTAATGTACACTATAACCCGGTAATATAATACCTGATCCAATTAAAATATTATGGGTTAATATTAAGGTCTGATTAATATTGAAAAATGCTTTTTTTAAGATATACATACATAGTAAACTACAGTGCCACATTGTGTACCCCCTATGGGGTCCATAATTATATCCTCTGGTAGGGTACACTAGTACCAGGTAATATAATACCTGGTCCAATTAAAATATTTTGGGTTAATATTAAGGTCTGATATGAGGACTTTTGTTAATATTGATAAATGACTTCGAATTTCTCCGTATTAACGCGTTTTAGAAAGCGAATTTCCTCAAAATAAAGCTTCTCGCAACACTATTTTAGATATACATACATAATAAATTGCGGGATCGCATTGTGTACCCCCTTTGAGGTCTATAATTATTTTCTCTGGTAGGGGAATGTATTATATTACAAGGTAATATTATATGGTATAATTATATGGTCTAATTAAAATATTATGGGTTAATATTAAGGTCCGATATGAGGCATTTTTTTATGAGGCATATCATATTCTGATATGAGGCCTTATGTTAATATTGAGAAAAGACTTTGAATTTCCCCGTTTTAACGCTATTTAAAACACGAATTTCCTTAAAATAAGACTTCTCGCCAGGGCCGGCTTATGCATGTCGCGGCCCATAGGCAATGCTCGTCTCGCCCCCCCCCCTACCGTCTTTTAACTTCCTAATATATTTTTTCGCTAACACAACACTTTATTCATAATTACGCTGTTTTTTACTACATAGGTATATTATCACATTATTCAATAAAAATATTGAATCAAACGAAAAGAATATAAGTAATTAATATATGCATTTAAAAAAAACATATAAGCTTAAATATTAGCTCTTCTAACTTTTTTTGTCACAAAATCGTTCAAGACATCCTGAAAGTTAACCTTTTCCAATACATCATTTTCAATTGCCATTATGGACAATAAATTTAAACGGTTTTGAGACATAGTTGAACGAAGACAGTTTTTAATTAATTTCAATTTGGAAAAGTTTCGTTCACCAGTGGCGTTTGTAATCATTAGACTTCTATATATTTGCAAAGCTGTCATTACATTCGGGAAAGTAGATTGTGCCATGTTACCAATAATCAGTTTGTAAGATTCTTCGGCAGGCACAATTTTTTTTCCGGCGTCTTCTAATTGTAAGATGAAGTATTTATACTGCACCATTTCGTCTATAAACTCAGGCTCAGAGCAAGACAATCGTCATTGAAATTTCGAATTAAATTTTTACTGTTTAAGAAACATTGTCAATTTTTTTTCTCTGTAGCACAAGGCCCCTGAACGAAGCGGGGCCCCTAGGCAGTTGCCTACAGTGCCTAATGGATAAAACGGCACTGCTTCTAGCAACACTATTTTAGATACACATACATAATAGATTGCGGGGTCACATTGTGTACCCCCTATGGGTTTCATAATTATTTCCTCTGGTAGGGTTTACTATTACCCGGTAATATAATACCTGGTAAAATTAAAATACTATGGGTTAGTATTAAGGTATGATATGAGGCATTTTTTTAATATTGAAAAATGCACTGTTTTAGAAATACATACATAGTAAACTACAGTGCCCCATTGTGTACCCCCTATGGGGTCCATAATTATTTCCTCTGGTAGGGAACACTATTACCCGGTAATATAATACCTGGTCCAATTAAAATATTATGGGTTAATATTAAGGTCTGATATCAGGCCTTTTATTAATAAAATTAATAAACTACAGTGCCACATTGTGTACCCCCTATGGGGTCCATAATTATTTCCTCTGGTAGAGAACACTATTACCCGGTAATATAATACCTGGTTCAATTAAATTATTATGGATTAATATTAAGGTCTGATATCAGGCCTTTTATTAATATTGAAAAATGCACTAATTTAGATATACATACATAGTAAACTACACGGCCACATTGTGTAACCCTATGAGGTCTATAATTATTTCCTCTTGTAGGGTGTACTATTACAAGGTAATATAATACCTGGTCCAATTAAAATATTATGGATTAATACTAAGGTCTGATATCAGGCCTTTTATTAATATTGATAAATGCACTATTTTAGATATACATACATTGTAAAATACAGGGCCACATTGTGGAACCCCTATGGTGTTCATAATTATTTACTCTTGTAGGGTACACTAATACACGGTAATATAATATGTGGTCCAATGAAAATATTATGGGTTAATATTAAGGTCTGATGTGAGGCATTTTATTTAATATTGAAAAATCACTAATTTAGATATACATACATAGTAGACTACACGGCCACATTGTGTACCCCCTATGAGGTCTATAATTATTTCCTCTTGTCGGGTACACTATTACAAGGTAATATAATACCTGGTCCAATTAAAATATTATGTGTTTATATAAAGGTCTGATATCAGGCCTTTTTGTTAATATTGAGAAAAGCCTTTGAATTGCCCCGTATTAACGCTTTTTAGAAGGCGAATTTCCTCAAAATAAAGCTTCTGGCAACACTATTTTAGACATACATAGTAAATTTATAATAATTACATAACACTATAGTAATTACATAACACTATATACATACATAGTAAATTTATTAATATTGAGAAAAGACTTGGAATTTCTCCTTTTTAACACTATTTAGAAGACGAATATCCTCAAAAAAATACTTTTTTGCAACACTATTTTAGATATACATACATAATAAATTGCGGGGTCACATTGTGCACCCCCTATGGGGTCCATAATTATTTCCTCTGGTAGAGTACACTACTACCCGGTAATATAATACCTGGTCCAATTAGAATATTATGGGTTAATTTTTAAGGTCTGATATCAGGCATTTTTTAAAATAGAAAAGTGACTTCGAATTTCCCCGTTTTAACGCTTTTTAGAATACGAATTTCCTCAAAATAATACTTTTTTGCAACACTATTTTAGATATATATACATAGTGAATTTATTAATAATGAGAAAAGACTTAGAATTTCTCCTTTTTAACACTATTTAGAAGACGAATTTCCTCAAAATAAGACTTTACGCAACACTATTTTGCATATACATACATAGTAAATTACAGTGCCACATTGTGTACCCCCTATGAGGTCTACAATTTATTCCTCTGGTAGGGTTCACTATTACCTGGTAATATGATTCCTGGTCCAATGAAAATATTATGGATTAATATTAAGGTCTGATATCAGGCCTTTTATTAATATTGAAAAATGCACTAATTTAGATATACATACATAGTAAACAACAATGCTACATTGTGTATCCCCTATGAGGTCTATAATTATTTCCTCTTGTAGGGTACACTATTACAAGGTAATATAATACCTGGTCCAATTAAAATATTATGTATTAATATTAAGGTCTGATATCAGGCCTTTTATTAATATAATAAATGACTTCGAATTTCCCCGTATTAACGATTTTTAAAAGGCGAATTTCCATAAAATAAAGCTTCTCGCAACACTATTTTAGATATACATACATAATAAACTTAGGGGTCACATTATGTTCCCCCTAAGAGATCTATATTTATTTCCTCTGGTAGGGTACACTAATACCCGGTAATATAATACCTGGTTCAATTAAATTATTATGGGTTAATATTAAGGTCTGATGTGAGGCATTTTTTTTAATATTGAAAAATGCACTAATTTAGATATACATACATAGTAAACTACACGGCCACATTGTGTACCCCCTATGAGGTCTATAATTATTTCCTCTTGTAGGGTACACTATTACAAGGTAATATAATAATACCTGGTCCAATTAAAATATTATGGATTAATATTAAGGTCTGATATTAGGCCTTTTATTAATATTGATAAATGCACTATTTTAGATATACATACATTGTAAAATACAGGGCCACATTGTGGAACCCCTATGGTGTTCATAATTATTTCCTCTGGTAGGGTACACTAATACACGGTAATATAATACGTGGTCCAATTAAAACAATATGGGTTAATATAAAGGTCTGATATCAGGCCTTTGTATTAATATAATAAATGACTTCGAATTTCCCCGTATTAACGATTTTTAAAAGGCGAATTTCCACAAAATAAAGCTTCTCGCTACACTATTTTAGTTATACTTACTTAATAAATTTATTAATATTGAAAAATGACTTCGAATTTCCCCGATTTAACGCTTTTTAGAATACGAATTTCCTCAAAATAATACCTTTTTGCAACACTATTCTAGATATACATACATAATAAACTGCGGGTAACATTGTGTACCCCCTATGAGGTCTATAATTATTTCCTCTGGTAGGGTGCACTATTACCCGGTAATATAATACCTGGTTCAATTAAATTGTTATGGGTTAATATTAAGGTCTGATGTGCGGTATTTTTTTAATATTTAAAAATGCACTAATTTAGATATACATACATAATAAACTACACGACCACATTTTGTACCCCCTATCAGGTCTATAATTATTTCCTCTAATAGGGAATACTAGTACCCGGCTATATAATACCTGCTCAAATTAAAATATAATGGGTTAATATTAAGGTCTGATATGGGACCTTTTGTTAATATTGAGAAAAGACTTTAAAATTCCCCGTATTAACGCTATTTAGAAGAGGAATTTCCTCAAAATAAAGCTTCTCCCAACACTATTTTTGATATACATACATAATAAAATGCGGGGTCACATTGTGTACACCCTATGAGGTGTATAATTATTTCCTCTTGTAGGATGGGGTCCATAATTATTTCCTCTATTAGGGATTACTATTTCCCGGTAATATAATACCTGGTCCAATTAAAATATTATGGGTTAATATTAAGGTCTGATATGAGGCCTTTTGTTAATATTGAGAAAAGACTTAGAATTCCTCCGTTCTAACGGTTTTTAGAATACGAATTTCCTCAAAATAAGACTTCTCGCAACATTATTTTGGATATACATACACAGCAAACTACATTGCCACATTGTGTACCCCCTATGAGGTCTATAATTATTTCCTCTGGCATGGTAAACTATTACATGGTAATATAATACCTGGTCCAATTAGAATATTATGGGTTAATATTAAGGTCTGATGTAAGGCATTTTTTTAATATTGAAAAATGCACTGTTTTAGATATACATTTATTGTAAACTACAGTGCCACATTGTGTACCCCTATTAAATCTATAATTATTTCCTCTGGAAGGGTACACTGTTACCCGGTATGCCTCATATCAGACTTTGAATTTCCCTGTTTTAACGCTATTTAGAAGACGAATTTTCTCAAATAAGACTTCTCGTAACACTATTTTAGATATACATACATAATAGAAATGCGGTTTCACATTGTGTTCCCCCTATGTGGTCCATAATTATTTCCTCTGGTAGGGTACACTATTACCCGGTAATATAATACCTGGTCCAATTAAAATATTATGGGTTAATATTAAGGTCCGATATGAGGCCCTTTGTTAATATTGAGAAAAGACTTTAAAAGTCCCCGTATTAACGATTTTTAGAAGAAGAATTTCCTCAAAATAAAGCTTCTCCCAACACTATTTTAGATATACATACATAATAAATTGCGGGGTCACATTGTGTACCCCCTATGGTTTCCATAATTATTTCCTCTGGTAGGGTTCACTATTAGCCCGGTAATATAATACCTGGTAAAATTAAAATATTAAGGGTTAATATTAAGGTATAATATGAGGCATTTTTTTAATATTTAAAAATGCACTGTTTTAGAAATACATACATAGTAAACTACAGTGCCACATTGTGTACCCCCTATAGGGTCCATAATTATTTCCTCTAATAGGGAATACTAGTACCCGATTATATAATACCTGGTCCAATTAAAATATAATGGGTTAATATTAAGGTCTGATATGGGACCTTTTGTTAATATTGAGAAAAGACTTTAAAATTCCCCGTATTAACGCTATTTAGAAGAGGAATTTCCTCGAAATAAAGCTTCTCCCAAACACTATTTTAGATATACATACATAATATATTGCGGGGTCACATTGTGTACCCCCTATGACGTCTATAATTATTTCTTCTTCGAGGGTACACTATTACATGGTAATATAATACCTGGTCCAATTAGAATATTATGGGTTAATATTAAGGTCTGATGTAAGGCATTTTTTTAAAATTGAAAAATGCACTGTTTTAGATATACACTTATTGTGTGCCACATTGTGTACCCCTTATGAGATCTATAATTATTTCCTCTGGTAGGGTACACTATAACCCGGTAATATAATACTTGGTCCAATTAAAATATTATGGGTAAATATTAAGGTCTGATATCAGGCCTTTTGTGAATATTGAGAAAAGACTTTAAATTTCCCCGTACTAACGCTTTTTAGAAGGCGAATTTCCTCAAAATAAAGCTTCTCGCAACACTATTTTAGATATACATACATAGTGAATTTATTAATATTGAGAAAAGACCTAGTATTTCTCCGTTCTAATGCTATTCAGAAGACGAAATTCCTCTAATAAGACTTCTCGCAACACTATTTTAGATATGCATACATAATAAATTGTGGGGTCACATTGTTTACCCCCTATGGTTTCAATAATTATTTCCTTCGGTAGGGTTTACTATTGCCCGGTAATATAATACCTGGTAAAATTAAAATATTAAGGGTTAATATTAAAGTATGATATGAGGCATTTTTTTAATATTTAAAAATGCACTGTTTTAGAAATGCATACATAGTAAACTACAGTACCACATTGTGTACCCCCTATGTGGTCCATAATTATTTCCTCTAATATGGAATACTAGTTCCCGGTTATATAATACCTGGTCCAATTAAAATATAATGGGTTAATATTAAGCTCTGATATGGGACCTTTGGTTAATATTGAGAAAAGACTTTAAATTTCCCCGTATTAACGCTATTAAGAAGAGGAATTTCCTCAAAATAAAGCTTCTCCCAACACTATTTTAGATATACATACATAATAAATTGCGGGGTCACATTGTGTACCCCCTAAGAGGTCTATAATTATTTTATCTTTCAGGGTACACTATTACATGGTAATATAATACCTGGTCCAATTAAAATTCTATGGGTTAATATTAAGCTCTGATATGGGACCTTTTGTTAATATTGAGAAAAGACTTTAAATTTCCCCGTATTAACTCTATTAAGAAGAGGAATTTCCTCAAAATAAAGCTTCTCCCAACACTATTTTAGATATATATACTTAGTGAATTTATTCAAATTGAGAGAATACTTAGAATTTCTCCTTTTTAACACTATTTAGAAGACGAATTTCCACAAAATAATACTTTTTTGCAACACTATTTTAGATAACGCATACATAGTAAATTGCGGGGTCACATTGTGTACCCCCTATGAGGTTTATAATTATTTCCTCTAGTAGGGTACACTATTACCCGGTAATATAATACCTGGTCCAATTAAAATATTATTGGTTAACATTAAGGTCTGATATATGAGGCATTTTTTTTAATATTGAAAAATGCACTGTTTTAGATATACATACATAGTAAACTACAGGGCAACATTGTGTACCCCCTATGAGGTTTATAATTATTTCCTCTGTTAGGATACACTATTACTCGGTAATATAATACCGGGGCCAATTAAAATATTACGGGTTAATATTAAGGTCTGACATGAGGCATTTTTTAAATATTGAAAAATGTATTGTTATAGATGTACATACATAGTAAATTACAGTGCCACATTGTGTACCCTCTATGGGGTCCATAATTATTTCCTCTGCTAGGGAACACTATTACAAGGTAATATAATACCTGGTAAAATTAAAATATTATGGGTTAATATTAAGGTATGATATGAAGCTTTTTGTTAATATTGATAAATGACTTCGAATTTCTCCGTATTAACGCTTTTTAGAAGGTGAATTTCCTCAAAATAAAGCTTTTCGCAACACTATTTTAGATATACATACATAATAGATTGCGGGGTCACATTGTGTTCCCCCTATGTGGTCCATAATCATTTCCTCTTGTTGGGTTTACTATTACCCGGTAATATAATAGCTGGTAAAATTAAAATAAGGGTTAATATTAAGGTATGATATGAGGCATTTTTTTAATATTGAAAAATGCAGTGTTGTAGAAATACATAGAAAGTAAACTACAGTGGCACATTGTGTACCCCCTATAGAGTTCATAATTATTTCCTCTGGTAGGTTACACTAGTTCCCGGTAATATAATACTTGGTTCAATTAAAATATTATGGGCTAATATTAAGGTCAGATATGAGGCCTTTTGTTAATATTGAGAAAAGACTTTGAATTTCCCTATATTAACGCTTTTTAAACGGCGAATTTCTTTAAAATAAAGTTTCTCGCTATTTTAGATATACATACATAGTAAATTTATTAATATTGAAAAATGACTTCGAATTTCTTCGTTTTAACGCTTTTTAGAATACGAATTTCCTGAAAATAAGACTTCTCGCAACACTATTTTAGATATATATACATAATAAATTGCGGGGTCACATTGTGTACCCCATATGAGGTTTATAATTATTTCCTCTGGTAGGTTACACTTTTACCCGGTAATATAATACCTGGTCCAATTAAAATAATATGGGTTTATATTGAGGTCTGATATGAGGCATTTTTTTAATATTGAAAAATGCACTATTTTAGATATACATACATAGTAAACTACAGTTCCAAATTGTGTACTCCCTATAAGGTCTATAATTATTTCCTCTGGTAGGATTCACTATTACCCGGTTATATAATACCTGGTCCAATTAAAATATTATGGGTTAATATTAAGGTCTGGTATCAGGCCTCTTATTAATATTGATAAATGACTTCGAATTTCCCCGTTTTAACGCTTTTTAGAAGACGAATTTCCTCAAAATAAAGCTTCTCGCAACACTATTTTAAATATACATACATAGTAAGTTTATTAATATTGAAAAAGGACTTCGAAATTCCCCGTTTTAACGCTTTTTAGAATACGGATTTCCTCAAAATAAGACTTCTCGCAACACTATTTTAGATATACATACATAATAAATTGCGGGGTCACATTGTGTACCCCCTATGAGGTTTATAATTATTTCCTCTGGTAGGGTACACTATTACCCGGTAATAGTACACTATTTCCTCTGGTAGGGTACACTATTACCTGGTCTAATTAAAATATTATGGGTTAATATAAAGGTCTGAAATGAGGCATTTTTTTAATATTGAAAAATGCACTGTTTTAGATATACATACCTAGTAAACTACAGGGCCACATAGTTACTGTATTACAACATTGCCCTATAACTCCATTTAATATCGACCCATAATATTCAAATATTACCACGTATTGTATTACCGGGTACAATTGTACCGTACTATAGGAAATAATGATAGGCTTATAAACTAAATATAGCGTACTTGCGACAATCGTTCAATTGACTATTTTTTAACCGTCGCAGAACAGCCGACCCCAATTTGAGTTTATGGCTACTAATGTTCAACTCGTAGCCTTGTAATTTTGAACCCAATCCAAAAGACATGGGAACTCCTCGATCAGTACCCTCAGAAGTATTGATTTGTTTTGGAACTTGGAGGACTTGACATATTTAATGTACACCAGTCACCATTTAAAAGGCTGGGATTTTGATGTCGCTACAGATAATTTTGCAAGTGTAAAAAGTTCTAGGGAAAAAATTTTGTAGTTGATTTTGTTGCCCAAATGACTGAAATTGAGAAAGAAGCAAACAATGCACTTGTTTTTTTTTAACAGGTTCTGGTAAAATAAAAACTTTCAAATATAACTACAAAGATGTAGCACGGGTTTCAATTATAGCAGTGCTGCTAACTCCAACTTTAAATACCCGAAGAGTCACCTTCAATAATAATAATTTATTTTACCTTAAAATGTGATAATTTCAAAAAAAATTACAAATAAAGTTGAGGATGGTCCAAAACACGGAATTTAGCATAAATAACAGTGTATGCCAAAAATGTAGGATTTTATTTGTCCCCTCTGTTACAAGTACTTTTAATTAACTTGCAATTTAATTATGAGTCTCTTTTATTATTATATGCCAATTAATTAAAAATTGCACCCTAAAGTAGCATCTTATAGAATTTTTGTTTTCAAAAATATTTAATATATTTTTCAGAATAAAATACTTATGCGATTTCCCCTCGGTTATGCTTGGATTTCAACTATAATTTTGCAGCTCGGCCTCATGTTTATTTAAATTGTTATAATAAATAGGGCAAAAATTGTAGGGTTCTTTTCAGGTATGATTTATAATAACATAACAAACCAAGCTATGTAAGTAAATCTTGGGTAATTTTTCCAAAGAGTCATTTATGAAGGCTGTTTTTCGAAAGTTTTGAACACTTTTGCTATTTATAGGCTATATCCACAGTTTATAATTTAAAAAGTGGTGACAAATGTTTTCTGAAGCTATCTTAAGTTGTATAAACTTAAGTTTCTCGTTAATTTTAGGAATTCAGTTGACTAGTTTAACATAGATATTTACTTAATATATATTTTTGATTAAAAAAAATTAGTAAAAACATTTTCCTTCCTAGATTTTTTTTTACTACCAGTTTTTGAATGTCTGAAATATAGCTACTCCCCATAACTGTTGTGGGTTTTTAACAGTTATTCGTGATTTTTATGTCAAGTTTAGCCTATCTTGAGGCAGCACAGTTTAGTGAAAATGAAAAGCATTTGTAATCTTGTATTCCAATGTTGCATGATCTGGGCTGATAAAAGTAAAGAAAATTTGGCCAAATTGAGGTTTTTCAAAAAGAACTTGTCCGTTCTAATGCCCAGACAATTCTTTACAGCAATACCTTTGTCTCACGTGAAAGGTACTTTAAACTGTGACTTTTTTATTTTCTTTGGTGAAAAAACTTCAAAAAACACTAGTAAACATAAAAATTACACTTTATCAAAAAATAAGTCAACAAGCTATAGTTGAAATTTCTTTATTTATACCCAAATATGTAACAAACATTATTGTCATAATTTTTATTTATACTTAGTACAAATGACAAATAGTTATGACAATTTTGTATTTAATAAATCTGTAACAATAGTTTATTACAACTATACAAAATGCCTGAAACATTTGACACTAATTTGATTTAAGAAAATTTAATCACTACAATTTTTCTATTTATCTAAAAACGTGTGATTAATATAAGAGTTATGTAAAATAGACCATTGCATAAGATCTATCTATTGCATAAGACAGTCAAACAGTGGGGATTAAATTAAAAAAAGAAAACCTACAGAAATTATTAAACCAAATTGCAAAAATCAATAAAATAGCTTTGAAAATTATGTAAATGATATGTGTCTTCTAGTTCATAAGGAAAAAGAAAAGTTTTTAAAAAATATAAATTGATGAAGAGGTACAAATTGAATGATTGGTGACATCAGGAAGCCAAATTTACCTTTGCTTACATTTATTTCTAAATAATATTAAGAAAAACAATTTAACTAAAGTTATAGAAGATATTTAAAGAAAATTTTCAATTACAATTAACATAATATTCTTTTTGATTTAAAAAAATTTAAATTTTGATTTTTAAAACAAAGTGATGAAAATGAATTGAGTGATGAAAGTAGTCATCAACTTTTGGAACTGGTAATAAAAGAACTGCTTTTTTTTTTTTTTTTTTTTCAAAAATGGTAAGTTCACCAAAAGTTACATTCTTTTATAACTTAGTGATAAAAAAAGCTCATTCAACACATTAAAATTGAAAGAATAATTAACTATGTTCACAACAGATTAATGAAATTATTAAAAATTACAAATGAAATATAGATAGATTTGTTATGATAATTAAATTATAATTTCACCTTTATTTAAAGGTGATATTTAAATATAAAATTTTATTATAAAGCAGAGTATAAAATTAATGCCATCAGTCTACTAATGAACTAGTTACAACAGCTTTTCACTAGCATGTATACCAGTGGTTCTCAACCGTTGTGACGCAGCACTTTCAGGTGCCGCAAAATTTTAAAAATGATATAGTAAAAATTATAATGCTTTTTCTTTTTTTTTATTAAGAGTGAAGTTTAAATTAAAGAAAAGTATATATATATATATAATATTATAAACATATAATTTTTCCGCTCTTTAACGGCGTGAACATCTTTGTCGAAGAGAGTCCTGTCTCTGACAATCTTAAAATGTTTACATAAATAGGAAATTTAATGACTATTAAAATTATTAATTAACAAAAAAAGCAAGCTAAATATTAAATTACAAAAGAAAATAAAAGCAATCAATTAAAATAAGCTATGCAATTAATAGTTATAAAAACAAATTAACAAAGGATAACTAGCAAAAAAAACAAGCAACCAATTAATAATTAGCAAAAAAGCAAGTTAACGAGTTTTTTCTTTGCGTGCTCACAAATTTCAAAATCATTAAAAGTGTGCCGCGACAAAAAAAAAAAAGAAGGGTGAGAATCACTGATGTTGACAAATATACTTGATAAAATATACTTCATATATATTAAATAAAATAGATAAATTTTTGAATTAATGTTTGGAGTCCTGTTTAAAAAAAAACTGCAATTATTGACCATTTATGAAAAACTATTTTAATCCATAGATAAACACCTAAAATGTTACTTCACGCATAGTCTCAAAAGATAATATTTTATTTTTCATATTAACAATTCTGAAATATTTATTCACTTGTATTGGCATTGAGATAAAAAATTTTAATCCACCTCAGTTTTGTTATTTTTCAAACATTTTCAAAAGCCTGTTATTTCCATTAATAAAATAAATGCTGATTAAATATGCTGTAATTTATACACAATTTTTCATATAGTGATTGTGATGCCACAATAGACATTACATATTTCCTAGCTTTTAAAATTTCTTTAATTTCCAAAATTTATTTTTTTCATCATTCTTAATCAAATTTTAATTAGATTAAATCAATTATTCAATTATAAAAAGCGTTTATATTTTATTTTTTTCTTAACAATCAATGTAACGACTAACTTTTTATTTTAAGACTAAGTCAGGCTCATTAATTCACTGTCGCAACTAAATCGAAAACAAAAATCTATTTATAACTCTTTTTTCGTTAATCCTTTTTTATCTGTTTCAGGATAGTGATTTATTATGTAAAACTTAAATTGAACATGGTCACATTCCGAAATTATAAAAATAAAGAAAATAAGTCTCTCAAAGGGCTCAAGAAAATTATTCTCTTCACATTGGGAATATTTTTTAAAAGATAAATATTCGACGGCAGGGATCAGAAGGCCGGAGTTTCTGGTCCGATCGCCAATAATTTTAAATTAAAAATAAAATTAATTGTTCCCAACAGACAGTTGGGAGCATGGTAAGAGATCCATGGTTGGCGATTTATGAAAAGATAACATAGCCAAAAATAAAGCTAACCTCCCATAATGAATATTAAATTTGAAAATAATTTGGCAAAAGCGAATCACAAAGAAGACTGTCAGAGTTAGTATAACTGTGTAACTGAAACATTCTCTTAAAGCACTATATTAACAAATAATTGTTTAAGTTATCCTATATAATATATTAGGTTACAGAAATAATTATTCAAGTTGATTATCATGACACTTATACAATAAACTTTGACAAATGTTTCTTAAGGCACATCCTAAAATAACAGTTGAATGTCATAGCCAAAATTAATTTAGTTTTTGACTAAAATGTCTTGGGCAATTCATAAAATGAACAAACATTTAGCTAATTGACCACAATTTTGACTTTAACCATAAGGTATTGTCATAAAACAAAATTTTTTTAGGTGAGAATTAAATAATATATTAACCGAATAGTAAAACATTTATGACTATACATAGATAACTGTTATAACCAATAAAATATTATAACTACTGTTTATGATCAATAAATGCAATTTTTTTGCTTTCACTTAAAATAATAAGAATGAATTGACTAACTTGTGGTGTGTTTACAAAGGAGGTCAAATTATAAATTTTCTGAATTTCCTAGAATATTATTATAAGAGTTTAACCATCTCTGTTATGAATTTCACAACAATAAATATTCAAGACTTCACAAACTGAAAATGCATAATAATGGAACATAAAGAGTAAAAATAATATTATTTGCAATATTCATAAAATTAACTAAATAACAAAAATAGAAATGTATTTACAATTCTTAAATTGAGCTTCATTAAAATAAGGTATATAAAAATAATTTCTTTCAAAATTAAATCAGTAAATAAATATAATATTTCATCAAAAATATGAATTTAAAATATACATCATTATAAATACTTTGTATGTTCAATTGTTTATTTACAATAAAATATAGTACATTAAAAATTAGAATATATTTATGATCACTTTCTTTTTTAATTAGTTTACACTTAAAGCTGCACCTTAATCCTTTTCCTTCCTTCTTTAAGAAGTATAAACTAAACTTGCCTATTAATTATTGAATGAGAATAAGAATTTTTCCATGTAGCAAACTCTTCTTTATTTCTCAATTTCAGATTTGAATCAGAAGAAAATATAGTACTTTTTGTGACTAATTGCTCAATTTCATCCTGATTTTTCCAAACACCTAAAACAAAAATTGAAGCCATTGCAACTATAAAAGAACTATTGATAATTTATTGTAATTAATGTGTAGCATTAAACATAATAAATTACAACAAAAAAATTGAAGTCAACAAAAAACATGCATTTGTGTAGGTATAACTAATAAAAAAATTTATTCAGTTTGTGACAGTAAAGGAGTATGAAGCAGAAATTATCATCTACTCTTAGATCTAAATTATGGCAAAGTAATCAGAGTATGTGACAAGAGCATCACTAGAGGAGAGTCCCAAATTCAAACTATTACTACCACAATCTACTTGTAGATCTAAATTAAGGCAAAATAATCAGTGCATGTGACAAGAGCATCAACAATCAAACAACTCTAATAAATTTTCTTTTACCATCAACATTGTCGAATCCAGTTGTAGAATCTTCTATTTTTGTAGAATCTATTTTAAAGGCTGAAAAAATACTAATAAATTCACAATAACACTCAAAAGATACTAATACAGTTGAATCCCGCTTTAGGGAATTCTTAGGGATCGAAGCAATCGCTACATAATAACGAAAATTCACTACACCAATATTAAGAATTTAAACATTAGCTAAAATTATTTTGTTGCATAGGAATTTTTCGCATAAAAAAAAAATTAATAAGTATCGCATTTAATACAGTTTTGATCAATTTGTACTCTACATGTAGAAAATATCAAATCAATGTTTTAAAAGCTCACAAAAACAATTAAGAAACAATGGATTTATTATCACTTACTTATCAGAAATTAAATAATCCATAATTCTTTTCAGTACAAATGATTTATAACTAGTAGAAATTACAGACTTCTCAAAATTATGCACATTTTCAAACAACTGAACTGGAAATCACTTTTTTGGAATGCCACATGTATTTTTACTTCTTCAAACATGTGTTGGGGTTTAGTCTTTTCAGGGTGGTCCCTTACAAGTGATTTGTCTTTTTTGACATGTCCCTTTTATAACTGAAACTTTTTATTTTGAAGAAGATCTTGATTATATTTGAATTCTGAGATCATTGTATACTTTTGAATAATGGAAAAGTGTTTTAATCATGGGAAAAAATGAGAACTGATGCTTATTTTAACCTTTGTTAAATTGGATTACGAATTTTGTAATATCAGTATTCTTAATTCATTGTTTCAATTGAGATTCAGTTGGGGATTCAGAAAATAATTGTTACTTTGAAATTTGTGCTTTTTCGGATTTTGCTAAAACAAGATTTGACTGTAATTAGCCTATTTTGAATAAACCAGCACGTTAAAAAAGTAAATAAAAGCATTTAAGTACACCCAAACCTATAATAGAGTATAGATTAAACAGAAGTGTTATTTTAGTAATGAACTTCAAAAAATTAATGAATCAAAATTATTAAATTTCCATTTCAGATTTAAAGCTAGCATGCTATAAAGATTTAATTCTCTAGCACTTTTATTAATAGACAAATTTTTGATTTGTTTCTCCTTCATACACTATTTTTCTATCGCTAAATGAAGATAAAACTGCAGATTAAAACATGGTTTGCTATATGCCTGCTATCTGTGGGTTCAAATAAATAATTTATAACATTTCAACAAATTCATCTTTTATTTTAAACAACACAATGTATAAGTTTTATTCAATGCAATATGATGAAAAATGTCATTCAATTCTACTTACCAGAATATAATCCAGCAAGTAATGCAGCCCCACAACTAGAACTTTCTGTATTGTTTAATCTGCTTATTTTTCTTTCTGTCACATTAGATACCAATTGAACAATAAAGTCATTTTTGGCCACTCCTCCAGCAACACTAAAAAAAAAGACAGCTATTTACTGTAACATTTATTAGCAAACTCTTAAAGGTAAAAAATATAAAAGAACTATTGAACAAGTATAGTGGAAGATAAAATTTAATGCATAAAATTAAAGGAGAATATTTTTCTAAAGAATCACTGGCCTAAGACTACAAAATATTTAAATGCACTACTGCTAATCTAAAACAAGTATATACTCACCAAAATAAAGAATCTCTACAAATCTCATATTTGTTTTGAACTATTTTGTACAACTCACAAACTTGAAAAGATAGAGCTTCTAAGATTGATCGAACTAAATGTTCTTTTGAAGTATGAGTAGATATTCCAGTGAAAGATGATGAAAAAGCTTCCCCTTTAGAATGCTTTAAAAAATAGACACAGTCAATATATTTTAAACAGTATGCCAAAAGTGCATTTTTATTCTATCATAACTTTCAAAATATAAAAGGTGAATAAGAATTTTTTTTTGAAATTTAAAAACAAGAGAAATAAATATACAGTTCAATTCTGTAAGACTAGCTATTTTGTTTATAAAATTCTATAACACATTTAATTTTCTAAATGTAATTTTTCTTTTCTTAAAGAGAGATTAAATGAAATTTTTTACATAAATAATGTTAACTAACTATAATTCAACCTGTGCATAAAATATCTAATTCTTTTCAGGAGCACTGTGACATGGTTGAAAGAATGTTTTAAACTTTAATTTATTTTTTGCCTAACTGTGACAAAAACTTCATAGGTCTTAAATGGGAAATCCACAGTTATAAATAAATTACATGAAAGTTCTTGATTTAAGAACTAAACTTGATACAGAGTGATAATGTTTAAGAAAAAGTGATAACTAAACTTAATGTAGAAAAAAGAACTTAAGCTAATCAATATATAATATAGCTAATCAATTGAGTTTGGCTAGCTTATTTATTTTGGTTATTTTTATAAGTTAAGGTTAGAAGATAATTCTGATTCATTCTATTGATATGTTGCTGAGATAATTAATGTAACAATTTAAAATGGTATATATAAAAACTATTTTTAAAAGCAATGCATTAAGTTGTACCATCTAAGTATTCTTATATAAGGTACGTACGATACTATGAGGAAAGCTAAATGTTAAATTCAAATTAATTATGTGTAACTGATGAAAATGATTCATAAATTTAAACATGAGATTAAGTTAGTTAAATAAAGAATAATATGATTCAAAAATAAAATATAAGTTATCAATTAGTTTTAAAATTTATCAAATATAAAAATAAACTAAGTGTTAAGTAAACTGAGTTACTTATAAGAATGATGAAAAATTTGTAAATGTAGCTATCCTGAGAACAGAACAATGAATGGGACAGTAAATAGTTTATATATTAGCCTTATTTAGCTAGCATAGTCTAAAGAACACTATTATAGTGACTCCATCAAAGAACACTATTATAGTGACTCCATCAAAGAACACTGTTATAGTCATTTAACAGCTACACAAGTTGCAGGACTGAAAATGAAATCAATACTTCATTTCATTAAGTGCTTCATTAAGTACTAAGTCAACACTTTTGAGAGGTTTAGTAATTAACCCATTATTCAAATAAGTTGAATTTATATATATACACACATTATATTATATATATATATTTATTTCTAATGGCAGATTATGAACAGTTACAGCACAAAACAATAAAAAGAAAGAGTACAACAAAAAATGCTGAAACAGAGTTCATTAATCTAACATGTCTCTAGCCTCCAAATAGTGCTTGGGGAGAAAAGTCTTGCCTAGAGCAGGAGAGTGGAGCAGATGTGCAAAGTCCATGACCTCTCCAGAGCTCCACAGAGTGTATATCGGGGAAGGAACAATTTTGAGTCTATAAAGATTGTTTCTAAGACAATTATGTCTGGTACCTAGGCATAATTCAGCCACTGCTCTACGCCTTGGGCCATTACACAAATTTAGGATGGCTTTCTTCCAGGATTTTAGGGAAACACAGTTATAGAGGTCTTCCTGAGTATGGACTTCAATAGATACTTTAATAAGATTTTTAATAGTATGGAAGGGCATAGGACGAGGAATTCTTTGCATAATTAAAGAACGTTTTTTAGCCATGAGTCAGAAGGTATTGAAAATAGGAGCCAACTTATCAAGTTTCAGATATGGCAGACATCTATTATAAATAAAGAATTCACTTCACAGAAAAACTGTATAACTATATTTATTGAAGATAAAACTTTAAATATAAAGAAAGAAAACTATACTCAACAAAACTAAACATAACTCTTCAAGAGGAGGACACCATTTTCCCTTGGAAGTGACTCAACTTCGCCCAGGAAGTGACACAGCAAAGAGGAAAACACTGCCCATCTACTTGTTTACATTTTCCAACATCTTGTTACCTGGCACTCCACAGAGGGCAGGAACCCACTGGAGTACTATAGTTTTCTCAAATGATGCCATGTTTTTAAGATAACAGCAATCCAATATGTTCTGTGTTATGGGATTATTGTCAGAAATGATAGCCAACAGAGCAGCTCTAAAATCGCTGATAACAGCTCTTGTGAATTTTTCTAAGTGGCATTGCAGCTGAGACAGAGCTGTGCGGATTGCAGCAATTTCTCCGTCAAACACAGTACCCTGTCCCACAGTGACGCAGAAAGAAAAAATGTCGGAGAAAACTCTGGTATTTGCGTTAGGGCTATGGTAATGATATGGAGCAACTCTGGTTCAGGGTAAAAAATTGTTTAATACTCTGAGAGCAAGGACTTTCAAAATAGAAGGATAGGTATTACTTTTAGTTATCTTTTGACCCAAATCAAGATTAATCCAGAAAGATTTCAATGCATTGGATTTTGTGGTGGGATGAGTAATTCAGGTTTATGATTTAAACCAAATGAATTTTTTAGCTGAAGAACATCCTGTAGAAAGCCCATCTGGGTCTTTAAATTTCTAGTCAGGTCTTGACTGACTTCCTTCCAGAGTGAAAAACACCCAGGCACTCTAATGATTTTTTCCCAGAGTATTAAGGCTTTCGCTTGAATAATGGTTTTTAAGGGCTTATCACCAGTCAGCATAAGCATGGCATCCATCGGAGTGGTCTTTAATGCTCCAGCAACAATACCTAAGGACTGATTTTGTATTTTTTTCTGGATTACAAGAACATTTCCCCCGGCTACAACAAGTCAAAAGAGGGACTAAACCCCGTCTACACCTTAGCAAGAAATCTGATAGTTTCCAGGTAGTAGTTACGTCTTCTCACAACTATTTTCTCTATAGCCTTCCCTGCAATACTAGTAAGCTATACAGTTCTATAATTCTGGAGATAATTAGGATCTTTGTCCTTCTTATGTATGGGTATAATGATAGAGGTTTGTCATTCAGCTGGTACAATACCAGTATTCCAAATTAAATTAAAAAAGGTCCAAAGGACTTCAAATGCCCTAGGGCAGAGATGTGAGAGAAACTCTGAATGGATTCCATCTACACCAGGCAATTTACCATAAGTAAGGCTTCTTAGAGCATAAGTCAATTCATCTGGAGTAATGGGTGCTTCAAAAACTGATTCAGTACAAGGTTCAAATTCTGACTGCTGTGTGGTTTCTTGTTTAACATCGGACGAATGTATTTTTGCGTGTTTTTTCTATTAACTCCACAGAAATACGGTGCGAAAGCATCTGTAACAGAAGAGTTCGAGGTGAGTTTTTTTATTTTGATTGAAAAGATTGTTTAGGTGAGCCAACTGGATCATTCATTAGGTTGCCTATAAATTTAAACATTCTTTTACTATCAGTTTGGTAGTTTGTGTTTGAAATAAATTTATATATATATAGTGATATTATATAGATCAGTTAATAGTAATATATTTTAAGTTATAGTGACTTGTGATTTAATAGCCACACAAGTTGCACGACTCAAAATGAAATCAATACTTTATTTCACATGATAATGATTAAGTGCTATCGATACTTCATTTAACAATTAAGTACTAAGCCAGCACTTTAGAGAAGTTTAATAATTAACCCATTATTCAAATAAGTTAAATTATATATATATATATATATATAATATATACAGTAGAGCGCCAATTATCTGAACATTCAATTATCCGAACTATGTCTGAATTTGTTTTTGTTTTTTTTAGAATACTTTTCAACTTATCAACAATTTTTCTAAATTTAGAAGAATAAATAATATCCACTACATCTGAAGAGCATATTTAATTTACAACCTTTTTTAGCAGTTTTCTTATAGTAGTCATACATACATGTATTGTTATATAGTTAAGCCTGCATATCCATTTAGCCCTCTTCAACTGAAAATTATCTTCCAAGAATGTTCATTTTGACAGTCTGCAATGGTTGGATTGCGGAAGGAGTTCATGAATAGATAAGTGCTGAATTTCTACAATTGGGGGATGGGTAGTTGTCACTTATGGTTAATGATTAGTGATTACAGTGCTTGGAATCTTAAATCTTGGAATGAAATTCTTAACAGAAAAACAAACAAAATTGAAGTTTCTGAACCAGCAGATCTTTCGGATGAAAAGATGCCAGGTTATGCAGCAGAAGAAATAGAAGACTTGTGTCGAGACACTGAAAACGACCCAGAATTTCACATTTTAAATGATTATGAAAGTGTTGCTGAAATTTTAAATGAAAATCAGAACACCACAGACGAGGAGGAAGAAGTAGGTGATCAAGTTCAAGATAGTGGACCTTCTCATATAGAAGCATACAATTCATTAGATATTGCAATAAATTGGCTAGAACGTCAAAATGATGTTGATCCAGTTCAGTATTTATTTAAAAAGAATAAGAGATATGGCTGCTCAGAAAAGAGCATCTTCTTTGAAACAAAAGTCTTTGCTGGATTTCTTTTGCAATGGAAAATAAAGAAAAATGTGATAAGATCAGTAATTGACAAAAAAATTATAAAAAACTGAAATATGATAAAAATAATTCAAAATGGAAAAAAAGTAAAAAAAAAAATATATATATTTAAAAATTGAAAAAAAAAAAAACTTTTAAATACGCCAGAACTATTTTAGATAGTACTGCCAGTCCTAAGCCTAGAAAAAGTGTGAAGGGAAGCTAGTGAATAAATAATAATCATTTATACTAGATTTGAAACAACTTTCTAATTATCTGAACCACGTTCAGTCCCGAGCAGTATGGATAATCCGCACTCTACTGTATATATATAGCGATATTATACAGACAAGTACTAAGGCAACACTTCAGAGAAATTTAATAATTAACCCATTCTTCAAATAAGTTGAATTCTGTATGTATATATATATATATATATATATATATATATATATATATATATATATATATATATTTATATAGTGATGTTATACAGATATATATAGAGTGATATATATATTAAGTTATAGTGATAGGTGATTTAACAGCCACACAAGTTGCATGACTGAAAATGAAGTCAATACTTCATTTCATTAATACTAAGTACTTCAATACTTCATTAAGTACAAAGTCAACACTTCAAAGAAGTTAAATAATTAACCCATTATTCAAATAAGTTGAATTTTTATTTTATTTAAAAAAAACTTTAATTTTAAAAAATAAAGCACATAAAGTGATTAGTGATTTCAATATTAGCTTATGTTGTCAAAGGTCAGTAAGGCAATGGGTGCTATTGTTCTTTTTTTCCAGTGGCACAATCTATGGCCAAGAATTTGACTTCTGCCACACCTATACATCACACCAGTTTTATAGGGCATTCATACACTCACAGATCATAATTTTGACCAGAACAAGAGAACGAGCAATCTTTCATTTAGTACCCTCAGAGGTATAATTTGTTATGGGAACATGGAAGACTTCGTGACCCAATAGATTTATGGTGCACCAGTCACCATTTACTACACAGGGAGTCTTTGACTGGCTGCATTCGAACTCTCGTTCACAGGAACTTGAGTCTAACGCCCTGCCAACCATACTATCCCGGCCCAATACTAGTTTATACAAATGTATAATAAATGGTAGTTTTTTCCAACTTCAATTAAAGTATTTAAAATTCATAACAATAAGTGAAATATTTAGGAAAAAAATGTGCTTAAAAAAATAATTAATAAATACAGAAAAAATTCTTTTTATCACTGTATGGTTTAATTTTTTATGTATAAATAAAATATTTATTAACTTCAGTGATTATCAACCTTTTTTTTTTTTTTTTTGTCACAGCACACTTTTAATGATTTTGACATTTGACGGTTCACGAAGAAAAAAAAAAAAGTTTAAAAGTTCTTTCGTTTTATTTTTTATTAGTTATTAACTGTTATTGTGTTTTTTTTTTTTTTGCTAATTATTAATCGTTAGCTTGTTCCTGTTTGTCAGCCTATTTAATTGTTAGCTTTTATTTCCTTTTGTAAGTCAATATTTTGCTTGCTTTTTCTTGTTAATTAATAATTTTAATAGTTATTAAATTTCCTACTTATAAACATTTTAAGATTATCAGAAACAGGAGTATTGCTACAAAAATGTTCACACCGTTAAAATGTGTAAAATTTATAAAAAGTATATGTATATATTATATATATATATATATATATATATATATACTTTTCATTAGTTTAAACTTTACTCTTAATAAAAAATTATAACTTTTACTATATCATTTTTAAAATTTGGGGGCACACAAAAATGCCTCAGCACAGTGGTTGAGCATGAATGATCTAATTACAAAAAATTATAGTTGAAAATATGTTTATTTTCTACTCATATAAAATGTATTAAAAATTTCTGATAATGTTTCACACTGTTGTCCAACTTTAAACTCAGAATAAAAATAAAACTGTTTAATTTTTTTCCATAACATAATTCTTTTTAAATAACTTACTTCATTCTTTTTATTAATTTTAAAAGCGGGCTTTATCACTAAACAAAAGATATTAAAGTAGTGATTCAGAACCTCTTTTTTTTAGTCGTGGCACAATTTTAACGATTTTGAAATTTGACGGCACATAAAGAAAAAAATAGGTATAAAGTTGTTTATTTTCCTAAAATACACTGTGTAAAATAGTTTATGATAATAATTTTGAATGTAAAATAAATTAAAATCTACTGCAAAAACAACAGTACATTATTAAGGGATTAATTACAAATTAGGGGAGTGTCGGGTAGCCCCGCCCACTGTCAATTTCATATGTATAGAATATTTTTTCAAGTCAATGGGCCATCGGACATTAATTGTTATATAAAAAAAAGGTTTTTTTCAAAGTTTCAAGTATTTATGCAGCTGGTTACATGGTAAACAATAGTTTTGAAAATATGTTGAATACAGTAGTCAAATTTTTTAAATTTCTATTTTTTTAAGTTAAACTATTCTTTTTTTGGTTTATTCTTTTTGCATTATTTAATTAGATGATAAAACAAAAGAAACATACAAAAATATTGATTATTACTCAATATTATACAGAAATATAAGCAATACTCCTTAAGTGGGCGGGGCTACCCGACTCTCCCCTAAGTGTTATTTTTTTTGTTGCTATTTATTAATTGTTAGTGTTTTTTATAGTTAGTAATTGTTCATTTTTTGCTAATTATTAATTGTCAGCTTTATTTGTAAGTTATCCTTTGTTATTTTCTTTCAATATCCAGCAATTGAAAAGCTGACTTTAATTGTTAGCCTTTATTTCCTTTTGTAAGCTCATATTTGGCCTACTTTCTTTTGTTAAGTAATAATTTTAATAGTCATTAAATTTCCAACTATTTTTAACATTCTAAGATTTATACGCCCTTAAAGCGTGGAAAAATTATAAAAAGTATGTATATAATATATATACATTTCTTTAATTTAAACTTTACTTGTAATAAAAAAAGCATTATAATTTTTACTATAGCATTTTTAAAACTTGGGGGCACACAAAAATGCTGCGGCACAGAGGTTGAGAATCACTAATCTGATTACTAAAAATTTTATAGTTAGAAACATATTTATTCTCTACTCATTGTGAAATATATTAAAAATTTCTGATTATGTTTTCTACTTTTGTCTAACTTCAACTCAGAATATAAATAAAATTTTTTTCTTAGCATTATTTTTTTAAAATAACCAATTCCACTCATTTTATTAATTTTAAAAGGAGGCTTTCTCAAAAAAAGAAAAGGAAATTTTCAATGATTAGGGCATTTTTTAATAAAAATTGCTTTAAATATTTTACAAGAGTGAAGAAAAATTAAAAATAGACAAACATAATTTGACAATACATACTTTAGATACATTTGCTCCAGGAAGAAAATAAACATTTCCATTATCTAGAAAAGAAAATTATATTGTATTAAAACTGGGTTATTATTCAATTCCCTGACTTTTCCAGGTTTTCTAGATACATTTTTTTAAATTTCTAGTACAATACGGAAGTATGTACCGAGAGCAAGGTGATTGTAACATAAGGTGAAAAACTCCGAGAATTTTATGTGCACAAAATCGATCATATATGTTTTGTATTTAACATATTTTTTTTAAAACAAGATTTATAATTAAATTAACTACCAATGAAGAAAATCTCATTTTCATAGTAATTAATTTAAGAAAAATCTTAGTTCTTACAAGAATCGCGATGTTGGATTTTTAAAATCACGTAAATATGAATCATGATATTGGATTTTAAAATCATGTATATATGAATCGCGATATTGGATTTTAAAATACGCAAATATGAATCGCAATGCGTAGCTTTTAAATCACGTAAAAGTACAAAAATCGATGATTGATATTACAAATTGCAATATTGAACTTTCAAAAGGCGAGAATACGAATTGAGACACGCGATTTTAAATTCGCGTGAATAGGAATCACGTTACTGGATTTTAAAAACACATGAATACGTATCGCAAAATTAAATTTTAAAAACACGTAAATACACATCATGAAATTGGATTTTTAAACCACGTGAATATGAATCCCAATGTGTAACTTTAAAATTAGGTATATACGAAAATTGATATTTAATATTCAAACCTCGTGAATATGAATCGCGATATTAGCGGATTCCAGCGCAGTTCCAAATTTTCAAAATGGCGAAAATCTGCCAAACCAAAAAGATCATATTAGCAGAAGAATCATGTGCATGTAAACGTCTTGTTAGCGGGAATTAGCGAAAGTTTTGAAATTTAAAGTTTAGATTGAGGAATTCCGTGTAAGTTTCATTAGATTATAAGTTTTTAATTAACGAAAAAGTTAGAGAACCAATGCTCTTGAAAAACATGGAATTCCGTGATATTCCCCCGAAAAATCATATGCCCAGCTCTTAATTTTTAGACCCGGCAGGATAATACGAGAAACCGATGTAACCGAGAATTCCGATGTAACACCTGTGATGTCACGATAGGCATTACATATTTCATAGCTTTTAAAATTTCTTTACTTTCTCAAACTTATTTTTTTAATCATTCTTAAACGAATTTTATTTAAATTGAAACAATTATTTAATTTTTATTACATGTTATAAAAAGCGAATATAAAATATTTTATTCTTTTCTTAATAATCAATGTAACAGCTAATTTTTTATTTCTATACTAATGTAAAACTCATTAATTCACTGTCCTGACTAAATCGAAAGTCTATTTTTAACTCTCTATTTCTTGCCACAAACATGTTTCAGTTACATGATTATACTAATTCTCCCAGTCTTTTTTGTGATTTGCTTTCGCTAAATTACTTTCAATTTTAATATTGATTATGAGGGATTGACTTTATTTTTGGTTATGCTGCCGATAAATTGCCAACCATGGATCTCTTCCCACGCTCTTAATTGTCCTTAGGAAACAATTAATTTACTTTCGAATTATTGGTGATTGTACCGGTCCCAACCATTGAATATCTATCTTAACAGAAATTCTCGATGTTAAGATAATTATTTTCTTGATCCCTTTAAGAGACTCCTATTCTTTGTTTTTCTAATTTTGGAATGTGGTCAAGTTCAATTTAAGTTTTACATAATAAATTAGTTGTTTCTAAACAATTTTATTCCTTTTTCTGGAATGCCTACATCATATCCAAATTAAGATGTAGCTGAAACAGTCATAATACTTTAATTCTACAAAGAAACTACATCCCACTATCCACCATGGACTAAAACTGCTACTAATACCCCTGTGTCAATGCAATTGACCAAATACAGTGAATCACAAAATATTAATCTTTGTACTTTATAGATTAAATTTTATTTTGATAAAAATTATAACTCCAAAATACATAGAAAAAATGGTGTCAATGATAATAAAAATACATCATGTAAAGGGGAAAAAATATCATTTTGCCTTACTTAGCCAACACCTAAAACTTTCATTTTTGTTTTAATTCAGCAATTTGTGATTCTAAAACAGTAACTTCTGAAGAAATATCACGGTTTAATTTTGCATACCTGTTTAATTTAATTTTATACATTGCACCTGCATGTTGTGAATAATACAAAAATGGAGGAAAGTGAAATATTTAAAATAAAGTGTGGTCTTTATGTAAATTAAAATACAATTTTTTACATAATTTTTAAAAATACTGAAGAGATACAATAATAATCTTACTCTATAAATGAATCATTTACTCATTATTAATAAAGATTAACTTGCTATTACAGGGTTGCCACAGTAAAAAATGAACAAAAATAGTTGCTTTTAGTAGCCTCAAGCACGAAAATAGTTGCTTGAACAGGAACAAAAATTTATCAAAAAGAGTAACCACATAACTAAAATTATAGCTTAATTGTCAAATACCATGATTAGGAATAGGTGATGTCAGAAATTTTAAATTGTGATACATCGCTCGTTAAACATCGCGATATAGCGAAGTATCATGCTATATTATACATATTCTACTATGACATCAATATCATTGCTTAATTTTTTCAATAAAAAAAATAAAGTCAAAGTAAAAGCAAACCCAAGCTTTATTTCCTTTTTCTTAATTTAAAAATGATTTAAGATTTAGTGGTTTAAAAATAATAATACTGTAACAAAATATTTGATGTGAATTAAAAATTGAAAGAAAAAAAACGAAAGTAGAAAACAAACCAAAGAAATATTCACTTTAGAAAAAAAAATTTTTTAAATTATTTGTTGGAAAAAAACCACCTGATGCATCAGATTTCTGATGCATCGCCTAAAACGAAAGTCACTATATCGGCCTACCGATATATGCGTTAAATTGATATTTTGCAATTTATTTATCGCCCAGTCCTAACTATACTCCAATTAAAAAAAAAGTCTTGTACAAATATAAAAGGTATACATATTAGAAAATAGGTACTTAAATAAAAGTCGAATTGCAATAAAATATTAATGTTAATAGAAGGAAAGAAACAATTAAAAATAACAAAACTGCCCCTCAGAGAGAAAAAATAAGAAGTAGGGGAGAGTCGGGTAGCCCCGCCCACTTAAGGAGTATTGCTTATATTTCTGTATAATATTGAGTAATAATCAATATTTTTGTATGTTCCTATTGTTTTATCATCTAATTAAATAATACGAAAAGAATAAACCAAAAAAAGAATAGTTTAACTTAAAAAAATAGAAATTTAAAAAATTTGACTACTGTATTCAACATATTTTCAAAACTATTTTTTACCATGTTACCAGCTGCATAAATACTTGAAACTTCGAAAATAATCTTTTCTTAATATAACAATTAATGTCTGATGGCCCATTGACTTGAAAAAATATTCTATACATATGAAATTAACAGTGGGCGGGGGTACCCGACACTCCCCTACTTTATTAAATCGAATGGAAATTCAAATTTTTGGCTTTTTGGACATAAATGATTGTATAAGAGTTTGCTTTATTTTATTAACAATTTTGTTTATTTTTTTGTTCATTTGTTTCATGCTTTTTTCTTTCTGTCGTAATTGCAGACTAGCTTCAATCTTGCCTTGTGCAAGTCTAATTCCTTGCATATCTTTAGCCTTAAGGGCTTCTTAAAGTATTTTATTCGCTTCTTCTGACAACTTGTCAGCTGTTTCTTTTAACTCATTTTTAGCTTGATTTATTAGAAGTCCCTGAGCACTACGTACCTGTTAGCAAGGGGACTGAAAAGTAATGTTCATTTTTGTGAAAAAACTTCGCTAAGAGTCAAAAAGTCTGCCAATAGTCTCCTATTCCTGAAAATTGTTGCTTTTTAGCCTTTTCAGGCAAAAAAAAGTCGCTATAGTTACCTAAGGCCGAAAATAGCAGCAAAGAGTCGCATTTTAGTAGTCTGTGGCAACCCTGTATTAACATAAATATGTAAGGTTCAAGGCAATGTGGCGACAATTGTAGCCAAATGTTCTACAAATGCCGCTAAAATCAAATGCCTAGGCCAAAAATTTGTTGCCTTGAAATATAGAAAATATGAATGAAAAATAGTTGTTTAATTGCATTTCATGCTTTAAAAAAATACTGTACTAATTTTATTGTTTGGAATTTAAATTCATGGTATTCAAATGAAATAACAGAAAGTGCCTATACAAAAATTTTAACATTTAAACGCTGAAATTTCAAATTTACATGTTGTGCTGTGCTTTCAAGCACTGACATTTTGATTGTTCATTAATAAAATATTTTTTGTTCTTTTAGAATTGACTTTGCTTGAAATTTCATAATTTTTAAATGATAAATTTTTAATGTAATATTCATTAGTTCTTACTTTCTCCATTTTACTCATTTATTTGGTCTCAGTGTTTTAATCTCCATGTTGAATCAATTTACTAAAACCATTTCAGCTTTTTATAAATTTATACTATTAAATAAATACTAATCTTTAATCATGACGGGCTAATGAACCTGATTAGTCTAAGGGTGTTATAGATGACAATAATTAATTTTTAATGTGTACCATGAATTATGTAATTGTAAAGTTTGATTTTTTTCTCAAGTTTGACTACCCTATTAAGTTTTTGGGCCACTAAATTAATATCTAGGTGGTCCTGTTTGACTACCCTTTTAAGTTTTTGGACCACTAAATTAATATCTAGGTGGTCCTATTGGACCATTAAATTTTCATTGCTTGTGCTAAATTTTCATTGCTTATAAATATGTAATGCAAGTTAAAAAATAAACATCCTCTTTCAGATTTGATAACAATAATAAATGAAAAAATTTAATTATTAATAAATTTATTAGTATTTTTTTCTGTATACAAATACTCTGCATTACAGAAACTAGCAAAAAAAATCTTTCAATTACAAAATCATCTCACAAAAACTAAAGCATTCTGAATTCAATAGTGATTAAAATCTTATTTAATCAACAATCAATAGTGATTAAAATCTTATTTAATCAACAATCAATAGTGATTAAAATCTTATTTAATCAACTAACTAAAATAATATTTCTAAAAATCTGACTTTCCACTGATGTGATTTTTTTTCTATTTGTATTTCTTTTATTGATTAATAAATTAAAGCAAATGTGTTAAAAAAAGCAAAAGAAAAAAAAGATATTTCTGACCCTTTATTATGAAGAAAAGAAAATCAAATCATAAACATTACAGAGAAAAGAACATTAAAATTTTTTAGAAATTTTTGTCTTCCCAAAACCAAAGCATAATTAGTTTTAAAACTTTTAATAAAATATACAAAAGTAAGTATGAAAACAAAAGTAAACAATGATGTTAACACCAAAAGCATACAAGGAAAAAAATTAAGAAAGAGCTAATTATGTAACTATCTTCTATTATCGTTAAGTAAAATAAATAAATAATGGAAAAAATAAAGGATAAAAAACGCAATATCTGTTCATTTATTAAAAAATAAATAAATTTTTAAAACAGATATATTGTTTTATAGTTTCCATGTGAACAGCAATTCCCCTGCTTCATGTGGATGACAAGTTTAATTAGACAAGTTTAATTAAATTCATTAATCAATCCTATGAGATAGAGCAGTGTTTCTCAAAGTGTGGTATGAGTATCCCCCAGCGTACGGGAACAGTGTAACAGGGGTACGCATTCTTATGCGAAATATCTTGCAACAAACAAAAATTTTTAAACTTTTTATTTAAAAACAAAGATAGCCATGAAATTTACAAATACGTATTTTTCTATTGGCTATTTTTTGCGGAGTTAACAGTTAATGGTGTCAACAGCCAGTTGTGATTTTTAACTTTAGTGCAATTTTTTTATAGTAAAGGTTTTTAACAAATTCTACTTATTTTGATTATTTTTATTAAATGTAATTTATAACCCTAACATTATCCATATGGATCACTGATTAGTACAGTAGAGAACCAATTAACTGGGATGCTCGGGACCATCGCTATCCCGGATGTCTGAATTTCCTGGTTTTCTGAATCGGCCAAAAGTGTCGTTAATCAATGTTTTATCAAACCCAAATTGCAAGAAAAAAGTGAAACACATTTTAAAATAAAAAAAGAAAAAAAAGATCACTCAAATTTTAAAAAAAAATGGTAGAAAAATAACATTCAAAAGGATAAAAACATTTGCAAGTTTAGACAAGAAAAACAAGTTTAAAAAATACAAAATTCGCATATTTATTTCTTGATAATAATTAAAATCCTCAAATTAACTAATATAAAACAAAACCAATAATTAAAAAACGCAAATACCTAATTATACGGGGGGGGGGGTGATGAAAGGAAAACTTATTAATCTAAATAAAAACACTTGAAAATTATCGAACGGAAACTATATTTAAAAAAGGCACTAACATAAATATTAAAACCTGGAACAAGGCAGGATATTATGAGATCATCGGAATTAAAAAACAAACCAACTTAATGATAAAATTTATGAATGAAAAGAATTAATTCATTAAGCACAAAATTTATCTTAAAAAGAAAAAAAAAACTGAAATGCAGTGGAATCAGAAAAATAGAATCAAAATTAAAAAAAGAAAACTAAAAAAAAACAAGCTTTTCATCTCGTTTCTCTCTCAAATGATTCAGTTCCTGGATGAATCATTGATATGTCTAATAATGTGAAACAGATGTTATTATGTGATATTTCTCAAAGTCGTTATTATGTATTACAAATCAATGTGTCCACTGATATTGCGAATTTTGCAAATCTTATGGCGTTTGTTAGATACGAAAAAAATCAAGAAATTCATGATGACTTTTTATTTTGTCAGCCTTTATTAGGTCACACAACAGAAGATATCTTTAATGTTATCATTAGATTTATGCAAGAAAACAAAATTGCTTGGAATACATGTGTAGGAATAAGCACAGATGGAGCAAAATATATGGTCAAAATTAATAAAGCACTTATTTTATTTTATAACCGTCGTTGAACAGCCGACCCAATTTCATGGGTTTACGACTACTAATGTTCAACTCTGTAGCCTTGTAATTTTGAACCAATCCAGAAGACAAGGAAACTCCTGGATCAGTACTCCCAGAGGTATTGATTTGTTATGGGAACATGGAGGACTTTGAGACTCGACAGATTTAATGTGCATCAGTCACCATTTACTACACGGGGAGTCTTCGGCCGGCGAGAATCGAACCCACGACCTCTTGGATATGGGCCCAGCGCCCTACCGACCAGGCTATCCCGGCCTATAAAGCACTTATTGCGAGAATTAAAAATGTTGCACCAAATGTCATATCCGCACATTGTTGCATACACAAAGAGGCTTTAGCCACAATTAAAATGCCCGCTGATCTACAGAAAGTTCTGGATAGAAATAGGGGGAAGAAATGGGGAATATCGAAAATTGTTTTAAAAGCTTGGCAAAGCACTTTTCTTTTCATTGCTCGTATTTCTGTCTTTAGAGTTTCATCATCTTCCTCAGCTAATTTTTTTTATCGTTTAATCTTCAATTCTGATCTTCTGTTGCATTTTTTTTATTATTATTTTTCTTTTGTTAACATTTTTGTTTTGTTTATACTATTTTCGTTAATTATTTAGTTTGGTTTTAATTTTTGTTTTATTGAAATTTTAATATAACTTGTTTTTAAGTTATACATTTTAAATGCCTCCTGTTAAGAGGCAAAATTATACAGTTGCGTTTAAGCTGCCAGCAATTAAAAGAGAGAAAGAAACTATGATAAATGGCTTCAAAAAAAGCGAAAATCATCCTGGGACAAAAAGAAATCGAAAGTGATGCTGAAGTGTGAGTGACGAGAATGAACCCGAAGTAAGCAATGAACTAATAAACCTATTTTGCTCTTATACAGAGAGTTCTGATTTTGAGGGATTTTAAGCTCAGGGATATGAATATATAGTGATATGGGATATCTAAAAAAATGATTCTTTAGTTTGAATTTATTGTCAAGTCAAAATTTGTTTGGATTTATCGTTTATTTCAAAAACAAGATTTTGGATGTCTGGTCCAAAATCTCGAAAAAGTAAGATCGTTTCACTTTTATTCTTAACAATGTTAATGGTTTTTTATTCATTAATTATTTTATTCATATTGGTTTTTATTTAACTATTTAAATTATATATATATATGCGTGTATTTAGAGCATGTGTTAAGCCTGTAATTAAAAAATGTGCTAGTGTAGTAAAATTCGGTTGATTTTTGCGGGTGCTGCAGATATACCAGGGCAGCGTTTCTCTGCAATATTATGCTATATATATACTCTTTATAATTTTTCCAAGCTTTAACGGGGGAACATCTTTGTCTGCGATAATCCTGTCTCGGACAATCTTAGAATAATGAGTATGAAAATTATTAATAAACAAAAGAAAGCAAGCTAAATATTAACTTACAAAAGGAAATAAAAGCTAACAATTTAAATAAGGTATGCGATTAATAGTTATAAAAACAAATTAACAAAGGATAACTAACGAAAAAAACAAGAAACAATGAATAATTAGCACCAAAAAAAACAAGTTAACAAGGAATCACAAAAAAATAACAATTAATGTTAAAAAAAACTAACAATTAATAGCTAGAAAAAAAAAGAAAAACAAAATAACAGTTAGTAACTAATAAAAAACAAAAGAACTATTAAGCAATGTGAGGGAAAGAAGGCGAAATAAGAACTGCACAAGTTGCAATAGCTAATTAATCCCTTAATAAACATACTGTTGCTTCTGTAGTACATATTTTATTTCACATTCAAAATTATTATCGAAAACTATTTTACACAGTGTATTAAAGGCAAATAAATAACTTTAAAACTAATTTATTTTTATGTGTGCCGTCAAATTTCAAAATTTTTAAAAGTATGCAGCGACAAAAAAGGATGAGAATCACTGTTATAAAGAAATTAAAGAAATCACCAGGCACATTTAAGGCAATCTTGTCTGAATTTTCTGGAATATCTACCAAGCCTGCAAAGGCAAAAAATAAAAATTAACAAAAGTACAAATGACCAAAAAGGGAGTGATCAAAATCATACTTAAGTTTTACCTATATTGCTTGCCCAAGACAAAACAGTTCCAACATCATGCACACCACCTTCAATTATGTAAGTAGTTTCTGAAGAAATTGTCCAACCAACAAGTGGATAAAAACCTATAAAGAGAAGAAACACTTCATTTTAGTAAATCAATGCACATATAAAAAGTATAAAACTATTTTATTTAATAAAATACAAAATTTTATTTTTTTTAAAATCTTATATCTGTTGAAAGATTTAATAAAGTTTTAAAACCTTTATCACTGTGTTTAGTTGATGAATAGCTGCCGTACAAGCTAGAATTATCTTTTTGTTGGACAAACATAATATGAAGGATAATAAAGAAAAAATAACTATTTTTTAATTTTATATTTCTTCAATGCATTTCAACTTAAGTGAACAGTACTGTAAAAGATCAGTATGGTTCTTCGTTGTGATAGCAGAGCAAATAAGTAGTATTTTTTCAGTTTTTATTCTTATTTTTATAGCTTCCAACTTAAGTCCCCTTTTCCTCTCTCAAACAGTTCTAGTTAATAGAATACTCAGCCACAATTTTTTCTAAAAATGGGTGAAATGGCAGTACCGTCTGTTATAAAATAGTTATTTCATCACTAATCTTCCAATTCAATGATTCACTATTTATTACTTTAGCCACTGACTGGCGCTGTTTAATTATGTAATGTAAAATTTTTAATAAGTTTCACTTCACTACTCATCTATCCTCCACCTTGTTAAGAGCACTATCTCACCCACTTATATTTACTAATTATGTTTATTTAATAATAAACTCTTATTTTTTAAAGGCAATCTGAATTTTTTACTAAATTAATAATGCCTTAATTCATTGATTAAGTCACACTAGGTATTCCTGCACTATTGAAGTAAATAAAGTGAAGACAACACAAGTGACCATGCACTAGACAAAGGTAAGCAATATTTATCTCTGCTATTCTATTTTATTATTATTTTATTCACGTAAGTTGTGATTATCAGCGCTGTCTTTGTGAATGCTCTCAGAAGGACCTTGAGAAATTAACTTTTTATAAATTGTATATCAAACATAAGAATAAACAACGTTGCATTATATATTTTTTTAAATAAATCTATTCTCATGTAAAAAGTGTGAAATTTTTTTAAAATTTTTTTTTACAAACAGTGATTGATTATCATGCAAACACCAACAATTTGAATAGTTTATCACCAGAAAAACTTATTTAAACCAAAATCTACGTTAAAATGTAGTTTTTAGGTACTTATATCTCTAAGTCATAATGTCTTTAAAAATGCTTGACCACCACCAACTCTGTTTAGTATTTATAATTAGTTTTAAAAAAAGTAATAATTGAAAGAGTTTAGAATTACACAGCACTATGGGACAGCAACTTTAAAACTGGTTATGTCTGATGTGCATTGAAAGATGTTTTAATAACTAACTTTAATAGTTTGATGAAATAATCAATACCTTTTAAATTTTTTTTATTTGTTATACCTTTTTTGTTTTTATTTAACTAATATTTAACTAATAAGCTGGTATAAAAATAATTTTAATAACTGTAATGACAAATAAATAAAGGTAGCTTAAAATCAAGAAAACTTTACAAAGTTCACATGGTAAAACAAATTATCTACACAGGTCACAGTTTACGAATCACGGTTACAGATTAATTAACAACCCACCAATATGGTCAATACAGTCTTTATGCAGAGGCACACACGGGCAGTGCGGGGGCCTTAGGCACTCAGGAGGCCCTTCAGAATCTTACTTTTTATAAATTGTATTTTAAAAAAGGTAAGAATAAACAACATTACATAATATTTTTTAAAATAAATATATTCTATTGTTAAAAGTGTGCATTTTCCCCCCAACAAATAGTGATTGATTATCATGCAAACACCAATAATTTCAATAGTTTATCAACAAGAAAACTTAAAAAAGCAACCAAAATCCATTTTTTACATTCCAATGAAAATTTTAAGCAATTGAGCATTGAAAGATTTTTTAATAACTGTTTAGTTTGACAAAAGAATTCATCCCTTTTGAATTTATTTCAATTTGTTATACCTTTATGTTTATTTGATTTAATTATTCTAATTAACTTCCATGCTTTTGAAAATTATTTTATTATTTAAGGATTGCAACTGGTTAGCATCTCATTCTTTTTTCTTTTTTTTTAATTATGCTTAGTTTAAAAATGTTTGAGTTTTCAGGGTAATCAAAATGTGTTTAAATTTGTTAAAATTTTTGCATCATACAGGGCTCAGCACAACTTAATGCAGAAAAAGTAGTGAAAAAAGTGACTGAAATTTTTAAAAAAGTTACAAATAGTGACTACACTAAAAACAATGTAAACATCCTGCAACATCTTAGTACCCTTAATTTAACATAAAAAATTGAGCTAGATCAAGTATAACTGTTAAAAAACAATAATAATTATAATCAATTATAACGAAAATAAAAATCCATTCATTACATTACTTAACAGCTACTAAAATTTTTTGTAAAAATGTTCTCAATAAATATTTACAAAATTTTTATAACTAAAAAAAATAATAAATTACAGGCTTAACATAAATTAAGATAACTTTTATTTTTAAACATAACAAAGATTAAATCAATATTAGTAATTAAGTCCTGAATTTTTATGAATTGATGTCATTAATGATATCAGTTATTTTAAGTTAGGAAATGTATCCATTATTTTGAGTTAGCCTTAAAATAACTCTCTATCAGAGCGGATTTTTTCTTTTCTAAAGTTTTTTGAATGGCATCTACTCTTTTTCTTTCTCCGTCTTCTTCCTTCCTTACTTTAGCAACACCTTGCAGCATTGCTTCTGCTAATTTAAATTCTTCTAAAGCTCTCTGTCCGATGCAAAGTTTACTTCTTCATTCATCAACCTATGAACTTTCTTGTTAACATTGGGACTGTCACTTCCCAACATCAACAATTAGGCTAGTGGAAGTTTCATTTCATCCATGGCTTCTGTTAATTTTTTAAAAATATTTTCGGCAGTTGCAGACCCAATAAACATTGTTTTTAAATATTGTGAAATCACACAGTTCTGTGCATCTGACCAGTAACATACAACAGTCTGCAATTCTTTCTTGTTCGCAGAGTTGGTAGTTTCATCATACATTATAGTAAATAATGAATTTTTTATATCTTTACTAATTTCTTGCTTAAAGTAGGGAGCTAAGGCATATGTGATTAAATAAAGAATTTTCCTTGGATTCAATGAAAAAGAAGGTGGAACACTGTTAGGAAACATAGCTTTAAAAGTTGCGACAATGCCAAAAGATGATGATGCTGAACAAAAGATGATGATGCTGAATACTGTGATGCAACAGTTTTCATTGCCCATATAAGTTCGGCAACAGTAACAGATCCTTTTTCACTATGAAGATAAATGGTACTGAGTGTTTGTTCTGCTGCTTGCATTTCCTAATTTGTAGACATGTTGTTAAATAAACGCAATTGAAGTGGATTCTTTTTAACGTCCATTTGTTCCTGATGCCTTTTTGTGCCAGTATGCTGAGATATTGCTTGAAACCCCTTATTAGAGATATTCACAGTAGATGAACAAACTTGACAGAATAATCATCGTGTTTCTTTTCCCATTCTGATACTTTTTTTCCTGTACCGTCATCTTTCTTAAGCCATATTGGATTAAATGTGCATTTATCCATCATTAACAGTTAAAACCTAAAAAAAATTTAATAGTTTACCGACAATAAAAGCAAACTTAATAAAAGTTTGTGTATAAATAAATTATGAAAGAAAACATATTCAAAGAGAGAAAAAAATACTTATCTTCCTTTCTAAAGCAGCTAAGAATTCAGTAATTTTAATTAAATAACCGAAAAATACAGTAGAGAATCAATTAATCTATGTTTTATCAAACCCAAATTACAAGTAAAAAGTGAAGCACATTTTAAAGTAAGAAAAGAAAAAAAAAAAGATCTCCTAAACTTTCTTTTTAAAAAAAGGTAGAAAAATAACATTTAGAAGGATAAAAACATTTGCAAGTTTAGACAAGAAAAACAAGTTTAAAAAATACAAAATTTGCATATTTATTTTCTGATAATAATTAAAATCCCCAAATTAACTATTACAAACAAAACCAATAATTAAAAAACGCAATATATTTGATACCTAACTATATTGGGGGGTAAAAGGAAAACTTATTAATCTAAATAAAAACATCACTTGAAAATTATCGAACGGAAACGATATTTAAAAAAGGCACTAACAAAAATATTAAAACCTGGAACAAGACAAGATATTACAAGATCAACGGAATTAAAAAAAAATTATAAAAAAAAAACTTATTGATAAAGTTTATGAATAAAAAGAATTTATTGAGTACGAAATTTATCTTAAAAAAAAATAAAACTCAAAACTCACAGGAATCAGAAATACAGGATCAAAATTAAGAAAACTGCTATCTGCTTCATAAAATAATCGTCTGCTTTTATTAACAAATAATTATATGCTTAAATTAATTAACAATCTTCTCCTTTTATATTTATATCAACCTAAATTAATCCTAATTCCAACCTAAATTATATCAGCTTAAATTAATAAACAACCTTCTCCTTTTATATTATCTCACAAAAATACTATTTCTAAGGAAAGCAGATGTGATTCCACATCAAAAACAAAAAAACAAAAAAAAATTGCTAATGATACCGCATTTCTAAAAAATCAGAATTTATTCAACAACAACAAAAAAATTTTTTTTTAATCGATGTCCAATAGATAAATATAATTGTTGATTAAAAAACGTCCTCTTCGTAATAAATAATGCATTATCAGAAATAAAACAATTCATCATAATAAATCAAGGATAATAAAAACTAAGTAACTAAAGTGGATTTAAAATAAATGTCACATTTCACCTTTAAAATCAATACTTCAAAAGTTTCAAGTTTCTTAACTCCAATGACATTCATTGATTCAGCACACCACTCCTTTAAATTTGATTGACGGCAGCTTATCAGAAAAGCAACCAACACAAAGGAGAAAAGTAAACATTTGTCCCTTCCCTGCCCCCCTTCGATCTAATGATCCTCAAATAAAATAAATAATTATTGGAATATTGCTAATTAAATTCTTAAAAAAATCTTTCAAAGTAGATATTGAAAAATTAAATAAAGAATAATTAAATAAATAGATAAATCATTATTGTACTATTGATAATTAGACTAAAAAAATACTCAATTTAGATACTAAGAACTAAACGCATTAGTATTACAAACTAGTTTCTGATCGAATTCACGCTAAAAAAAAGTCAATTAATTCTAAATCTTGATAGTAATGAGTACATCTTTAATGGAATCAAAAAAGTTTAATTTCGGTAGAACCATACTCAATTTTTTAGGTCATTTATTTCGATTTGTATAATTTTTTTTATTAATTATCTAATTTAATTTTAGTATACCGGCATAATAGCTAAATAAAATTTTCTTTCCTAATTTAAAATGTTATTCATTTATTTCGATTTGCAGAATTATTCTTAAAATTATTTATTAACTTCCCAATCTAAAATATTATTCATTTATTTCAATAATTTCGATTAGCAAAGATTTTCTGCTAATTTAAAAATAAAATTTCTAGTTAAAATATTCATTTATTTCGATTTAAAATATAATTGCGTATTAATTTTTTAACTTAAAATATCCATTTATTTTGATTTAAAAAAAAAACATTATTTTAATTATGTATTAATTTTTGAACTTAAATCCATTTATTTTGATGGGAAAAAAAACATTATTTTAATAATGCATTAATTTTCTTATTTAAAATATTTATTTATTTCGTTCAGTTATTTCCATTTAAAAGCGAAATTCGTAGCTGCTGCGATTGTTTAATGAACAAAATCAATTATTGGTCGAACCCTTAATTAGTTAAATTTATAAAATTTAGCAGATTCGATTCTAAACTTTATTAAATAAAATGGCGTCGACAAGTATAAAATTAGGAATCAATAATAACAATATATTTATATGTTGTATTAGATTTATTTTAAACAATGTTATCATTATATTTATATAAATGTATAAAAATACATACCTTGTATTAGAAAAACAAGTCCCATGCATCCAGCATATACTAGAAAATGAAATTCCAATTTCTATAAAGTTCTAAAATCCAAAGCAGAGCAAACGAAAGTAGGATTGATGATGAAATTTCTAGATGAAGAACGTGAAATCTCTAACTGTGACGTCATACAGCATTTGAAACTCCTTGCGCAGATTTCGCGAATCAGCAATTTCATTGGCGCTTTACCCTCACCAATTAGGGTGAGGCACTAGGACAGGTCAATAAGGGGGAGGGAAAAGCAAAGCTATTTATGGGATTGAAAAACGAAAATTGTGGAACGCAATTAAAAAAAAAAGTGAGATAAGTGGCAAGGGCTTAAAAATAGTAAATAAAAGTTACTATTTTTTAAGATAGTGACTTTAAGTAAGAAAAGTGACTCGCGCCGAGCCCTGAATTCATATCTTAAAAATTATTTATTTTAAGTATAGGAAGTTTTTTAGTTTGCTTTTAAACATTATCATGTATAGGGAACTAAAAAATTTATAGAGGTCTAAAAAAATGTTATAGGGCATGTTATAAGTGTCTAAAATATTTTGTGCCCAGGACGGGAACTGCATGCTATTAAGATGCCCCTGAATATGGTCTGTCCTTTGTCATGATTAATAAAGTTTAATTTAGAGTTTGTCCACTAGAAAATCAAAATAATTTCGCCAAACTCGAGGGACCTGATTTTACTCAACTCTTCCCTATATACAAAAATGTGAAGATTTTTAACTTCTGTAATTCAATTTAGATTTTAAGTAATAAAAGATATCTTGTGAGGTGAGACTAAAATTATGGTGATCATTGTCTTAGGAAGCCATACCTAGGTTATCATCTATTAAATTAAAAAAAGTTAAAAAAAAAAAAAAAAAACATTAGACATAAAAACATTTAGTACAAAAAAGATTTTAGAAAACTCTATTGGACAAATGCCCTATTTGCCACATCCCTTCACTAGTTTCTTCTTCACCCACTTTATTCTGAATTGTGGCTACATATTTTTACTATTTATAATTATTTTGGGGGAGAAAAAGGGGCTGGAATCTGTAGAAAATAAGTAAAATAATTACAAAAAAAAAAAAGAGAAAATTTTAATTTTTAATGAATTTCATTTATGATGAAAAAATTAAAACATTAAATTTCATTTCTTATTCAAAGAAAAAAATCTTTTTTAATAATTAAATTAAAATTTTTATTACTCCCTACAAAATCTTCCTTTTCACAATTGCTCACGTTTTGAATCCATTTACTGCAGCAGTAATGAGATTTTTAACAATGTAACAAAGGAAATTTAATGGTTAAAAAGAAAATTCTTTCCCTCTCAAAATAAAGTTGATGATCATGAAATTATTAAAAGTAATAAACGTGAAGGGGTTCCAATGATGTTGGTCCCCCTTTTGCAACAATGATAGCCTGCACACATTTGAAAAAAATTTCCACCAGTTTTTGATAGGTGACCATAAGAACTGACTTTCATCAGAGCTAAAATGAGTGCTTGCAGGGAGGAGGGTCGATTTGGCTGGTTACTTAATCTGTGCTCTAATTCCCCCCTAAGGTGTTCAATGGGATTTAGATCGAGGCTCTGAGAAGGCCAGACCTGTATTTGAACACCCAATTCATCAAACCTCATTCGTGCAAGCCTCAATGTGTGAATGAAGCAATTATCCTGCTGGGAAAGAAATGGGCCAAAATATTGCTATAGAGTTGGGAGTGCAACATTGTCCACATGCATCTCAGAGTTCATGTTTCCAACCACAGGAACAAACGGATCGAGGCCAAACCACAAGAAACACCACCGCACCATTATGCTTCCACCAACATAACAACCGGGTGTCCGGTTACTTTAGGCCAGATAGTGTAGGTGATATTCATACAGAACTGCATATTTGAATAAAGGTTAGCCTCATCTTAATAAAATGAAAAATATGTTACTGAAGGGATATTAATTATCAATTATGTCATATTACCTTCATCTATCAAAAGGTACCTCCAGATTGAATCAAGTTAGCATGTCTTATATACTAGTGAATTGATGTTCAATAATTGTAGTGGTAGTTACGCCACAATACTCCCCCACCAGAATTTTATCAGGGATAGAATTTGATGCACGGATACCACTAGTTGCTGTACTTGTGAAAGAAAGGGAGAGCTGGATTAAGGTCACCCAGTTTTGAGCTTTTTAGCCATGAGAGCTGTATTAAGATCATGGTCGCTCCTGTGTTGCCATTAGCAGTCGAGTGTATGCACGCTGACGTTGTGTATGATCCAGACAAGACTGAGTAGCAACAGCGTGAGGAGGTGGATAATGTCACAGTCACAAGTAGCAAGTCAACTTTTCAATGTGGACCATCCATCGAAGATGGCGTTATCAGATCGAAGTGGGCATTACTATCAAGATAGGCGCGATCATATCACGTCCGTAAGTCACCAATGTGGGGGGAGGAGTTGTCGACTATGCCAACCTTCATCTATCAAAAGATACCTCAAGATAGAATCAAGTTAACATGTCTTATATACTAGTGAATTCGTGTTTAATAATCGTAGTGGTAGTTACGCCACATTACTACACTAAAAATATGTTAAAACACTAAAAATAGAAATAGCAATACCACTATAAGCACCAAATGGAGAATTCCCAGTATTCATGGTCAGAAATGAACCTGTTCCCATAGTACAAGTCATGTCATACTTTTTGAAACAGCCTGCTCCAAATAACGATGCCTGTTGATCTCCAACCTAAAATAATGCATAATTCCTTAAAAATATACTCTAATTTTCCAATTATTATTTTGTACAACATATTAACCTTAAAAATTTTTTTGTGTCAAATGAATGATTATTAAAATACAGTCGATGAAAATGTTTAACAGAATTTTCTCCAGGATTGATTGTGACACAAAGTGAAAAACCCTGAAAACTTTTATGTGCAAGATATTACTTTATATACCATGGATGTTTCGTGTAACATAATTTTCAGAAATATAATTTATAATTAAATTGCCTACCAATGAAGAATGTCACACTTTTATAGTAACTAATTTAAGAAATAGGTATCTTAGTTCTCACAAGAATCGCATGAATGTGAATTTCGCATTATTGGATTTTAATATCACGTGAATATGAATTTCACAATATTGGATTTTAATATCGCACGAATATGAATCATAATATTGGAATTTAAAATCGAGAGAATATGAATCACGATATTGGATTTTAAAATTGTGTGAATACAAATTGCTATGTGTAACTCATGGATTGTGTGAATTCAAATTGCAATGCGTATCTTTTAAATCCCGTATTAATAGGAAAATGGATGTTGCATATTGCAACCGCAGTAATACAAATCCCAACATTGGATTTTAAAGATTGAATACGAATCGCGAAACAGGATTTTTTTTTTTTATAAATTAAGTTTTTAATTAGGTAAATACGGAAATCAACGTTTGATATTTAAAATCACATGAATAAGAATCGTGATAGTAGCGGATTCCGGTGCAGTTCCAACTGTTCAAAATGGCAACAAACCGTGAAACCGTCTAAATCATATGTGCATAAATGTCTCGTTAACAGAATTTAGCTAAAGTTTCAAAATTTAAATTTCAGATTGTGGAGTTTTGTGAAAATGTATAGCTGATTATGTTTTTGATAAACGAAAGTCTGAAAAGAAATGGTCTTGAGATACGTGGAATTTCGCGATATTCCCAGAAAAATCATTTGCTTGGCTTTTAATTGTTAGATCCGGAAAAATTATACAAATATCCTGGAAATTCAGGGAACACATGGTATACAGTTGCCCTTGTTTCTTTTAAAGGAAGGAAAACAGTTTCCTTGTTGTGTTGTCTAAAAACAATAACAATACAAAGATAAAATAAAAGATAACGTTTAATACAAAGATAAAAACAAACTTTAACCATTGAAGACAAACTAAATATTGCACCTAATGAAAACAAATTGAGATCTACATTGCAACCTTAAGTAAGTAAGTTCATTACTTTTCTGTAGCTAGACAATTATGGATAGTGCATTTATACTTGGAATTCAAATGGGGGTCTGTTAGTTTATACTAATCTGTAATCAGTAATTACAGTGTTGCCACTTAAATCTTGAAAAAAAATTCCCTGTGTTTTCCCTGTACATATTATACACAATATGTTAAGAGGAAAAACACTGTGCTCTTGTATGAGCTATATAGGGCTAACTATACCAGTTATAATTGCTGAAAAAACTTAAGAAAAAAAGGAACAGCTGAACATACTTAAAACAAATAATGTAAATGAAATAGCTTAATATAGCGGAAATAACATCCTGAAATATTCCATAGATTACACGTTGAGTGGTTACCATTTTTTAAAAGAATAAAATTAACAAAATTACCTGTATTTTCCCAGTTATTTTAGGTGATTTGTAAATTTCCGGTATTTTTCAGGTTTTCCCTGAGGAGTGAAAACCCTTTGATATCACCTACTGAACATAGAGACATGAGCCTCCAATGAAGGAATATGTGGCACTGACCCTGAGAGAAGATAAAATAATTGCCCCCTTCTGGCAGTGAAATTCTTTTGTTAGCATTTCATTGGATTGCTAATGCATTGTTGATTCTAGTTCTGTTGGAACTCTGTGAAAATGATGGTGATAAACCCCTCTTGGTTTGGAAATTAAGAAGATTTTATATGGTGCTATATAGCATCCACAGTTTCTGTGATAGCAACAAAGTACGATATACCAATTGGTGTTTTTTTTTTTTTTTTTTTTTTGGCAATTATTAGGAATCAACAAACAAAACACACAATAGTCAATAAACAATGATCTTAAAGTTTAACTTAAAGGAGTATATATTTTCCCATTTTATCTTTTGTTTATTAAATTTTAATTCACAAATATAACTTTTACAAATTATAATACCTGCCAACATGGATAGAAAAAAAAACCAGTTGATTTTATGAAATAATATAAATCTCATTGTAACTGTTGCATAATATACTAAATATTTGACATATAAGGAATTTTTAGAGTCATCAGAACACAAAAACTTTAACATTCTAATAACTATATAAATGGTCAGCAATATTTTCCGTTTATGATCAACATTAAATGAACTAGAAATGTTTATTATGTTAACTAATTTTTGATAGTAATTAACAAATAATTATTAAGAAAAGTTAGTTAAAAAATTTTTAAAATTAATTTAAGAAAGAAGTTCTGAATAAAAATAAACTGAAAATTTTAGATAAAAAAAAAGCTTCAAACTAATTACCAACAATGAGACTTACTTCATTATGTACTAGCAATACTTAATTAAGTATTCAAACAAGCAATAAATTCTATTTCAATAAGAATTTTTAAGAAACTTACTAAATTTTTAAAAAAGTACAAAAACCAGGAGAATTTTTATCAAACCAGTAGACCAGTAGAAACTGGCAAAATCCAGTAGTCTACTGGTAAATCTAGAAGATTTAGCAGCTATAAATTATCTACAAATATCATTTAAATTCTTTAAAATCTTTGCTTTCGTGATTTGTTTTTAAAATCATATGAAATGCATTTTGATATTTTATTGATTAATGCAAAGATATTTTTGCTACCTTTCAAATTCATTTTAATGAACATTTAAATTTTTGTTAATTAAATTTCGATTTACAAATATCATTCTTACAAATTATCTACAAATATCATTTGCACTTACCACTTAGTCAATTAATTTGACCACTATCATTAAATTTACCAAAAATTAACCACTTTTAATGCTTACCAGTGCATGAATTGGTATTGGAAAGCCAAAGATTTCCTCAGATGTTTCACCAAAGGAATCACTAGAAAAGATTATCGTCAATAAAAGAACTGATATTAAACTTCTGGTAAAAACAATATATAACAAAAAAGTGCATTCAAAGTAAAAAAAAAAAATTCTTACTGCCTACAAAAAATTATAATAAAGACGCTTGAAAAATAACTTTCCTTTTAACTATGTCCTTAATAGCCGTGATGGCTCAGGGGATAGAGCATTTGCCTTCCAATTAGGTGAACCGGGTTCAAACTCCAGCGATGACTGGTCGATACAAATTCCACATCCGGCTTGAACTGACCACAGTTCTGATGTAAAATATCTTCAGTGGTAGACGGATCATGGATTAGAATACCCTTGGGGCCAAGCTAACCATGGGAGGTTTTCCTAACCATGTAATGCAAATGAGGGTAAGTTACACCAAAAAGTCTTCCATAAAGGCAAATTTCTCCCAATACTTGGTCCAGGAGTTTCCTTGTCTTCTGAATTTGGTTCAATATTACAAGGCAACGGAGTTGAACATTAGTAGTCATAAACCCAAAAAATTGGGTCCGCTGTTCAACGATGGTTATAAAATAAAAAATAAAAGCCATGTCCTTAAACATCAAATTATTTAACACACTAAAAAAATGCAATATTTTTCAGTTATGATTGACAATAAATAAACTTTAAATGTTATGTTTTATGTTTACTCATAATATTGAATAGCAATAGGAATTTAATTCATCAAAGATAGTTAAAAGATTTCTTAATAAAAAGAAATTGAACCTTCTAAAACCAAAAATGGTTTTAAACTGATTTCTATAAATGAAGCTTATTTCATTATGTATTATATTAGTAATACTTATTTAAATTATCAAGCAAGCAATAATCTGAGCAAAATTTGCATTGCAATAGGGATTTTTATTATTTTTTTAAGGGAATTTTTTAAAATGTACAAAAAACGAGAAGAATTTTTATTAAACCAGTATACCAGAAGAAACTGGCAAAATCCAGTAGTCTACTGCAAAATCCAGTAGAGTTGGCAGCTATGTATAAATACATTTGAAATATAACTTTCCTTTTAACCATGTCCTTAATCATCAAATTAATTAGCACACTACATCAAAGTAGTATCTCAAATAAAAATAATTACAATAAAAACAGAAATTTTTTTAAACAAATTGAGTGATATTTATTTTTGCTATTAATTTTGCCTTTTCTGTACATTATAAAGTAATGTATAGATTTAAACACATGTTAATTATTGAAAAAAATCTTTTCATTTTGTATGGTAGAGACAAGACTTAATTTTCATTTTATCTGATATTAAACTTTATTGAGGGTTGCCACTCTAATCTGGAAAAAAAATTTCCTGAGTTTTCCCTGTATATATTACACACAATATAGTAAGAAGAAACACATAATCAATGTGCTCTTGAGTGAGCCATATTTGGGCTAATATTTAAAACAAATAATGTTATAGTAAATGAAATAGTTTAGTATAGCAGAAATATCATCTTTAAATATCCCATAGATTGCGCTTTGAGTGATCACCTATTTTTAAAAGAGAAAAAAAACAAAAAAAATCAAATGCTTGTAAAGAAAAATTCAAAATGTAGTTTAAATTTTATGATACCAATAGTTCTAATTTTAATTGTTCATTGATCATTAAGATGAGTTTATTTCCTCAAAATATTATGCTATGTAATACATACCATTTCAAAGTAAAATTTCCCCAAAGCATATGATGTAAGACTCACTATTGTCTTCCGCTGATAATTGAATAACACATAAATTATTAGAATACAATTGTCTCTAGATAATTGTATTCAAATAATTTATGTGTTATTCAATTATTAGCAATTAAAACAAGGCCGACTGTAATTAATTGCAATTTAAAATTAAATCACAAAAGAGATGCTAGGCATGTACCTTGGACACTGATGCCAGTACAATAAGCAAGCTTTTTTTATCGTGTTAGCCCAAACAAAAAGTAAATAGTTGGAATTTTATTTAATAGAGAATGATATTTTGATGCATACCTATTGTAGTTAAGTTATCAAATGTAAGTAATATAGGTATCATTTTTACACTTTACTTACTGAAAAAAAAAATTTAGCAACTAGAAAAACAAAAGTTTTCTAGCACATGTTTATAAAACGTGAAATCACCACCAACACAGCACATAGTACCTGACATCATCAGTATCAAGTACATAAGAGAAATTCTCCAAAAGGTTGCACGAATATTTATATCGATTCAAAGAGCAAGCAGTCAAAGGTACAACTCTCCAGTACTGTTTGGCATAGATTATTTTATAAAGGTCCATCATTTCTCGTTCATAAGTCATAGAGCCATTGTCAAAATTTTATTCAAAGCATACTGTATATTTAAAAAAATACACATTTAGATAATAACAAAATAAATATTTATAATTATTCTATAATAAAATAGGATAATTATTATTCTGGGAAATTTTTTTATTGTCAATTGTTCAGAGCCACTGTTATTTAAAATTGGTAAGTATTAGTAAAAAATATGAGTATAACTTCCTTTTCAAAAGAAATGATTTATTTCAAACCTGTAGAAACTGTTTTAAAGATTTTTTGCCTAACAATTTTAAGCAATTGAAAATATTTTAAATAACCACAATAAGAAAATTTTTTGCAAAAAAAAAAATTTATGATGATCATGATTACTTTATGATAATTGAAAACTTAAAATTTTGTTTACTGCTACAACCTAAAAAACAGCTATTACAACCCTAGTAACAATTATACCTTGACCCCAGGTGGGCTCAATATTGGGATGTCTAGATTTTTTTATATTGGTTCTATGCAGTGTCAATAACGGCCTATATAGGGTTTATATTGGCAGAATAATGATCATAATACATCAGGAGAATCTAACAATTCTATATAGGGTATATTGGTAATAAAGTGGCAGTAAAATATCGGGTGAATTGGACAATTCTATATAAGGCCCATATCAGAAAAATATTGGCCTTTGAACCATTATTAAGCCAAGGTTGTGAATATTGGTCCAATGATGGTCCTAGTTATTTTGCTGCTACGGAAGGTTCCAACTCAATTTTCAAAAAAAAAAAAATTTCAACGACTTTTCAAGGACGTAAAATCAAATTTTTCAAATACCTTCTCAGTAGTAGTAGCATGCTAAAATGCACATCAAACAGATTTTATTACATTGAAGCAAATATTAAATTTATCAATTTTACATTGTTTAATAGTTGTGGCAACTTTTTATTATGTGTAGAACAGAGCTACCAATGGAAATGGCTTGATAGTTACATTGTGATTTAAATCAGTTTGGAGATTAACAAAAAATTTCCTATTGACAATAGCATACTTGCCAACTTTTGAAGACTGACACTAGTAAAACTTTTCTAGAAAAATTTAATGAGGCATATAAAATTAATTGAAAAATAATATTTAGCATATCTGTTTCAATTTTTAAAACACAATATCTTTTGTTATCTCAGACTATCAGGAATGTATTTTAAACATAATAAAATCTTTTGTAGTACAATATTTTGACAGATAAACTAAGATTTACCAAACTTTATTTTCTTTAAAATAGATCATAAATCACAAAGTGTGATATTTTAAATTATTTAAATATGATTCACTATGATGAATTTTTAAATCGTGTATACACAAATCGTGATTAATTTCATGAAATGTGAAGCAAACCTTAAAGATCGCATAAATTACATATCGCAATGTTTGATAAGAAATTTGAAATGCAATGTAGGTTTTGTAAATCAAAACAATATGAATAGAAAATGATAATGTTTGAAAAATGAACAAAGTAACAAGGCATAAATTACTAAGACTAATACATATACAACTTTAATGCAAATTGCTTTGAGTGATTCTTTGATTAGTTTAATGCAAAACACAATATGTGATTTGCTAATCAATACAATGCAAAATGGATTTATGATTCAATAAGTAACTTAAATTAGAATCATTATATGTTATTCATAAAATAATTTGATGAAAATTGCAACAGTTATCCTTACATCCTTCTAACACAAATTCAATGCGCGATTCGTTTATCACTTGCATGATTTAGAAAACACTGAAATGCTTATGACTCAAAAAGCAAACTCGATGAGCTATTAAGAAATCACTTCAATCAGAACTTCGACACATGATTCGTAAATCATTTTCATGTGAATCACAATTCACAGAATCTAAAGAACCAAATTTTACCTATTAGCAGTAAAATTCTTTACATCAACAATAAAAAAATTAAACAAAGTTAACCCAACGATTATTTAACTAAACTATGTACAAAAAAGGCAAATATTTGCTAGAGATTCTGAATTTCTAAGCATCAAGATAATCTGGTAGGAAGGAAAAATTATATATTCCCCTTTAACTCACAAAAATTTACTCATTGGAGCTTTTTGAAAATCACATTAGTGCAAATTTCTTTACCATTTCATATTTGATAGCATTATAAATTGCATACAGTCAGACCTAAATTTAACGAATTCATAGGGACCGAAAATACTATTCGCTAAATCAGGGATAATTCGTAATATCGAGTAAAATATTAAAAAAAATGACTAACCTTTTGAAATATCCGAACATTTCTAATAAGAAAATACACAAAATAAATAGAAATCTCACACTTTTTATTCAGGAACTAAAAACACAGTGAATGATTACGCACTGATTAATTTGAAATTTCAAAGCAATTCGTGAGTAAGATTTGCTTATTTCCCGATTTCTTACTTTAAAAAGTTTCTTCTTTTACATCTTGCTGCATTAGGTAAGTTTTCACTGTTTCCAAACTGTGCAAAGCATCAGAAAAAGTAACAGTTTTCACTGGAGATTCATTATAACTTCTACGTCAGTGTCGCTATTCATTGTTTTCTATAAATCTACTTCATTAACTTTATAAAATTCATTAAATCGGTAAATAGGGGTTCAGTAAACTGGGGTTCAACTGTTTATCAAAAATTACTAGATTTTCAGTAATGGAAAAGAAAAAAATATCGGAATTTCAGCAAGCTCCTTCCATTCTCTACAATTTGGAATTAAACTTTTAATTTTCACATGTTAGCAAATAAAATTAAAAGTTCCAAGAACTGCACAATTCAAAATTTAGCACATGGCATTCTACACATGATTAAAACAATGCTAATAATAGACATTGCCTTGTTCAATATTTTCTCTTCACTATTGGGTTCCCCACACAGGGTTGCCACTCAAATCGGGGGAAAAATTCATTGTATTTTCCCTATACATATATAATACACAATATATTAAGAGGAAAAACAACAATTGCTATGCTCTTGTGTGAGTTATATTAGGCTAACTATATTTATTAGTTTTAATTGCTGGAAAAACTTAGAGGAAAAAAAAGGAACAGCTGAACATACTAAATAACACTATAGTAAATGAAATAGTTTAGTACAGTATAGGACCCCAAATCGTGCACTCATGGGACCGCTGAAATTCCGTATTTCCGAATTTGCCGAATTTCGGACCTCTTTCGGAAATTCCAATATGGCGCCCATATATTATGATAATTCAATTTTACTGTTAATTTCAGAAAATTAATTAATTCCAATAAATTTAGTCAAGTTTTGATCGTAGATAATGGGGTGAATTTAAAACCGTCCCATCTTAAGAAATTTCATTGATTAAAATAATAATCTATATATTAAAAATAACAATATATATTTTTTATCAGCTAACATTTTTTTATAAGCTAACAATTAATAACGATAAAAAAACAAGCTAACAACTAAATAGGATAAAAAATCAAGTTATCAATTAACAAAAAAAAACTAACAGTTAATAACTAATAAAAAAACAAAAGAGTATTATTTACATCAAATAAAAAAAGCTGCAAAAGGGATAAAATTCCTTTTGTACCCCATGTGGTAGTTTCAATGTTAAAAGGGTGTGGCTAATTTAGGGTCAAACTGGAGAGGGAAATGTGGGGACAAACCAGTAGAGCACTTGCATAGCTGTCAGGATTGATTGATCAGTTTCTTCCAACTTGCATTTCTTTATTTTGTTCCTTGGAAATGCAGGTGTTTTTACTTTTCACTTTATTTTAAACTGCTTTAGAAACAGATGATGTTTCCTTTGACACAGATTTTTTTTCATGCTTTTTTTTTATTTTTAAAAGATAAAATAAAGTTACTTACTTCAACAGAATAAAATTTCAAATAAAAAGAGAATATAACTGATTTTTTTCGCTCCTATTAATAAAAATTTCTTTTAAAAAAAAGATCGGATTAAGCGCCAAATTTTGGGATGCCAAATTAGGGGTCCCATACTGTATAGCTGAAATATCCTGAAATATACCATAGATTAAGCTTTATGTGGTCACCCTTTTTAAAAGACAAAAATGAGAAATAAAATTCCCTGTTACTTTAGATGATTTTTAAATTACCTGTATTTTCCATGTTACCTTATTTGTATTTTGTAATCGAATCACAGGAAAGGGGCAAATCAGACAACGAGACTTCCACTTAGTTTACCTTGAACTATTCTTCAGTAAAAAAAAAAAGTACAAAAAAACGGAGAAATGAGGGGAAGTAATTTAAATTCTATCATTTTGCTTTTTTAAGCTATCATTTTGAAGTTTCTTTCTTTTTTGTACTTCTTTCAAGGAAAGATTATTATTACTGTTTCAAAAATTATGGCAAGAAAATCAAAAACTTTTCAGGAAACCTATCGCAGAATTCAAGGACTTTTCGGGGCCTTGAATTTTACAACAAAATTCAAGGACTTTCAAGTACTCTGGGAACCAGATATTATTCAGTATTACATTTAAAAGATGTTTCAAGTTTGAAATAACAGGGTTGCCACTCAAATCTGGAATTCACAGTACATATTATACACAATATATTAAGAGAAGACACTACAATTCTTGTGTTCGTATGTGAGCTATATTGGGCTAACTATATTTATTAATTTTAATTGCTGAAAAAACTTAGAGAAAAAAAAGAGCAGTTGAACATAATTAATGCTATAATAAATAAATAGTTTAGAATAGCTGAAATATCATGCTTAAATATCCCATAGATTGCGCTTTGAGTGGTCATCACTTTTAAAAGATGAAAATAAGAAATAAAATTCCCTGTATTTTCCCAGTTTGTGAGGAAAAACTCATAATTCCCTGCATTATCCCTGTTATTTTAGGTGATTTATAAATTCTCTATATTTTCCAGGTTCTCCCTGTGGAGTGGCAACTCTGAGGAAAACATGAAATTTATGGGTCTTTAATTTTGTTGAAAAATTCCTTTTTCTTCGTAACACATGCCCTTGAGCTATAATAAGGGGCCAATCTCACTTAAAGCAAAAAAATAAACTCGATTGAGAAAATGATTAGTTAAATATCTTTATCTGCAAAAAATTCGCCAATCAAGTTCTTAATTGCATGCAATTTTTTGCAGGTAAACAGAGCATTTGCCCAGAGCTTTATATTTCAAAACCTCTAAGAGATCCCATCATCATAGTTGGCCAGACAGCCCAATGTGAGCCAATGTGTTTTTTTTTTTTTTTTTTTTTCTTTTTTTTTCTTTTTTTTTTTTACAGGGTTCCCACTCTTTTATGAAAGAATAAATTAAGCACTTTTAAGGACTTTTATCAAAAAATTAAGGACTTTTTCTAGAAATTAAGGACCTTAAAAATGGCATAATGATGATTTATCATCACATAAAACATCATAGATTAATAATAATAGATTAAAAAAATGGAATAGTTTTTCTTCAAATCAGTCATCCTTTAAAAAAAAAAAACTAAATAAAGAAATGCTTAATACAAATAATCTGTATTTAATTTAAATTAAATTGCATTTAATCACCTCACGTAAGCTTTTAAGAGTATAAAGAAAAAAAGAAAAACTCAAAGAATGCAGATTAAACATTAAGATTTTCTATTTTAAAAATAGAAAAAAACTGAGTAAACAGATAGAAATATATAAATTAAGAAGGAAAATTGATTAAATTAATAAAAATATTTTTTTGAGTGACTAATACTAAATCAAGAGAAAAAGAAACTAACAAATATAAGTTTATTAAAGTTAAGACAATTATTTTAGACTAAGTAAAACCTAATTACAATAAACTAAAGATTTATTAAAATCACAAAATATAAAAAATTTAATTACTAAAATAATATATTTAGTACCTAACAATGAGGAAAAAAGAAATAAATAAACTACAAAGAAAACTTATTAATTAAAATTAAGAACTGAGAAATAGAATTGATTGTTAAAATAAGTGCTAACATAAATAATGAAACACAGGACAAGGCAGGATGAAATGATCAATTGAAATAAAAATGAAAAAATTCCATATCTAAAAATTGAAAACGAAATGAAATAATTAATTAAGTAAAAAATTTATTGTGAATGAAGGGAAAAAAACAACAAAACGTAGTGAAATCAGAAACATATCATTTATAAAAAGAGATAAAAATCTTTATAAAATAGTCTGCTTTTAGTTATAAAAAATTGTATGCTTACATTGATGGGTAATACTGCACCTCTGAGGAATTAGAATTTATTCTATTAAAAAGTATTGTGTCTCATATAGATACTAAAGGAACTAAAATAATAGACCATAAAAAATTTTGTTCCTAATAATTTAAGTATTGTTTGAAATTATAAAACAATAATTTGTCACATAAATCAAAGGTAATGAAATTTGGATGCAAATATGGATTTATATATATATTACTATTATTATAAAATAGGGAATAATGAATAGTGATTTTGTCGAATAGTCAAATATCCGGAAAAATAAATTGGCCGCCTACCCAAGTGATCAAACAACATTTAAAAAAAAAAAATCCTCGAGAATTATTGCTGTTTATGTAAAAATAGGCATGGGCGTTGTAAGAAATTTTATATCGTAATAAATTGTCAGTCAGACATCGCGATTTAACATATACTTGAAATTTATCAATCATAAATCTTTAAATCAATCAAAAATAAATCTAAGACAAAAGAAAATGTTAATTCAAAAAAAAATAAAAATAATTGTTCTATAGCATCAATAGCATTGCTTAATTTTTTTGAATTAAAATAAAAATGGATTGACTTAAGACTGTCTTAAAGTAAAAACAAACACAAGCTTTATTTTAACTTTTTTTAAAAATTAAAAATGACTCAGATTTTTTAAAAATAATAATAAAACTGTTACAAAATATTTTACATACATTAAAAATTAAAAAAAAAAAAAAAAAAGAAATTTCCACTTAAATAAAACATTTTTTAAATTATTTGTTGAAACAAAAATTTGCTTTTGAAACACTGTTAGGCTTTTGTTAATTACTTATTTAAAATAATAGAGTTGTATTGACTAATGGTCAAAAGGTTTTAATGTAAAAATAAATGTAAATTTATTTATTTATTTATTATTATTTTCCTTTTTGAAAATGAAATACACTAAAGATTTAAATGTTTAAAAATAATACATACTGACTATCTAACAAATCATTAAACGAACACATATTGAAGGAATTTTTTAAAAACTATTCTATATTTAAGAGTACTAGTGCTAAATTATTGAAAAGTGTTAAAGTATTGCTTAACTTCTTATTTAACTTAAAAAAATTTAGTCATTTTAACTAACAGCTAAATTTGTTTTTAAAAAAAAGAAAAAAAGAAAGAATGCAAACTTTGTTTTAATTTCCTCAAAAATAAAAGCAAATCATTTAAATGTAGGCTTTGTTTTAATTTTTTTAAAACTAAAAGCGAGTGAAAATTTATTGGTTTAAAAACTAATAAAATTCTATCAAATTATTATATTTACGTGAATTAAACAAATTTTAAAAAAAAACTAACTTTTTATGACAAAGTAAAAATTACTTAAATACAAAATATATAAAATATTAAATTGTAACCCTTTTTAAAAAAATCAATAAAGAATCTTTTTTTTTTTTATTCATGAGTTCTTTTCATTAATATATTAACGAAAATTTAAGATAACAGCGTTTGCACAGCGATCGCCAAGTTACGGTAGGTCTGCTGAAAATAATTCACAACGTTAAATCTTGACAAAAAAAAATAGTGACGAAATAATGTGCAACGATCACTAAGTAGCAAAAGTCTCACTGAAAATAATTTACTTGAAACGTTATATCCTGTCGAAATAAAACGCACAGCATTTGCAAAATAAGTCCTGTTGAAAATAATCTTCAAAAATCGTAAAATTTTAAGGTCAAAAATGGCACATAAAGAAACTATGCATCGCATTCTATATTTCAACGCTGATCCTCGCTCTTTGTTATTCAACATCACAAAACGAACATCATCTTCGTAGCTAAAAAGGTAATCAACATCTTCGCAGGTAGACGAAATCACAATAGTCTTTGTCAGCGCGGTGATAGTATTAGCATAGGCAAGAATCCTCGCATGTTAAACTGCGAGCGCCTTCTTAGATTAGATTCCTGATCCATAGCCTAAAATAAAAGTAATTATATCGTAGTAATTATAACTCCCATAATTTTTTTTTTTTTTTTTTTGATTTCGCGCGCATTTCTTATCATTTGGAGGAAAAAAAAATAAGACAGAAAGACTAGAAAGATGAGGGAAAAGATAGCAAGACAGAAAAATATTGCTCGCTAAAACCGTGTCTTGCTCGTTAAAAGCGACTTCTGTTCCATAGACTTAACATTGATCCAACCAAATATTCTCGTTTTCCTCGGTAAATCCGGGTTCTCGTTAAATCCGAGCTCGTTATAAACGAGTTCGACTGTACAATGAAAAAATCCACTTTGCCTTGTGACGATCACTAGATGCTGTTAGCCATTCCTTATATTAAGTGTCCATAAATTATTAAAAACACACTTTCCTGGCATTTCTAACAATTGAAGTATCAAAGCTACAACGTGTGCTATTAGAAGAATTGAATTTCTTGAATCCTATGGATGTAAAAGGTGATAGAGTACCTAAGTACTGTCTAAAAATAAGTAAGACCTCTACCCACCTGTTGTATCACGCTCCCCTCTCCCCACACAAATTTTTTTTCTTTAAGAATGATCCAGAAAGAAAGAATATTTTAATGAAAAAAATTTATAATAAAATAAATAAAAAATCAATAATGGCGCGTTTTCTTCCACTTGCTTGTAACCCCTACTCTCACACGCATTTAAAATGTTCTACCATCAATGCAGGGTCTCATTCTAGGCGATAGACGTACTTTTCAACAGTGGATATTTTCCTAAGATAAAAAAATTGTTCCAACCAACTAGCGATACTAGAAATTAGGGACTTTTAAGAACCTTGAATCAAAATTAAGTACTTCTAAGGGCCCTTAATTTTCAAAATAAAAACTAAGCAGTTTTTAAGGACTTTTAAGGACTGTGGGAACCCTGTTTTAAGAATGAAATTCCAAGGGGGGGAAATGTATACTCTTTTTTAAAAAAATTGGAAAAAAAACCAAATGGGTTTATAAAATATTCCTCATCCAGATATTTAAAAACACAGGCAAAAAGTTATGCACATGACCCTGTGATGGATCTGCAGTGATATCTGATAAGTTTTACTTTTATTTGGCCATTAAACCCTAGAAACAAATACAGTCAACCTCGCTTTAAGAAATGCCATAGGTTCCAGCAAATTCTATTCAATTAAGCGGTTATTTGATTAAAAGGGGAGTGCATTATTCAATCTTAAATTCTACATTTTTACAAAATTCTGCATTTTAATGGAATTTAATGCATAGTACAGTATTTAATTAAGTAAACTAAATTTTAATATCAATAAACAATTATATTTAAAACTGTCTGTGTTAGTATCATAAATATATTAAAGTTAAATAAAATTAAATCTATGCTAATGAAAAAGATAATATAGGTTCTATAATATCATTTTATTCCTTCCAAAAATTTTTTTTATTGAAGAGTGTTTTTATACCAGTTTAAGACGTCAATTTATCAAACTTCAATTTTCCCTTTCTGTTTCTATTAAAACTTTCGTGATTTGTATATTTCCTTACAAATACTTTCTGATTTTTTTTTATCCTTGAAACTTGAGAAATTTCAAACTGATTTGCTATTTCAGCTTGGGATTTTTGAAGTTTATTGTTTGGAAATTGATTTTTTCCCCTCCTATTAATTCAAATCAATTATTCCTTTTCGTGCTCATTGTTCAATGAACTCAGAGTTATTCACTAGAGTAGGAAATGACTGCTACTTTTGTGTGTTAGATTTTTGAAACTTTTTTCTATCAATGCTAATAGCGCACTAGGAGCGGACCACAAGTCTTGACCACACTACAAAACACTCTGAACTTTTTTTACACTCTAAATGATGTGTAAGTCAAAGAGTTGTAAAACTCTCTTCGTTTACTCCAATGTATAAACTGCCCACAAGATTTTATAAATTCTTAAGCTATACCCTTACCACCTGGTATAGCAACAAATGAACAGGGCGTCTCTATTGAAGTGACCATCTAGTGTATTCTTATCTTCTTAACTGAAAAACGAAAATTGCATTCCAGCAGGTGAAAAATTTCTTAAAAATGAGGAAAGGGCCGGGATAGCCTGGTCGGTAGGGCGCTGGGCCCATGTCCAAGAGGTCGTGGGTTCGATCCTCGCTGACCGAAGACTCCCCGTGTAGTAAATGGTGACTGATGCACGTTAAATCTATCGAGTCTCAGAGTCCTCCGTGTTCGCATAACAAATCAATACCTCTGGGGGTACTGATCCAGGACTTTCCTTGTCTTCTGGATTGGTTCAAAATGACAAGGCTACGGAGTTGAACATTAGTAGTTGTAAACCCATGAAATTGGGTCGGCTGTTCAACGACGGTTATAAAATAAAATAAAAATGAGGAAAGTTTTTTTTTATTTCAATATCTCTTCTTTATGCAATTAAGCGAGAACTTAAAACAACAAATATCTATTTAAACGAGGAAATTTAGCATTAGTTTCATATAAGATGATATGATTCCATCCAATTTTATTTGTAAAAGCTGGTTATTCGATTATCCAATATGCAATTAAGTGGGGAAACCTGTATTAAATTTGATTGTAATACAGAAATACAATCAATTTAAGAAATTGCTCTTTTAGTACGAATACGATCTTAGCAAGGATGAGGCTTTCTATTTGTAATAAGTGTCCCCAAAGAAATTCATTTTGTTCTTTTATAAAAACTGCAATTAAAACTTTTAAAAATATCTAATACTATTTACTATCAAGCAATTTAAGATATTTTGAATAAGTAATTAACAAAATTACAACAAAACATAATTTCGAAATTGCATTCTTTTTTAATTGTTACAAGCATTCTTTTTATTTTTTGTTCTTTTTATTTTTTGCAACTTTCTTAGAAAAACTATAGTAATTCGCAAATGGCAATGCATATACATACTAATTTTAAAAAATATACTTGGATGAAAAATCATTTTTAAAGTTTAAATGTAATACATTTTGAAAACTTCATCAATAGAGATATGTTTTTTTTTTAAAAATAATAATAAAAAAAAAGAATTGCAGAATAATAATGTTTTTAATTAAATTTGTTCAGGAAGTGACCTGCAAGCAAAAAGTGCAAATTTAGGATTTCTAAAAATTAATGAGAAAAAAAACAATAACAAAGAAGAAGAATCAAATAAATCCTACTAAATAAAAAGAATCTGGAATTAACTTACCAAGTATTCAAAACAGTTGGAAGAATCATTGTAGGAATACCAAATATATTCAGAAGCCATTTTGCCCATTTCATCTAAAATAATTACTTAAGTCACTGAACATCAAAAGCTATTTTATGATTCATTGAAGAAATATTTATTTCACAGATGAAAAATTTAAAAATGAATATTTATTAAAGACAGGACAACTCATAGGCCTTGAATTGTCCTGTCATGTCCATCTTGAGTACTGTCTAAAACAGCGATTTGCAACCACTGTGCTACAGCCCTTTGTGTGCTGCCAAATTTTAGAAATGATATAGTAAAAATTATAATGCTTTTTTTATGAAAAGTTTAAATTAGTTAAATTTTATAAAAGAAGAAAGCTTTTCAAGGATACGCCGCACTATCGTACACGTGTTAAGGCGTGAACATCTTTGCCGGCGATCTTAAAATGTTCAAATAAGTAGATAATTTAATGACTATTAAAATTATTAAACGAAAGAAAGCTAAATATTAATTTACAAAAGGAAATAAAAGCTAACAATTAAAATAAGCTATGCAATGAATTGTAATAAAAACAAATTAACAAAGGATAATTAACAAAAATCAAGCTAATAATTAATAATTAACCAAAAAACAAGATTGGGTTCGTAATCCATTTGTGATAACGAATACTTCTGTATTTGAATTAACTTTGAAGGAAGAGGAAGAACTAATTTTGCTCTCTAAAGATTTAATTTTAAAATGCTCGGTTGAATCAATTAATTCATTTTGGATTGACATTAGATGTGATTATTCCACAAGAGTCAAAAAAGCTTTAAAAATATTATTACAATTTTCTGCATATTTTGTGTGAATTCGGATTTTCAGTATTAACCAGCATAATAACAAACAAAAAAAGATCAAGACTCTTAAATCTAGACGACGATATGAGACTAGCATTTTCATACTAATAAATGAAATTATTAAAAAAAACATCAAGCTCAAATTTCTCATTAAAAGTATTCTTGTTTTTAACTTGATATTAATCCCTTGATAAACATGCTGTTGTTTTTGTAGCACATATTATTTTATTTTATATTCAAATTTATTATTATTATAACCTATTTTACACAGTGCATTATAAGGAAGTAAACAACTTTTAAACTTATTTTTTTCTTTGTGCGCAGTCAAATTTTGAAATCAATAAGAGTGACAAAAAAAGGTTGAGAATCAGTCGTCTAAAAACTAAAATTTCTACATAGAAATGTAATTGGATAAGATAAACATCCAGGATTATGTTATTTAAAATGAGACATGGAAATAAATAAACAAATAAGATAGCATGTAAAAATCAAAATATGAGATATGCAAAAATAAAATGTAAAAATAAATTTTCCTCTTATCACTGTAGAATAAAAAGAGATTGACTTTGAAATCAGACTCTATCCTAAACATTTGTTACATAAAAATTGAACAAATCAATCACGTAGCTGCCAACTAGTTAAAAACAAAAATAGGAACACAAAGCATAATCCGGGGAAATAATGACACAAAGTGAAAAACAAAATATCAACAGAAATAACAATCTATTTATCACCAATCAACTTATAAACCATACATGTTTCATATTTAACATAATTTTTTGAGCTAGCAGTTTTAACTAAATTACTTACTAATAAAGAATATCACTCCTTTGCAGTAAGTAATTCAAAAGAAAAACTTACTTCTTCCAAGAATCACAATATTGGATTTTAAAACGCGTGAATATGAATCATATTAGATTTTAAAATTGCGTGAATATAAATCTATGTCGGATTTTTAAAATCATGTCAATTAGAACTGCAATATTGGATTTTAAAAATACGAAAATATAATTTGCAATTGGAATTTTTAAATCGCGTAAATACAAATCACAGCGCATAACTTTTTAATCAGCTAAATATCAAAATCGGTGATTGATATTAAAATTGCGTGAATAAGAATCGTGATATTAGCAAATTCTGACGGAGTGCCTAATATTCAAAATGGCGAAAATCAGCCAGATCAAAGGAATCAAAATAGCCGGAGAATCATAAACATCTCGCTAATGAGATTTAGCAAAAGTTTCAAAATTGTGCTGGATCAAAAATTTTTGATTCGCCAATGTCCGCTAACCAATGGTCTTGAGATATGTGGAATTCTGCAATATTTGCGGAAAAATCACATGCCCTGCTTCTATTTTTTACCCTACCCTGTGTTGAAAGAAAATTAGTATAAGGAGTGAAAAGACGCTAGAATATCAAAAAATCAGAACATTTTGACCTAAAATCGTTTTTTTTTTTTTCGGAACAAAAACGATTTAATCAGAACAGTTGGCAACTATGCAATCAATGAGTCTATAAATTTGCAACCAAGGAATAAGAAATGTTGAAATACTCTGAATGGATCGAAAAACCCTGTTGCACAAGCGTTTGAAGCATCAGTAGTGTGTACTTGCTTTTCTGTCAGTTTCCAAACTAACCATGTTTCAATTGTTCCAAATAATACATTTTTATGATTTTCTTTGTTTTGAAGCTACAAAAACAAAAAGGCGAATCAAAAATGTATGAAATTTTTTATTAATTATGAAATTTAGAAAGGTGATTTATAATAATATTCTGTGAGATATAGGAAATTTTTAAAAATAATTAATAAAATGTTAATTTTATTGCTATCTTGAAGAAAAATATTATTTGATACATTAGAAGTAAAAATATTAAATGAACATATTTTGAAAATTTCAAAACATGGTTATGAAATTTATTTATTATTTAAGAAAATATTTGTTAGAATATAAAAATTAAACCAAAAAGTAAAAAAAATGTCAGTCATACAAAAAGTAAGTTTGTAAACTTCATTAATAAAATTTAAAATAAAAGTGTCAAAAGAAATTATTTTAATTCCCACGTTGTTCAATTAGATTTTGGATTTTTTTTTATTTTTTAAATTAAAGATTCATGTTATGCTACAATTACTTAAAATGTATATATATACCAGTCCAAACAAAAGTTGTTCAAAATTTTCAAAAATAGTTAAATATTTCTGACTTAAACGTATAATTTATCGAATATTCAAAAACAAACTTTGCAAAATGCTGTTTCCATTTAAAACTGTTCATTAGTTTTTTATTTTGTATCTATTCTGTAGTTGTTTTTGTTTCTTTTTATTCCTATTCTTAAAAAAGTGTAATTTATTCAAAGAATTCATTAATTTTTAGTTTATAAACAATTTACTTTTAATCTTCCCTTGTAAAGTTCATTATAAGTTAATTCAAGTACATAATACATTTAAAATATTGATATAATAGCCTTCTTTTGACAAAATAACTGGTACATATTAAAAACAAAAGTTAACATTATTTTATACAATTCATTACAGTATTATGGGTCAAAAACCAGAATTAAGTGTCAAAACAGGTGCAGATATTATTTCACTTCCTGGAGAAGGCTATTCAAGTAGATAAATTGCTTCTAAAACTAATGTTTCTCAGACACTGTTGTCAGAACTTTGCAAAGAAAGAAAGAAACTGGCTAAAATAAGAGTCGCCAATGATGAGGGAGATCTAGAATAACGTCCAACTGTGAGGATAAGTTTATCTGCCTTTAAAGTAAGTGGCAGCAGACTCAAATAGCACCAGAAATCCTTGAGTGGACCTATTAGTCAGAAAACTTTGTCAGTAACTACTATACAACGTCAACTTTGTGACTATGGTTTGAAAGGTTGTGTAGCTGCAGGAAAACTTCTTTTGAAAAAACAAAACATAGTTGAACGACTGAAATGAGCTAAAAAACATGTTAACTGATCCTTAGAACAGTAGTCAAACGTTTCCTTTACTAACGAGTCAAAATTTCAGTTGTTTGGAAGCAAACAAAGGCAATATGTCCTTAAAGTGAATGTATGACAAATCAAGATTTACTGCCAACTGTGAAGCATGGAGAAGGTTCAGTCATAGTTTGGGGATGTTTTGGCGGGGACAAAGTTGGAGATCTTGAAAGAATAGAGGGAATTATGGATAAAAAATATTATCACAGAATATTTTTAATCCATAGCTTTACACTTTTCCATGTAGACAAAGAATCGTTGGTTAAGGATTTGTTTTTCAGCAAGATTATGATTAGAAACATTTATCGAAATTGTGTAGAGTCTACAATGCATCAAAAGAAAAGAAAAAAGTACTGAAATACATGGATTGGCCCCTTTAATCCCAAGATCTTAATCCTATTGAGCTATTGTGGGATTAACTTTACAAAAATGTTAGAAAAATATGATGCCCTAATCAAAACAAACTTTGGGAATCTTTAATTAGTTGCTGGAACCAGATCTCAACTTGAACATTGCAAAAACTAACAGAAAAAATGTCAAAAATATGCACTGCTGTGACTAAGGCTAAGGGAGGGCATTTTGAAAAATACAAAATTGGACGAAATTTATAAGTTATGCATAAAATTATAGTTCTTACCCCATAATTCTACTTATAATTATCAAAATAAGGATAATTTGTTGTGATTTTCGGTTTGGAAAACCTTGCTTCTTGTTCATTTTTAAAAAATTCAAGAGTGCATCTAACTCTTTGACCGGTACTGTATATATATACGAGGGTTGTTTTTTTTCTTTCAACCTCCGATGGGCTGTAAAGAAAAGACGGGTCAATATAAAAAAAAATATTTTATTACCAAAAGTAATGTACAATACAGCTTATTTCTCTACATAATCACCTTGACGATTAAGGCATTTGTCATATCTGTGAACAAGCTTTGCAATACCCTCTTCATAAAATGTAGCCGCCAATGATTGGAAGTGAGTTGTGATGGTTTCTTTGAGCTCCACGTCAGTTTGGAAGTGCTGCCCTCCAAGCCACTGCTTCAGTTCAGGGAAAAGATGATAATTACTCGGTTCTAGGTCAGGACTGTATGGTGGGTGTTTGAAAATGTCCCATTTAAATTGCTGAAGGAGTCGTTGGGTTACACGAGCGCTGTGGGGACGGGCATTGTCCTGTATCAGAACAATTCCAGAAGTCAGATTGCCTCTTCGTTTGTTTTGAATAGCTCTCCGTAAGCGTCGCAAAGTTTCACAATATGAATCTGCATTAATTGTTGTTCCAGGCTGCATTAACTCCACAAGCAACAGACCTTTTTGATCCCAAAAAACAGTTGCCATAATCTTACGGCTGTTGAAGGTTCGTTTGAATTTTGTGGGTCTCGTTGGAGAGTTTGTGTGCATCCATTGTTGTGATTGTCGTTTCGTTTCGGGCGTGTCAAATTGAACCCATGTCTCATCACCTGTCACAATGGATTTCAAAAAATCTTCTCCATCAGTATTGTAACGGTCAAGAAAATCCAAAGCTGCACCCATTCGGAGAGTTTTGTGCGTGTCAGTCAACATCCTTGGAACCCAGCGAGCGCAAACTTTTCTGTAGTGCAACCGTTCAGTAACGATAGAGTACAGGGCAGATCTTGAAACACCTGGAAATTTCATCGATAATTCACTTATGGTCAACCTTCGAGTTTCCCTAACCGCTTGGTCAACGCGCTAAACAATGTCATCTGTAGCGACAGACTTGCATCCTTGACCGCCTTCATCATGAATATCAGTTCGGCCATCTTTAAATTTTCGACACCATTCACGAACAACGCCATCACTCATAAAGGTGTCTCCATACACTCGACTCATTCTTCGATGAATTTCCGCTGCACTGTTCCCTTCTGCCTGCAAGAAACGAATAACAGCTCGCAATTCACAGTTGGCGGGAGAATCAATAGTGACAGCCATGTTTATGTGACTGCAACTCAACTGGAAATGACCTGCTGGAATCGGCATGAAAGAGCGTTTGAGCGGGGAAGATGCGCAGTCGCCTACTGCGCACATCAATCACCTGCTGCATTCCTGGCCATCATACTGTGCGATCGGAGGTTGAAAAAAAAAACAACCCTTGTAGATATACTACCCTACAATAATAGAAGAGACAATTTCAGTTTTTGATATCTTTTTAAATTTCTCAGGAAATACTTAGGAGATGGTAATTAATTGAACACCCTATACCAGAAAATCAACAAATAAGCTTGTAACTTATACAGGTTACTTTGGTTGTAATTAGGGATGAATAATGATTTGGTCAAATACTGAATATTCGGCAAAAAAAAAACAGCCGGATACCGTATATTTGGCGGCAGAATAGCAAATTTTTTTTTTTTCAAAAAAAATCATTAATAAATATTATTAACGACTTTTTTGCACAATATAGAATTTTTTATATGTCAATAAGTTTAGTCATTATTGAAAAGTAATCAAAGATTAGCTTTGTTATTAAAATTAGGTAAAGGAAAAAGAAACTATAATAGAAATATTTAAGATAAATAAAAGAAACTGAGTAACAGCTATTAAAAATATAACTGCAGTGGTAAAGTTGAAAAAAAAAAAAAAAAGACAAAGAGCCAAAACCTTTGCAACAAAAAACTTTTATACTAAAAATATTTTCTGTAAATAATCTATAAAACGTTAAATGAGACATAGAATATCAGAAACGCTTTTCAAAATGCAGTGCTATCATAAAAATGTCCATAAAAAAAAAGATATGAAAAAGCAAAACAGAAAAAATAAAAAATGATCTTGATTTTTAAAAGAAAACTTGAAAGCTATCATATTTTAAATTTCCCAATTACCATATTTTCGAAAACAAAAATGAAAAATAAAGTCTAATAAGAACCCCCTTAACTGCTGCATTATAATAAAAAAGTTTAAAAAAACAGATATACTTCTCTTAAAAAAGAAAAAGCTAGATCGAAAACCAAAACAAGAATCATTCTTAATTTTTATACAAAAAAATTGAAAGTTAAAAATCTCAAAACTTAATAATCTCTTCTCATCTTTATAGGGAGAAAAGGACCATGAAAGAATAACGTTCATTAGAAACGCTCTTAAAAAAACACTGTGTCATAATAAAAATTCTGAAAAAAAAGTAAAAAGTTAATAAGAAAATCAAAAGAGAAACAGAAAAAAAAAATTCTTCAGGGTTGCCACTCAAATATGGAAAAAAATTCTTTGTTTTCCCTGTACATATTATACACAGTATAAAAAGAACAAACACGCAATTACTGTGCTCTTATTGTATTGGGCTAATTATAGTAGTTATTATTGCTGAAAAAACTTAAGAAAAAAAGAAACAGCTTAACATACTTATAATACAAATAATACAATAATAAATGAAATAAATACAAATAATGCTATAATAAATGAAATAGTTAAATATAGCTGAAAAGTCATCTTTAAATATTCCAGATTGTGCTTTGAGTGGTCACCATTTATTAAAAGACGAAAATAAAAAACTAAATTCAGAGATCCCAACTGTTCCGGACACGCCAAATTATTAAAAAAACGGTAATAGACAGGGACAGTGTTGACGTTTTTCATGACGTCAAACCCCGCTTCCTTTCAAACTCGTTCCAAACATTTTTTCGAACGAACCATTTATATGGCATTTCCTATGTGAATTTAAGACGGCAAGATTTTTAATTTATTATTGAAATAAATAAATTTATATAGCGCTTCTAAGGAACTTATTCATAATTTAACGGGGTATCTTTATACGGGGTATCAGTAGATTTTATGAGTTAAGTGCATTAAATGCTATTAGCGTCAATATTTGCTTTAAGCGTCAATATTTTCTTTATACGGGGTATCAGTAGATTTTATGAGTTAAGTGCATTAAATGCTATTAGCGTCAATATTTGCTTTAAGCGTCAATATTTTTAACTCCTGCTTCATGTTTATAATAATGTCTTATTTTATTTAGAATTTGTTACTTATTCTGTACCTACATCTAATTTTTTTCTTTAGTTTTGGAAAGGCATGCATTGTTTTACAACGTTCTAAAATTAATTTTTAATCTATAATTAGATTATATTTATCAATACTAATGTCTGTTTATTTAATTATGTCTGATGATTAAATTCGTAGTTATTGTAAACTTTGTTTGCTTAAGATTTTCTGATTATTGCTGCTAATTCTCATAGGCTTTAGTTTTTAACTACTAAATAGGAATAAATTACGTAACTAACTTATTTAATACGCATACATATGGTTAAATCTGCACAGAGTTTTAGTTTAAACTCAGATTTATTTTGACTTGACATTTTTTCTTGTTTATATTTGCCAACATCATCATTAATTAGTTTTTAACAGTAGTCTTATGCATTAATTTTTTGAGAAAATTCAGATACCTTATTATTAGATAATTAATATTAGATTATTTCTTAACGTAACTAGTGTAGTGCTATGTTAATGTGTAGTGTTATGATAGTGCAGGGTCAATACTATGTTTAGTTTCCAGAATTTTAATATATAAAATAGCTAAATTAAAGCAAATTTAAGAATTTAGGAGAATTTATTTTATTTAATTAAAATTTTTAATTAAAGAAAAGCATTAGAAAGCTTTAAATTTCCTATATTTTTGTTTTAATTTCAAGTTCTAGATTTTGTTTAGACGACAAGATAGGGAGCCATCAATAAGCTCATTTATCATCAATTTGTCTTAAAATCTCAGATTCCTATTTTATTCGATAAGAAAGTTAAACATGAATTATTTAAGAATTACTTAAAACATACTTATCCCATACATAAAGTTTTATTTAACATTCATATTTATTAATCTATGTATTCAGATAGGTGTTTAAATTTTACTTATTTAATAATATTAATTTCAAATAAATATAATTCAAATTTTTAAGAATTTTTTTTATTTAGAAACTTAACTCTTTTTCAATTAATGTATGTATACATATTTAGTTATACAGCTTTTATATTTGGCAAATGTTACTGTTATCACTTTTTATGGAATAAAATTTGCATTTGACAGTCTAAATCAAAATTTTTTAAATTACCTTCATAGTAATATTTTATTTGTTACGGTGCTTATGTTGAACGTAACATTCAAGTCACCATTATCCAAATGCATTTTTAATTTCATAATAACTACAGTTTAATTGGTAATAAATATATTTTAAGACCTGTCAACTCTCAAACTTTTGTTTAAGTTTTATATAATTTTTTTTTTTTACTTCCTATCATTTTAGTAAATTTACCAATAAATTTGAGCTATTTTAAAAACGTGTATCTTAAATGTTTTATAATTTTCACTAATTTATCTAACTTTAATCATGCTCCTTATATAACTTTTTAATTTGTTTTAAAATTTTCTAAACTACCATTTTCTAACTGAAATAAACTACCATTTTAAAATATATATTTGCTGTCCCTAGCAAGTTAGCATCTCTGTAAATTCCCTGTATTTTTGCTGAAAAAACATACGGTAAAGAGGAGCAGCTGAACATACTGAAAACAAATAATCAGGGTGCCTACTCAAAAGATTTTTTTAATTTCCTTGACTTTTCCAGGTTTCCCATACGCCAATCAAGAAATTTCCAGGTTTCCCTTTAGGGAATTAGAGCCATCAAGATATTAATTTTCTAAAAAAAAATCACTTCTCAGATATTGATAATTGAATATAATTTATATTCGAAATTAAAAACCAAGCAAAACATTTAAAATAACACTTTTTAAATTTATTTTTAGTTTAAATTGATTTTTGAAAATTTCCTTAATATGAAACTACACATTCAAGCATAATAACTTAAGCCATAACCTTATTTGTTAAAAAGGAATTAAAATTAAAGAATACAATTTTTTAAACAAAAATAAAGTTCTTATATTTAAAAAAACACAAAATAAGATTTAAATACTATAGTAATAGAAAGGCAAAAACTTTATTCAAATTTCATTACAAAATATTTTCAATTTGCCCCTTAACTACATCTACTTTTATAAACTAAGACAAAATCAGAATTTGTTAAAAATCGCAATAAAAATAAAATTAATGATTAAGATCCTTTATCATGCCATCAAGTTCAGCTAACTGTCTCTCTGCTTCTTGCTGGATTTTTGTTTTCTTCATTTTAAGCTCTTTTATTTCCTCAGCAGCCCTCTTTATCTTAGTTGCTAATTCTTCTGATTCTTTCTCCATAAATTTTTTTGCTTTTAGCTTTTCATGATAACAACTATGAGCATTTCCTGCTGCAAGTATCATCTTTTTAGTTACATGTATCTTAAATAAACCTCCAGCATTACCAATACCATCGTATACAGTTCTTAAAGCAATTACTGACTTTTCTCGCATGTTCTCAATAAGCAAAGCTTTATTAATACTGAAACCACTTTCCACAGCAGTATTTCCATGAGACATAATTAAAATATTTTTAATGAATACGAACAAGTTTTGATAGTTTGTGCTTTCAGCCATCAATGAAGAGTAGAAGACAACTAATCTTCCACTCTCACGCTTAAATTCCGACATTTCTTTTTTAACGTGATAGTCTTCAATAAACTTAGAAAATTCTGATTTTACTTTATCAGTAGTGACTGCTGACATTTGATTGCAATCAACGAAACAATCCAAAGCCATTTCTATCTTTTTAATGCAGGATGAATTTGAAACAGATATAATTGTTGGGGACAGACCACTTACGCCTCTCACAAGCTTGAAACGCAGCGGATCCCTTTCCATCAATTTTAGAGTCATTTTTTGTAAAAATAAGAGATACTCCTTCTTAAAAATAGACTTAGCAGTATCTGTGTCTTTGCTTTCTTTAAGACTATGCCTGGCTGCAAATCCAATGTCCACGTCTGTAATTGGTAGAAGGTTACATTTTTGGGTGACATCTGCTTTCATCAACTTCATTGCAGAATCATTCTGCTCTATAACAGATTTTTTAACAAATCTCTTCATTAAATTGCCATCAACAGGGTTCATACCCCTCCAGCAAAAAAAAATCCAAGGACTTTTCCATGACTTTTTCAAAACCTTTTTAAGAAATTTCATGACCTCTCTATATAGCATTAGACAAGTATAAATGGTATTTTTTAACAATGGCATTTCAATATTTAGTGCCCAGAAATCTACAAATATACACAAAATCCCAGTATCCTATATTCTTTATTATTAATACACATTCCTTGAAAAATACTTATAAAAATGAAAAAAACTGAAAAGGTTTGACAATTTAAGGATAGATTTCTACCAAATAGTGAATGATTCAGATTACAGAACATGACTAAAAGACTTCACTATGTACAAACCTTAAAAAAAAAAAAATTATAGCAACAATAATAATAAGAAATAATCACAAATTCTTTCCAAAAAAATTTACGTAAATAATAAAAAGAGAAAATATAATTCAGAGTGAAAGATTCATAGTCTGTAGAGTTTTATAAAAAATTAAATGTTTTTCAGGTCATTAAGTTTTGTATCTAGTTTAATTTCTATAGCTTTAATTGTTTCTTGTTTTTCGTTAACACTTTTTCTTAAGCTGTTTGATTTTGTTATCATTGAAAAATTTCTCGATTTCTCTGCTTCGTCTGCAAAATTATCAGCAGATTTCAATAATTCTTTTACATCCATATCTAACATTTTTTTTTGCTTTTTTACAAGGTTTATTTCTTCATGAATAATTTCTTTTCTTTTTCTGCAGTTTCCCCTTTGTTTTTCTGTTCTGCTAAATAAAGACTATATTTTTGCTTAGCACTAGCTGCTGATAAAAGCAAGCCCTTGGTTATATCAACTTTTAAAATACCCCTGACAGACCTTACATGATCAATTATAATTCTTTGAGAGATAATACTTTCTTTCTTTAAGTTTTCTACTTCAACCTGCTTATTAACCGAAAATCCCCATTCAACACTGGCTTGGCCATGTGAAAGCAATAAAATTACCCGTAACACTTTCCACAAATCTTTGTAGCAATTTTTATCTTTACACACACTAAAAAGAACAGAATCAATTCGATTTTCTTCATTGCTGAAATGCTTTAGCTCATTAGTATAACTGGCTTCATCAAGCAAACAGCGAAATTGGAAAATTACATTATCACAGATTTGTTCTGAAATTCTTTTATTTTGACAAGAATATTCAGAATATTTCTCATATTAATCACACACAAATCTTTATTTTCCATTCTTTTTGGATTTAAGCAAGAAATGTCTCTAACTATTCAATATCTTAACGGGCATTTTTCAAGAAATTTCTTTGATGCTGCTATTAAAAACTGCTTTGCCTCCAATTTGAATTCCATTTTTGAGATTTTTTTTAGTGTTTTTACCATTTTACCGGCTGAAAAACCAACATCAATTTTATGATAGATCAAATGACTGCTAGTATCACTTAAATCCAGATCCAAATAACTTGTAACTGTGGAGCATTTCGACAATATCTCAGGTTTTAAAAATCGAATTAAGAGATTTTTTAACAATTGTAACAAATTGTCTAATAAAAAAGGTAACATTGGTTTGTCTGTTTGATATTTTGATAAGAAAGTTTGAAATATACTTGCTATAGACTGGAAACAAGCTATCTTAGCAGGCATCAACAAATCCTTTACGCTGATTTTTAACATTTCAAAAGATTTGTTTTTAGGATTTTTTAACTTCCCAGAAAGTTCAACATATATTCTTCACAGCTTCAACATATATTTGTACATTATTCCATATTTTTAAAGCTCTTTCAGCTACTATAACATTTTCAACCCATTTATGTGCACAAAACTGAAGAGGAAAAGTTGTGGAGTTGGTCAACTGGCTAAAATCTTCACGTCTCGCTGGAGTATCATGGAAGTGAAAGTATAAATTTGATAATAAAGTTTTAACTTTCCACTCTGACGCTTCACAGCCTACCTTAAAGGCACCATTCACTATGTGAAGTTCACAGCTACCAGTGTTCAACAAAGTACAATCATAATTAGATTTGAGTTGCTGTTGAAATAATTCAAAAAATTTCCAGTTTACATTTGGTCCATCCATAGACAATTGTAAAACGTTTGCCATAGGAAGTCCATTAATGCCAGAAGTATTCATTTTTTCCAGCATCTCCTCAGCAGTTGCATGGCCGAAGAAACTTGAATCAATATATTTTGTGACTATTGTCTCACCTTCCCATATGCGAACATAATAGTCCATTTGCTTCATCTGCAACTTATCATTTAAAGTTTCATCAAATAGAAATACAAATCCATCTTGTTGTTTCACATTTTGTGTCAGTAAGGACTTAAAATATGGTGCAATACCAAAGCAACACAAATACGCACACTTTTTATCAGCACATGTAAATTGTTTTGCAATTGTACTGTCTGGGAACATTTTTTGCATCAATAAATTTATATCTTTGCAGGAATTATAGGAAAAATGTGAATTAACAACTTTCAAGGCCCATAAAATTTCTGCTGATAGCACACCATTGCCTGAAACTTGCAAAATGTTATTAACAGGCTGATTTTTGGAAGCACTAGTAGTTTCCTTTCCTTCATTGGATCCGGATGGCACATTAGGGAAAAAATTTAATACACTTGAATTTGATAATTTCAGAAGGTCTATATGTTTTTTTGATTTTGCATGGCTGGTGAGGGCTGCTTCACCCATATTTGAAATGTCAAATGATTTGCAGCACAATGAGCAACGTGCTTTATGCTGATCCTCCTCTCTCATAAGCCATTTTTCATACAATGGCTTTTTAGGCCAATTGGTGTTAAAGGAGCATTTGCCAGGCATTTTAAATTTATAATGAGTCAAAAATGTCCAGAAACAAACGGAAATCAAAAATGTCTGTGCTCTTCCAAAATAAGTTCAAAAATTATGCAAATTAAAAACAATCAGAACAACATCATTTTATTTGAGAAGAAAAACTAGAGCTAAAATAATATTAAAAAAATTTCCTCCAATGAAAAAGGAATTCCCATGTTCACTGAGAAATAGACAGAGAAACAATACAATACCAAACACTTGTTAAACTGCAATGCATTCTGGGGCCCTACCAGATGCTAAAAATAGATATTCTTCCCTCCCTCTTTCTGTGGGACATGGGATGCAATGCATTCTGGGACCCTACTAAATGCTAAAAATAGAATTTCTCAAAAAGGGGAGGGGGACACAAAAACTGTGCTACTGGATTTTTTTTTTTTTTTTTTTAATTATGTCTCAAAGAAAACTATTTTCCATGACGTTTAATAATAAATTTCATGACCTTTAGAGCAATTTTTTTTTTCAAGCACTTTTCCAGACCTGGAAAAAATCAGAATTTTTTTCCATGACTTTCCAGGATTTTAATGACCGGTGCGAACCCTGCATCAAGTACATTTCTTCATACAAGAAAGGTTCCATTGGTTTATCAGTATGGAACCTTAGTAAAAAGCTGCACACTGCTGATGACACAGAAATAAAAAAGCCTAATTTTGCCTCTAACAGCTCAGTACATTTTAGCATTGATTTTACTGTGTCATAAGTCTTTGTATTTGGTTCTATCTTTTCAGCTTCTACCTTTTGGATAAAGACTCTTAATGGCGGCAAAATCTCTAAAGCCCTCTGTGCCACAGCTGAATTTCCGACCCAACGAATAGAACAAAATTTCAGGGGGAAGACATTACTTTTTGTAAAGTGCACAAAATCAGCATGTCTGGCAGGTGAATCTTTAAACAAGTTAAAGACAGAGAAACTTATTTAAATCCTAGGATGTACAATTATGTCCTGTCTTGAAAGCACCATGAACAATATGAAGACCACAAGAACCAATATTCAAAAGAGATTTAGAGCCAGATTGCTCCTGCAAATCACTTTGTAGTAATGAATGCAACTTTAGATTCACATTCAGGCCATCCATAGAGAGTTGAAGTATTTTCTTCATAACAGGATCAGGTATAGAACTTTTCAGAGCATTAAATAAAGATTCTGCATCCGAATGCCCTAGGAAAACAGATGTCAAATAACGTGTTACAACGGTATTCATATTTTTCTGCCAAAACCTGACATGTATGTCCATTTGACCTTTCTGGACAACTTTGTTATGATTCATCATAACATACAACACATGATTCTAAATCTAAAGATGAAAGAACAGTGATTAATTCATCTCTAAAAAAAGGAGCCAATCCAAAACAAATTGTAGATGATGTCTTGTCTTTTTTCAGCTTCAATTTCTGAGCAATGTCACTATCACGAAACATCATTTTAAAAATATCATAAAAGTCTGAATTTGAGCGATGAGAGGAATGTGTTATCACTGTGCGAAGACACCATATTATTTCAGCTTTACTTACTTGGTCATTGAGGAAGTACTTATCTATAATTTTTTTAGAACCTTTAGAAGAATTTCTTCCACAGACTCTGTATTAACAAGCACTGAAGAACTGGTCGAAGGCACTGACTCTGCTATCACAGGCACTGAAAAACTGGTCGAAGGCATTGATGCTGTACTCACAGGCACTGAAGAATTGGTTGAAGGCATTGATCCTGGACTCCCATGCACTGAAGAACTAATTGCAGTTTTTTTTTTTTACAAACTGCTGCATAAGCATATTTGAAGAATTTTTAAATCCAATATTTTTCTGATGCTTTGGTCCTTTTTCGTGACTTATAATGGCTTGTCTTCCCATATTTCTCAAAGAAATAGTTTTGTTACATGCTGAACATATAGCAGCACATGGATTTTTTTTTCATGAGGTTTCCGCCATTTTGACCAGTTAGGGTTAAGTTTCTCATCACACCAATCAGAATTAAATACAGTTTTCCTTGAAGACATTTGCCAGATCAAAAACAGATTTTTACAAAAAAAAGATAAAAAAATTTCTACAAATCATATAACCACCTAAGCAGTAAAATTTAGTAATACAGCCTAAAAACAAGTTTACCTTTATTTGGAACAGTTCATCTTTTATAGGTAAGTAAGAACTAAACAGCTTTTCATTGTCAATTGAAGAACCCACCACCCCTAAAATTGCTTGACACACCCACCATTGCTTATAACTGCCTGAGGGAGGGAAGGAGAAAGGGGATAAACAACTGAAGTTGGGGGTAAGCCCAACCCCCAAGGGAGACTGGAATTCATAGCTGTGAACAAAAGGGAGGGAGGAAGAACTGCTTAAAGAAAAGTGGTTTCTTTTACCACTTAAAAAAAAATGAAAAGAAATTTCATTTTCATAGAAAGCTCTGTTTTTCAATGAAATTTTTTTTTCCATCTTTTTATTCAAAAAGTTTAAAAAATTTCCAGGTTTTTCTAAGAAAAATGTAAATTTCCCCGACTTTTCCAGAACAAAAAATTTCCCCGACCTTTCTAGGTTTTTCAGACGGGTAGACACCCTGAATAATGCTATAATAAATGTGACCCAAATTATGTGATCCTAATTAGTGTATCAAAAACAATAGAAACCAAATATCAAAGCTGAAATAAATTATAGACAACAAGAAGGTGAATGTTATATAAAATGTCAATGTTAACAAAATTGAAGCTCTAATAATTTAAATTTCACATCTGACACTCATTAAAAGAAATTTTACTTTAACAGAAAACTAAATAAATACTTAAATAAAGAATTTTTCTTACTTGAATAGTATTTTGAAATATCCAGTAAAGGCGAATTAGAACCTGAAATAATTTTTTTATATATCATATTAAGCAAAGAAAGTAATAAAAAATTAACATACAATACAGTCCTGATTATCTGAATTTCCACTTTAACTGAACTATCAAATATTTCAAGAATTTTTTTGTTCTAGTTTATTTCTTATTTTTAAAAGTACCACCGAAAAAAATTCTGAATTTTATCTTCCAACACACAGGAAAACAAGCTGAAAGACAACAAAACATTATCGATAAAATGATCGCTAATACTGTCAAGAATGAAAATGAATCTAGCAAAGATGATGAAGACAGTGACCAAGAAAATCGACATATAAAAATCTCTCATACAGATGGACTAAAAGCAATCGAAAGTGCTATTGAATAAATAGAGCAACAAGAAGAGGCGACACTAGCTTCCTGTTATCCCTAAAAAAATGGCAAAACATTGCTGCAAAAAAGAGCCAAGGTAATGTAAAACAAAAAAACTATTAAGGACTTTAAGTAAAAACTCTTTAATTCTTGTAAAATTTGCTTTTTAAGTGTTCTTAAGTAAGCTCTTTAATAATATGAATTGTATGTGGAGTACTCGCTTAAATTTTGTATTTGTTAAATATATTTCATTTATACTTTTTTTTCCCTTTCCTTTTTTATACTCTTCGCTTTAATCCAGTTTTTCAGTTATCCGAGTTAGTCGCGGTCCACAGTAACTTGGACAATCGGGACTCTACTGTAGTTGCGGAAGAAGAAAAAAAAAACACTCGTCACAGGAGAGAAAAAATATATCACCCTTAGAGGCTTTGTCCCTTGCTATATTGTACTTCCAGTTAATTTTTTGATTGGTGTTTTTTGCACTTAAACTTTTGATGACAAAGAGTCATTCAACACCACTAAACCTTTTAAAAAAGATTTCAATTATAGGGGTTGCTTAATCAGATAAGAAGAAATAGTGCTTGATAATTTTTAAAACTGTCACAGATTTATTTCAAAACTACGCATGTAAAGCAATAAAAATTATTTGATTTGTGATTTAGAGTAAATTAAAAAAAACTACATATTTATTGATTTTCAGATTTTATAAAGTTTAATTTTGTGACAGTTGACAGTAAACTAATGAAAACTGATTTGGATGATCCTAAAAAAATATTTTAAACGTAGTTTACACATCAAAATTCACTAATGAAAATTCATTAATTTAACAAAAATCTAAAAACCGACAAGCTATGCAATCATAAATTACCTTATTAAAAAAAATTATTAATACACAATTGTATCATTCAATTTAAATACTGGACATCTCAAATACATAAAATGTTTCGAGAAAGCTGATTTTTTGCAACACTTACAAGGAGAGTAATTCGCTTTGAGTTGAAGCTTCATATATTAGTAGTATAGGTTAAAGTTAGTCACCTATAACAATAAATAAAAAAAAGCTAGTAAGCTAATTTTGAGAAAAATGCATTTGAAAATTTAATTACACTTTAAATCAGTGATTCTCAACCACTGTGCTGAGGCACTCTTGAGTGGTGCCAAATTTTAGAAATGATATAGTAAAAATTATAATGCTTTTTTATGAAAAGTTTAAATTAGTTAAATTTTATAAAAGAAGAAAGCTTTTCAAGGATACGCCGCACTATCGTACACGCCATGCCGGATTTTAATATACCTAGGCAGGTATTGATTAGAGACTTAACACATGCTATAAATACGCATATGTATATAATTTAAATAGTTAGATAAAAACCAATAAAAGGATATTTATTATACAAAAAAATTCAAACAATCCTAGTATATAAAATAGATTTCAATAACTTTCTAAGTAAAATTAATTGAATTAATTTGAAGTAACCATTAAAATATGAATAAAAATATTAATACAGTAGAGAACCAATTATCCGGGATGCTCGGGACCATCGCTATCCCGGATGTCTGAATTTCCCGGTTTTCTGGATCAACCAAAAAGTGTCGTTAATTGATGTTTTATCGAACCCGAATTACAAGGAAAAAGTGTAACACATTTTAAAGTAAAAGAAAAAAGGTAAGCAATCCTAAATTTAAAAAGAAAAAAAAATGGTAGAAAAATAAAATTTAAAAGAATAAGAAAAATTTGCAAGTTTAGACAAGAAAAACAAGTTTAAAAAATACAAAATTCTCATGTTTATTTTTTAAAAATAATTACAATTCCTAAATTAACTAATATAAACAAAACAAATGATTAAATAACGCAATATATTTCATACCTAATTATACAGGGGGGAAAACGATAAAATAAAAGGAAAACTTATTAATTTAAATCAAAACAACGAAAATTATCGAACCGAAACGATCGTTAAAAAAGGCACTAACATAAATATTAAAGCCCGGAACAAGGCAAGATCAACGGAATTAAAAAAAGAAAAACCTAATGATAAAATTTATGAATAAAAAGAATTAATTTATTAAGAGCAAAATTTATCGTGAAAAAAAATCAAGCATAGTGGAATCAGAAGAACAAAACTGCAATCTGCTTCATAAAATAATCGTATGTTTAAATTAATAAACAATTCTCCTTTTATTTTTATTTATTTATAAAAACACGATTTTTAACAAAAGCAGATGTGATTCCACATCAAGAAAAACTTGCAAATGATACCAAAGAATCAGAATTTATTCAAAAGAAAAATATTTTATTTTTATTAATCGATGTCAAATAGATAAATATATTTTTCTTTCATCTTCTGTTCACTGATATGCACGTGCAATGCATTTTCCCCACCCCCTCATAAATCAGAGAAAACGAAGTCAGCATGCCACTCCTTAGAGTTTGATTGACGGCCTAAAGGAGAAAATAAAATATTCATCCCTTCCCTACCTCCAGTCGATCTGAAGATCATCAAGGTCAGAGAAGAAATGATGTTTCTCTGGGTAAAAGGGGGAAAAAATTCTCCCCTTCCTTACATTTTCCTCTACTCAACTTCAAGGATGAGTCCAATTTTTGCATTTTTTCATAATCGTTCTAGTTTAAAATGGCGGGAAAACCGAGCAAATTTTTTCCCGGTTTTCTGGTTTCCCGGTTATCTGGATAAATGGTTCTTTACTGTATATCAAAAACCATTAAAATAAGTATTAAAATTGTTAAAAATAAAACAATCTTACTTTTAAGTCAGCAATCCAAAAACTTGTTTTAGAAATAAACGATAAATCCAAAAAAATTTTGTTCAAAGAAAAACTAAAGAATAATTTATTTAGAAAACACCTATAACTGCACTTAAAAATCCCTCAAAATCAGAACTCTCTGTATCAGAGCAAATTAGGTTTACTAGTTAATTTTTTTACTTTGGGTTCATCTCAGTCACTCACACTTTCAGCATCACTTTCGGTTTCGTTTTGTCCTAGGATGATTTCCACTTTTGTGAAGCCATTTATCACAGTTTCTTTTTCTCTAATTGCTAATAGCTTAAACGCAGCGGCAAAATTTTTCCTCTTAATGGGAGGCATTTAAAATGGATAACTTAAATACAAGTTATGTTAAAAAATTAACAGAAAATAGTATAAACGAAACAAAAATGTTAAAGAAAGAAAAATATTAATAAAGCAAAAACGCAAAAGAAGATCAGAATTGAAGATTAAACTGAGGAAGATGATCGAAATCAGACAGAATTATGAGCAAAGAAATAAAAAAATAAATAAAAAGCGCTCTCTCAAGCATTTAAAACAGGTTTCTATATTTAGCATTTCCTCCCCCTATTTTCACTTCTCAAATCAGGTTTCTTTTTTTTTTTAACTGACTCCGTCTAGGTTAGTCTTTCTTTTATCTCTGTCTAAAATTCTCACACATTGCATTTTCTCCTCCTCACTGATCCTCAGTTGAAAGTATTTGATTTACAGCTGATGTCCCATGATTTCCCACCCTGATTTTCTTCATTCATTCCTCTCTGATTTATGCTTCTCCATTCCACACCCGTTTCCTACACTCAACAGCTGTTCATATGGCAGAAGGGAAAGAGAGACTTAGTTCTTTTGTGGATAGTGGTCTCCAGAAAGTGACTCTAAAAAAGGATTGAGGAGTGTGGGAGGAGGGGAAAATTCTAGGAGCGTTGACCATTCTTTGGAATAACATCAAGCATGAAAAAATAAACAAAAAGCACTAGTAAGAAGTGGAAAAAATGATGATGAAATTTCCAGTGAGGCTTCTAAAAAGCAAAATCTTTTAAAGGAAGAAAAGAAAGTAATACTATATAGCCCGCTCCGTTAGATACACCTTCCTACTAAATTTTCCAGTTTAAAATCAATAACGCTGCAGTGTATCTCCGCGAAATTACGGTATATACTTTCTATAATTTTTCCATGTTTTAACGGAGTGACCATCTTTGTCTGCGATAGTCCTGTCTATGATAATCTTAAAATGTTAAAATTAGTATAAAATTTAATGACTATTAAAATTATTAATTAACAAAAGAAAGCAAGCTAAATATTTATTAACTTACAAAAGTAAATAAAAGCAAACAATTACAATAAGCTATGCAATTAATAGTTATAAAAACAAATTAACAAAGGATAACTAACAAAAAAACAAGCTAACAATTAATAATTAGAAAAAAAATCAAGTAAACAAGAAATCACAAAAAATAACATGTTATGTTAAAACTAACAATTAATAACTATAAAAAATAGCTAACAATTAATAACTATAAAAAAAACAGTTAATAGCTAGCAAAAAAGAACAATTAATAACTAACAAAAAAAATAACAATTAATAACTAATAAAAAACAAAACAAAAGAACTATTAAGCGAGGCCAGGGAAAGAAGGGGAAATAAGAACTGCAGAAGCCAAAAGAGCTAATTAAACCCTTAATAAATGCGTTTTTGTAGTACATATTTTATTTTACATTCAAAATTAGTATTATAAACTATTATGCACAGTGTATTATAGGAAAGTAAACAACTTTCGATATCATTAAAAATGTCTCGCGACAAAAAAAGGTTGAGAATCACTGCTTTAAATATTTAAATTTTCATGCAGTGTAAAACAACAGAGCGAACAGAAAACAGTGCAATAGTCTAGAGGTAAAAGCAGGATATCTGCTACATTTTAGATTCTCAAATTCATGATTTTCCATGACTAATTTCAAGAATTTTTCATGACTTAACGAAGTTACTATTTTCTCCGACAAAAACGGAACAATAAATTTAAAAAAGCATTATAATAACATTAATTGAAATAAAAGATATAACCAAAACTGCTATACTCTGCATCTTCATATTTATAGATTTTAAATTTAAAAAACAGAGTAAAGAAAGAGTTAAAACAATAAAATAGCTGAAAAAATACGAAAGCAAAAAAAAAAAAATTATGTAGAATTATATTCTAAAAATACTTTTCTTGTTCATCTGAAAGGAAAGAAATACTCCTGATTTTTTTGTTCTCATTTCGGAATAAAAACAATTCGCCAATGACTGGTTTGCTTCAACTAGAATTTTAAATTTATAAAATTAAATAAAATAGATAATAAAAATTCTTAAATCACAGAAGAGTTTAAAAGATAATTCGCTCAAGAAATGATGTTTTTTCTTTCATTTTTTGAAAGAACACCATAATTTTTAAAGAACATGATAAAATAAATTTATATTCTAATAAAATATGCCTGAGTGGTGATTTTTTTAGGAATTTAGATAATTGGAACAGGGAGAAATTGGGGGGGGGGGGGGATTCCATTTTAAAAATTAGACTTTTCAGAGACCAGTGGTGCAAGTGGCCAAACATGGTTTTGGAGCAACAAAAAAGCAATTTGGGAGCAGCGAAACAAAGATTTGGAGCATATTTAATAAAAAGAATTAAAACAAGAGTTTTTAATTGTGTTCATATCTTATTTTTTACACTTTTTTGAAGGTCCCTGCATAAACAAATTAAGTTTCTTTTTGGTATATTCCAATGCTGTTAAATATTCTGCTATCCTTGACTTAGCCTCAGATAAGAGGATCTGTCCACTTTCTATAATCAACATGTCTTTATTATTTAATATTTTTCTCAGCTGTGGCTAAGAGATCTTGAGAAGCCTTCAATTTTTTTAGCAAATCAATTTCAGCAGCTTTCAATCTGCTTTCCTCAGTTTCAGTGTTTTCACATTCTTTTTGCTTACTTTTTTCTCAACCTCTAATCAAGCAGAATAATTTTTAAATGCTGCACGAGTCCCTTTAATAATATATTTGTCAACTTTAAAGTTATTTAAACCCCCAGTTGATATGCGACACAACTTGTCTCAAACCATTAACACTATGCAAATTTAAACTTGCCCTATTGTCAAGTAGCTTTTTATTCACACATATGAACAAAACTAAAGCCTTTCTAGTACTAAAACTTGTTTCAACATCAGCATTCCCATGTGGTATGCCCAAAAGAGCTTTAAAAAGCTTTGTTATAAGAGGATATTTGATATTTCCCAAATTATATTTCTTCACAAAATAGTTTTTCCAAAACACATCAATCGGTGCATATTCATTTGAGTCAGAAGAATAACCTTCTGGTTCTCCACGTAACAGTAACAAAGATGCCTCTTCAGGTTTTATAATGAATGGGGTTACTGTTGCCAGATATCTTATTGACTTAATAGAAGTGTCTTCTATTCTCATTACAGGATGCAACACTTTAAGATGGTACAGTAGCCTATTTTCAAGAGGCAATGCTTTTAATAACTTTTTTTGCACTTGCCATGGACCTGGCACCTAAATACATAGAATTTTTTTCTGAAGAAGATAAGGATGTCATCGCATTTGTGGTATCTTATAAATTTGAAATTTACCAAATTTCTGCGTTTTTTAAGATTTTAAGTCCTTTCCTGTCAAACTAAGAAAAGCAGAACTCTTTAAAAAAACGCCCTAACTATGCTTAAACTAGAGACACCATTTCATCATACAGCAAGTGAATCAATGGTGTCACAGTTTGGAAAAGACCTAAAAATTTATTTAATATAGCTGAAATATTTCTTAAAAAAGCTCCTGGCAAAAGAAATTTAAATAAATTAAATATTGAGTGGCTCATACTATTTTTTAAATTAATAATTACTTTATTTAATTCTGTAAAAGGTAATTTAAAACTCTAATTAATTTAACTATTATTTAAGGTTATTGAGTATATTTTTCTTAAAATTTAAATAAATGTTATTTGTAATAGTATATTCAACAAAACATTTACAAGATTAATATTGATCATACCGAATTTATAAAAATATGTAAAGAATTAAGCAAACTTTAATAAATTTATATTACAAATGAAAATTAGTGAATGCCCCCTAAATTTTTTTAAATTAAAATTGGTTACCTAGTACAGTATTTCATTAATGAAATGATTAAAAAAATTAAATAATTTTTAAATGCAAACACAATGAGTATTGAAGCTAAAAAAAATTTCAGAAGTAAATTATATTGTCCCTACACTCATAATATTTAACAAATCTGTGATAATTTAAATATTTCTTATATCAATTGTTTTAAATCATTAAGAGATGAATTAAAGTATTTTTGAATCACAAATCTGAAAAACATAAGATTTTTTTGCTGTTTCAAAAATTCTGAAAGCCCCTCTCTTCATACTTATTTAAAAATTTTAAATTAAAATCTTGCCTCTAAATATTATTAAGTTTTATCCTAAAACAAAATAAGAGCACTGAAAATTTTGAAAGTAATAACACAATAATAAAATGCAATAAGTAAAAAAAATTAGTAAAAAAAAATGTAATAAAGAAAAATAAATGTTTAAAAACAATATGCAATTAGTGGATGGTCACTCAGATAAAAATTTACGTTTAAGAGACTCAATTAATTCTTATCTTAATTAAATGAATAAAAGGGAGATGGAAATTTTGAGGTTATGAAGCTTTGTGATTCCTGACTGACCTGAGGACCAACATGAAAATATATACTTAGTGAATGGTCCCCAAGAGAATAAATAGAACAAGAAGGCCATTAGCTTGCCATTGACGAAGACGACGGCACTTCAATAACGATGAAATTAACAAGAGAAATAAAATTTTCTTTTGCTAATGCAATTTGGCAATGTTCAGTTAGTCCATTTCAGAGAGTGGAAAATGAAACCTGAAATTGGGAATATCTTGCAAAATGAAGCAGAGTTGCACATGAGAGTGCAAGAATCTTTCCCACTGACCCAGAGCAACCCCCCCCCCCCACATGGCAGTAGCTTGGTTGCCGCAAAATTGTGACTTGGCAATACCCAAGGGAAAATATCCCTTCTGGCGCAGATCGGCACAATTTAAGCCTACTACGTACTTCAACTTGGAGCATGTAGGCGCAGGCTTCCACAATTGGAGCGGATCGGCGCAGCACTTGCAACACTGGAGACCTAAATCCATGACTTTCCATGATATTTTTAAAAAAATAGCAAAAATCATTGTTTTTACTCAATAAAGATTCTTAATTGCTGCTTATACAGGATCTAATTTATCGTAATCTTAAGTAACTAAAACGTAATATAAAAGTATAATAATAATTAAACTTTATTTCGTATTCTTAATATCGTATAACATGTCAACAAAACTAATAGAACACAAAAATCATCTCTCTTTCTGTTGCCAGATCTGCTTATGCTAACCTCATTAATAATACAAGTTCCAACATACTCCCACCTTTTGTATTGCAATCAAGCTTAGACACAATACAAAACTTACAATTCACTACCACGAATGTAAATTAGCAAGTAAACATATTAATAAACACTCTATGAAAAACAAGTAATGTGAAGTCAGTTATCCTAGCTTAAATATATGCAGTCTACAAGTCCAAACGTTGGCGTGGAACTATTTTTCGACCTCTACGAGTCAGTTTCACAGGTTGGGAAACCTCTGTCATAGGAATGAAAGTCTCAGCATTAGGATTGAGAGGTCTTGGGATAGGAGTTGTTGAAGACTTTAAATCACCAGAGTCGACATCGCCCTGTTTATCTTTTTCATTTGCTGTTGTGTCAGATGGAAACTCACTGACAGACATTTCGAGTGGATACAGTCTCTGCAATGGTCTCACGAGGTAGCCATTAGCAACTCGTAATTTCGCTACCCTTCGTATTGCGTCCTTGCCAGGAAACAGTTCTACAACACGACCCAATGACTAGTTCAGTCTCTTCGTGCCCTCACATCCAATAAGAACTATTTCTCCTACAGAAATTTCCTTCTGCTTTGACCTAGATTTTCGGTTTCGTACAAGTTCACCTAAATATTCCTTCTGGAAGCGTTTTCGTAAATTTTCACGTAAACTTTGTAGATACCTTTCTCTTTTCAGTAAATGCTTGGAGTTGACAATGTCCATGTCATGGGTTTTTGATCCTCTTATGTCTTTTATGAAATGAGCTGGTGTTATTGTTGTCATTTCATTCGGATCATCTGAAAGGTAGGTGTTTGGTCTCCCATTGCTGACACTTTCAGCTTCGCACAATAACGTGAGCATTTCTTCGTACGTCACGCAAGCCCCTCCCAAGCACTTTCGTAAAACTTTTTTGATACTACAAACCATTCTCTCCCACCATCCACCATACCATGGTGCGGCAGGTGGGCTAAAATGCCATTTGATGTTTTGCAAGGCAAATTGAGATTGCAATTCCTCCCAGTTGAATGACTGAAGGGCTCGTGCTGTTCCAGTGAAGTTCGTCCCATTGTCCGAATACATTACCGAGCACCTCCCTCTTCTTGCAAAGAATATTCTCATTGCTTGCATAAATGCTTTGGGCGACAATGATGTAACGAGCTCCAGATGAATGGCTCAATACACCGCACAGGTAAATAAAACAATCCAAGCCTTGATACCTCGACGTAGTTGCAAAGGCCCGTCCAAATCTACACCCGTGATTTAAAATGCAGAAATGCGTTTTGTTCTATCCATGGGTAGAGGTGATGTATCTGGCTGTACTGGTTTACTTGAGTGACGCTTACAGACCACGCATTTGCTTATGACTTCACGATCTACCCTCCGACCGTGAGGAATCCAATAAAGCTCTCGAATGCGGTTCAGAGTTGTTTGAACACCACTGTGCATCATGGCCATATGGACATGTTCAACGTACAGTCTCACGATAGGATGATCAGGTAATACTGTTGGTCTCTGGAATTCTTCTGGATCTTCACCCAAAACCAACTTCGTTTCAATCTTTAAGACTTCAGACTCTTCGTAAAATCGGATTGACTTCGAGTATTTTTTCATTAAATCAGGAGCCTGTTCTTTTTGGACCAGTTTTATGACGGCAAGTTCTGCATTCTGTATTTCTGCACTTGTTAACTCGGATGCTACTCATATAGACTTATTTATGGCATTGTTGACAAATCGCAACATCCAAGCTACCATTCGTATATTTTTGCGATAATTGGAGAAGTACAGAAGCCTTTTGCTGAATTTTTCCTGTAAGTTGATATTGACACTGGAGATGGCAGATTTCTTTCTTTCGACCAAACCTTTTTCAGGCATTGTAATCTCAGTATTAGGCCAAGTGTTCTCCGCTTCCTTTAACCAGGCAGGCCCCTCCTACCATCGACTTTCTATCAACTCCTTCCAACCGCAAGAGCGAGACGGTAGGTCGGTTGGATTCATAGTTCCTGGTACAAATCTCCAACTGTTAACATCTGTGAGCTGTCGTATCTCTCTTACACGGTTACCGATGAAAGTGTTTCATGTTTCTCCCTTCACTATCCAACTAAGGACAACCATTGAATCGACCCAAAAAACCATTCTTAAAGGCTGTTGTATTGCCTCAAGAACAGTACATGCTAATCTTGCACCCATTGCGGCTCCAAGTAATTCTAAGCGGGGAATTGTTGGTCTCCTCATTGGGGCTACTCTGGCTTTGGCAGAAATTAATTGGATAAATGTGTCTGTTTCCTTTTCAGTACGTAAGTATACACAGCAAGCATAAGCGTCTGCAGAAGCATCAGTAAAAATATGCAAGCTAGTGCTCTCAATAGATCCTTGCATCAATTGCCGAGGTATTCTGCACTGTTCTATGAGATCAACATGTTTCGCCCAGTGCTTATATCGTTGCTGAATATCTGGAGGTAATTCTTCGTCCCAGTTTATCTTGTTTTTCCAAGCTTCTTGAAGCAATAATTTCGGTAATAATGTTGCAGGTGATGTAAATCCAATTGGGTCGTATATGCTGTTGACAATAGAAAGAAGTTTTCTCTTTGAAAGTACTTTATCTTCTGAGAAAAATGCTTGACTACCAGCACAATAGAGTTCGTCCGTATAAGTATTCCATTTTAGTCCAAGTACATTCTGGTCGTTCTGGTCTTGTATTCCATTGAACGCCCAACATCTTAATTCGAAGGAACCTTTTCTCATTATTTCTATAGCTTGCGATTGCAGTTCTTCCCGTTCTTCGCAGGTATCCACACTCGTGACTAAGTTGTCAACATAAAATCCTTCTTTCAGACGATTGATAGTTTTTTCTAGGTTTTTGTTTGGAATTCCTGAGACTCTAGATGGAAGTTAATCGTGGAGTTCAGAAGAAATGGGCTTGACGAAACACCAAAGACAACACGGCAATGTCTGTAGATTTTCAGCTTAATATGCTCCTTGTCTTCCCACCAAAGGAACCTAACGTAGTCTATCTTCGGGAGCTAAAGACAGTTGTAGAAATGCCTGCTTGATGTCTGCAATCACTCCAATGGCACCACAACGGAATTTACTTATTAGATGAGGTATTTGATGTAACAGGCTAGGTCCTGTGCTTAGGCAGTCATTTAACGAGGCGTACCCCGGACGTTTGTATGATGCATCAAAGACCGGTCTGATCTTAGTAGTAGAGCTTGACAATTTTAAAACAGGATGATGTGGTAGGTAATGACAAGCTCTAGAACTTGACATTTTGCTTCCCGTCACTTCCTCTATGATGTTGTCATACTTCCATTGCTGCAAAACACGTTTATACAGTTCATAGTTAGTCTTTCAAAAGACGCTTAGTGACCGTGCGTAGTCTTGCTTCAGCCTGGTCGTATCCCTCATACAGGGGAGGATGTCCTGTTAGCCATGGAAGTGCTACCTCATACCTGTCACCAGATTACTGAATTGTCTCTTTGAAAAAAGTTACTGTTTCTTCGTCTAGCTCCTTAGTTGTTTTTCTTTCAGTGGGATCTGTGATACCCAAGGACTCTAAGTCCCATAGCTTGTGTACTTCCGTAAGATGCATACTTAAGGATACCATATTTATACTGCTTTTCTTTACTTGGCCTAAAACGCTCCATCCGAGCTTCGTCTCTATGGCTGTGACTCCCGGCGGCAAAAATTCTATTCTTCCTGTCAATATTCCTCCTAGAAAATCAGCACCAATCAGCATCTCAATTGGAGGAATCTCTGAACCAACATCGGTAAGCTCAATACCTCGAGATTTCAATTCTCGTATCAGATTTGGGTCACGTATGCGAGGTAAAGATGAACAAATCTTGGGATGATCCAAAACTAATATGTTGTATGAAAAAGTTCTATTGATGCTCTCAACAGTGATGCCGTAGCGACCATGCCTGACTTCAGAAGTTTGCGTATCTCCAAATAATCCTTGGGACAATAACTCTGTTCCTGAAGGATTTAATCGTAACTCTTTAACTACATTTTTGATTAAGTATGATCGCTGTGATCTGTCATCCAGTAGAGCTCTGACGTAACGTTCTTGATTTCCATTTCTTAAACGTAGCAATAATGTTTCCAAGTATATTACCCTTTGAGGCATAAGTTCCGTAAATAACGTAGACGTATTTATTTCTACTCTTGATTCATTGGGAATTTGAACCTTATTTTCTTTAGGCAGTTCTGGACACAAAATTACGTAGTGTCGCCTTCCACACACCAGACAGTGAATGCTACTGCGACAATTTTTTGCCAAGTGTCCAATCTTCAAGCCTACCAAGCAACAGCGTTTACGTAGAATTGATTTTCTTTCTTCTGGCATCATTGAGGCAGCCTTATGGCAGTCTTGACTGGCATGTCTTTTCTGACAAAAAATGCACTCAATCTTATTGGACTTTTCAAAGGAAGAAGTTAAAGTCATTGCTGTTGGTTCTTCTAGATGATTCCTTTTTAGTTTTTGAAGGCTGCCCAAAAGCCTTTTCGGCTAACGCTCGATGTTCTTCCCCTTCTACCTCGCGACGAAGAAAGGACATCAACTTTTCTAACAATTTCTCTTTCGTAAGTTGAGCTGTCTCTTCATCCTCCACCTCAGTTTTTAATGAAAATCTATCCCAAGCCTTTAATACATCACTTGGAAGACACGATTCAACAACTGGGTATAACATGGCAGCATAGTTTTGAGTAGTTACGCCCAATGTTTCTAGAGCTCTCAAAGATGAACCGAGCTTATCGTACAATTCAGAAAGCTTAATGTTGGCTCGGTTGTTTACCAGGGTTAAAAGATCCCTTATAAACACGTCTATTAATAAATTACGTCTGCCAAACCTTGACTTGAGATGTTTGATATCCTTAATGTAATTGTTCTTAGAAGGTGGATAGCTTTCTACAATACTGCGAGCTTTTGAACTCTGCTCCAAAGATGAAAGAAGATATTGGAATTTATCTTCCTCTCATATACTTGCATCTTCGTCAATGCGACTAAATTGTGCCCAAAAGGCAACCCAAGTCTGTAACACTAGGTCGTATTCTTTTAATTCTATCTTTGGAAGTCTCAACTTCCCAACTGGCTCTGTATCAGATAGTACAGAATGACTCTTATTTACTAGCAAGTAGTCTTCCTATTCAGTTTTTATTTCGATAAAGCGCTCTCTATAAGTTTCAATTTCATCATAGTCTTTATCTGATTGATCACTTAACTCTGATATTTGACCATCAACTATGAATAAACGCTCGGCTTTATCTGCTAACTTATTAAATATTGCGGAAAGCTCCTTACCCTCGACTTTTCCTTCTTTCTTTTTCGTATCAAACTTATTACAAGTCGTGGTAAACTTTCTTCTGTAAATTTAATTTTAATATAATTTAAATATAATTTTAATATAATATAATAACGTGGTAAATTTTCTTTTCGTGGTTCTTTCTTTCCGTAATTTCTCAACCTTGCCGTTTCCTAATGCAACCTCTGCATCTTTTGCTTTCGCTTCGTCGTCAGACATTTTAGTTCGTTCAAAATCAACGGACGCCACTTTGTTGTTACTCAATAAAGATTCTTAATCACTGCTTATACAGGATCTAATTTATCGTAATCTTAAGTAACTAAAACGTAATATAAATGTATAATAATAATTAAACTTTATTTCATATTCGTAATATCGTATAACATGTCAACAAAACTAATAGAACACAAAAATCATCTGTCTTTCTGTTGCCAGATCTGCTTATGCTAACCTCAGTAATAATACAAGTTCCAATATAATCTGCTTACGCTAACTTCAGTAACAATACAAGTTCTAACAATCATGACAAATTTTATTCACTACTGAAATTCATGACTTTCCAGGTACGCGGATACCCTGTAAAAGCCTGTCCGACAATAAGCTGTCTCTAGTACGAATCATTACCTGGACAGGACTGTTTTTTTGTACTGTTTATTAACAGTATTAATATAATTTTATTTTATTTACTGTATTTCTTAATAATTATTAATATTACTTTTTGCTTTTTTAAATAAAGATTTCTTTTTTGTTTACAAATACAGTGCAACCTTGAAAATCCCGACTGCTGGGGGGGTTGGAAGGTCCGAATTTCCGAAATTTACAGATTTTAGATACCTTACTTAAATTGATAGAATTATCGAAGTTTCGAATTCGCCAGGAAATCGAATTTTGCGATTAAACACGTGTGTGTAGACCTCCGACGGCAATTTTAACAACTTAAATAAATATGCACTTTAAATAATAAATAAGAGACATTAAAAATCAAACTTTTGTCATTTTCCCCCGTAATCAATCGCTTAGATAACATAATATTAGCAATTAAAACTAAATGCTTCTAGACTAAACTGTACCAGCTGATACTAATCCTTTTTTTTTGTTGGGGGATGAAAGAACTTATCCCCACCTCCTATGCTTCAAGGTTTAGAAAGAACCAGTTTTCTTCACTTCACAAGGGGGCAGAAGAATTCCTTCTCCTGCATGCCTTATCTATGGAAGAATATAGAGGGGAATCCCCTCTATATTCTTTGTTATCTATACAGAGCTGATAAAAATGACTGGAATTTCCTTATCAGCTGAGCTTTCATTCCCTCCCCACCCCTACCTCTTCATCTACTGCTTCATTGTTGGGGTAGAGTTGTGGTTTTGCTCTCTTACATTTAAATTTTTATTTTAATGGAATGTTTTTTTTTCTTTGGAAAATTTTTTTCTGACGAACTGGACATAAGAGTCCGGATTTTAGAGATTTCCAGATTTCTGAAGTCCGGATTTTCGAGGTCGTACTGTAGTATTAACTTAAATATAAATTATTTATTTATTGTATTTTTCAGTTATCAAATATTTCTTGACATTTAAATTAAAGTAATAACCAAATCTTTAAATAAAAGTATATCAGTTAAAATATTAATCTTCATAAACAGTTATGTAAAGTCTAAAAAGTCAGATTTGAAAAAAATTTCTTTGAAATGTACTAATCAGGTACAGTCTAGTGGCATTTATTTTTATCAACAGGAAAAAAATCTACTCGTTTACAGAATTATTCATAGTTAATTGAACAAAACCAAGAAGTAAATTCTCACAAAGACTATATTAAAATAAAGACATACCTAGTACATTATCAATTTCCCTGACCAATTTTCCAAAACATAGTAAGATATGGTTGTTAAACTTCTAAGCTTTCAAAAGATCTTTTTGATCTTTCAAAAGATCTTTTTGAATGTTAATAAAGTATATTTTACAACATAATAAACGTTCATGTTATATCTTTTATTTGCTACTCAAAATGCTTAACAAAAATAATGAATAAAAATCTAGTAAATCTATTAATTAATAAAATTTAAAATTAATTCATAAAAAATAATTAATAAAAATCTTTTCCCGCAGTGGGCTAATCATTAAGACATGGTTCCCAGCAGATCACCGAAATCAAGAATTACTTGCTGCAGTCAGTGTGTCAGTCTATGTACGATCCGAGGGTGTGCGATATTGGTCCTTGTTAAACTGTTTTACTGTAAAGTGCTTGACCTAGCACGGTGCCATTCCCTCTGCAGAGGATCAATGATGGCTTGTCTTCAAATCAGCCTTTTGGCTGTTTCCCAGACCGTTGCCAATAGCCTATTGCGCAGCTCTAGTGCGACTAAAATGAACTGCAACAACAAATGAAAATCTAACTATTATTGTCACTATTTATAGGCATAATTTTAACGATTTTATTGAAGGATTTAATTATTGCAATAATTTAAAAATAAAAATATATCTTGATAATTTAAAAAATACAATAACTCAAATAAAATTATATTGAATTATTTGCAAACAAAAAATAAAACACTTATTAGGATGAGAGAAAAAAAAAACAATATACAGCAAGATTCAAACCCCAAGCAATTCATTGTGAGGTTGGTAACTTCCCACTACACAGAGAGCGCAGATTACATAGCCAGCCAAATCGACCATCCTCAGTACAAGCACTCACTTCAGCTGCGATGAAAGTCAATTCCTATCAAAAACTGATGGAAAATCTTCCCAAGCATGTGCAGGCTGTCATCGATCAGGGACCAAACATCATATTAATATGTGCCTTAGGATGCTCCAAGTCCATACCACTGGGTGTCCGGAGTTTTTTGGCCAGATACTGCGCACTCACTCCCTTTTTTTCGTAGTTATGATTTTTTTGACATTTCTACACAGCATTTCAAATGTTGATGTTTTTAATCAATGTAACTTTTGATTTTGAGGTATCAGTTTCACCTAGTAGGTTTGTAATGATTCTGTTATAAATTCCCAACATTTTTTAATTGCTTATTTTGGTAGTAATTGATAGTTTTTTTTTTTTGTTTTTTTTTGGCTCTCTTCATGAAATTCTCCAAACTTTAATATTATTATTATGCTATAATGAAAAGGAAATTTTGAATTTGAGTTGTCACTTCTAGCAGGTCTTGAAAAGATATTCTTGACTTAGTGAAAAGTAGTGACTTTTCCGCACTTACATGACCCTTTTTGTAATGATTCTGTTATAAATTCCCAACATTTTTTAATTGCTTTTTTTTGGTAGTAATTGATCGTTTTTTTTTTTTTTTTTTGGCTCTCTTCATGAAATTCTCCAAACTTTAATATTATTATTATGCTATAATGAAAAGGAAATTTTGAATTTGAGTTGTCACTTCTAGCAGGTCTTGAAAAGATATTCTTGACTTAGTGAAAAGTAGTGACTTTTCCGCACTTACATGACCCTTTTTTAAATTCATGACTTTCATGATTTTTGTAACCGGTAACCTGATAAATTTAATAACGGTATTGACAACTGTATAAAAACAAGTTAAACGTAATGGAAAATCAAATAAATGTTAAATTTTATATATACCATTGCTGTTGAGAACTGCAATCTGCTTAATAGCTGAAATTTCTTCATGCGTGTAAATATATACATAATAAATGCTCCCAGCCTGAGGAACTAAAAATGGAAAAAATAAATAATTTATAGTCAGTTTAGGAAAATTCTTAAGTAAACAGTTAAATACAGTCAAATCCTGTTTTAGCGAAATCCCAAAATAACGAAAATTTCAATGTAATGAATATTTTCTGAATCCCAAAATGAATCTCCATAGAAACAAAGAATTAAAAATACCGATATTAAAAAATTGGTAATATGATTTAACAAAAGTGAAAATAAGCAACAATTCTCATTTTCTCTCATGATCAAAACAACTTTTCCATTCTTCAGAAGTACACAATGATTTAGATTCAAATATTTTTGCATCTTCAAAATAAAAAGTTTCAGATATGAAAGGAACATGTCAAAAAAGATGAATCATTCAGAAGAAACACCCTGAAACCCCAACCCATTCATATTTTCAGAAGTAAAAGTACATGTGGCTTTTTAAAAGAGTGATTTCCATTTCAGTTGTTTGAAAATGTGTACATCTGTACAGAAAAAAATTATGAATTTCGTAATTTCTGATAGGTAAGTGATAATAAAACCATTGTTCTATTTAATTTGTTTTTGGGAGCTTTTAACACAATGATATGATATTTTCTAAATGTAGAGTACAAATTAATCAAAACTGTAATTAAATGCTATATTTTTTAATTTTTATGCAAAAAATTCCAATGTAACAAAATAATTTTGGTTACTGTTGAAATTCGTAATAATTATTCGTAATTCGTAATTGGTCCCTAAGAATTGGCTAAAACCAGATTCGAATGTATTTGTAAAAATAAAAATAGATAAATAATTTATACAAAATTAAGAGAAATTCTATAGAATTTTATAGCTTCATGCAGCAATGCTTTTTAATTTTCATTAATAAAAATAATCTAACAGCTTCATTAATAAAAAAAGACTAAAAATTTGGAAAGACGAGAGGGTAATTGTACAGCTTAGTGGAAGAGCCAGTAAAGTGACATTTTTTTTTACAAATTTAGATTTCTCAGAGAAAGTTTTTATTTCAGTCTTATTTAAATATATAACATACATTTATATTGTTAAATCAATTAATTATGAATGGAAGAACCAACCAAGGGACATTATTTGAACCCATAAATCACCAGAAAGGGGAAGAGAAGATCTACAAAGACCCCCGTGACCTTCTGGAATGCAGTCCCCCCCCCCCTTCTTTCCTATGCAGTTGTCTAGTAAAAGAGGCATTTCCTGGAACCTTTTCATTAGAGTGTTAGGGAAAGAAGAAATACTGTGGAAAAGGGTGAAGGCAGGGAACATTAATGTGGAGAGGGAGTCAAAATGGAAATTTTGAATAGGTCTACCATAAATGCTGTTAACAACCAAAAACCAGATTCTTTCAGTCACACAAAAAAAAAAAAAAAAAAAACCCAATCAGCATGTCATGTCTTTACGCTTGATTGATAGCCAATGATCAGAGAGAAAATAAGAATTTGTCACTTCTCTGTCCTCAGCTTGCTCCTCTTTAAGCATATTTTCTCTATACAAATAAGGAGTAAATAAATTTTTCTCCTGCACCTACCCACCTAAATGAATGAAGGGAACTTACCCTTCTTGCTTGAATCGTTCTAGTTCAAAATGATGGAGGAGGCAATTAATATTTTCATAACTGTAAAATTTTTTCAGTTTTGTATATTTTAAGCAATAATTATTTTTTTTTCTAATATTTTGTCCTTGATTGATTAGATATCCGTCCAATACTAAAATATTACTGCCCGAAAATTAATGTTTATTTATCTTTCGCTTCTTCGATTCAGATCGTTTATTAGATTGTTTTAAGCTTTGTTTACCTTGGGTGTCTATTATACGGAAAAATCTATTATCCAGACTTATGGAAGTCCCACCGATTCCGGATATGCGACTTTCCACTGTATATATTTTTTTAATCAATAATTAAAAAAGAGAAGAAAAAATAACCCTTTTCTTAAAATTCAACAAAAACTTTGTTTTTCAAATTTTAAGTGTTGACATGTCAGATATGTTTCTGAACACTTTGCACAAAAAATTTTGCAGATTGCTAAAAAATTGATAAAGTTATGTAACTTTTTTTTTTTGACCACACTCCTTTGTTTTCATTTTGTAACCTTTCAAGAAGTTAGTTCAGTTTTCTGAGATAATCACAGCTGATGGTTTCGTTTTTGGTTGACTTGAATTTTTACATATTATTCTCTCGAGTACCAATTATTTTTCATTATAATTTCGGACTGACAGGCAACACAGTTTTAACTGCAACTGTGCAAAATTTCAAAAGTTTGTTTACAAACTGTGTTAAGCATAATTATAATTACGTTGTTATTGCTTTTTTGCTGTTGTTTTCCTTTTTAATTATCTAGTTCTTATTTAGACGTTAATTTTCTGTTTAAATTTGCAACATTGCTAAGTTATTTTACTGTGCATTTGTATTGTTCTTATGCATGCCATCAGTTCAAACTGGTAAACTTCAACATGCAATTTTTTTTTTCTGGTTGGCATTAGCTTGTGTTTCAGACACACTACCCTGGCAATAAATTTAATTTTTATTCTAATCAAAGTCACATAAAAAATAAATATTTTGTCTAAGGCAATTTTTTTTTTTCAGTTTATTGTTATTGCTACTAGCTGGTTCTTCTTGAGGGTTGAAATAAAACTAAATAATCAATAAATCAGTAATGATCAACATTATGAAATCATGCACAAAAATTGAGATATGCAGATGCAATCAACTGGCAAAATGCCAGTTTTTTATTGATTTTTATCTGTTTCTCTTCCTGGTGGCTTTATGTTATTAGATTAAGCAAAACATGTTTTCTGAAGTTTATCCTTTCAAAATGAAGATCCCTGAGGAAGAATTTTTTCCAGCTATCTGTGACAAAACTTTGTAGCACTAATATAGGGTGTGTAATCCAATCGTTCAGCAAAAAATAAGCAAGTACATTTTAAGCACTAAAAATATTTTTAAGCACTATATACATGAACAAAAAGCAAAATAATTTTCAAAGACTTTACATAATCATGATAAAATAACTAGTTTCTGACAAAGAACTCTTTTTTATTTATTACATTAGCTAGTAGAAAAAGATCAAGATATTTTTTGGTTTGATATCAGAGGGTGGAAAATGAAGCCTGAAATATAGAATATCTTGCAAAATGCAGCAGAATTGAACATGAATGTGCAATGATCTCACCAAACCCAGCTCAGTAGACCTACATGCGGACTCTCAAGTATTTCATCAAACATGTAAAATTATTCACGCTTTCATACTCTATGGACCGACGGTATGCCGATATATATTGTGGTTGAATTAATTGTGAAAAAGTTAAATAGAACAAAGTGAAAAGTACGTTTTTTGCATGATACATAGGGAAAATTTAAATGGTAAAGAAAAAATTTTCATTTTTGAAAAAGGAAAAATTAAGCATTTTTTAAAAACACCTAATGAAAAAAGCACTTTTAAGGACTTATAAAAAACAAAATTAAGCACCTTTAAGAACTTTTTAAAAATGCTATGCATCATGTGAAATGTGCCATTTATGCATTACAGTTTTTCATAATTGACGAAAATTTTTAATTTTCAATGAAACTAATTTTTAGTGTAATATTGAAAACAATTCTTGTGCTGCAACAACTAAACCTAGACAATTTTTTTAATAAAACTAATAAAATATTTCCATTAAATTTCTGAAATACCTTTAGAGGTAATGAAATGGCATAACATTTCCACAATCTATATAAAAGAATACTTTTTTAAAGTGAAAAATTATAGAATTCTCTCCAAAGAAAGGGATGGTAAAACATCTACTCCACGAAAGTTGAGCTTACGCTGCCTCTGAATAGTATTTGATCGCTTTTCAGACTAACATTTTCAGACTAACAATTCCAATGGCAAAAGAAAATGACGAACTCCTATAAGATTAACAAAGAACAGGGATAAAAAGGAACACAATAAGAGAAAAAAGTCAATCCCCCTGCAGCAGATGTCGTGCGCTCCAGTATAGCTTCACCTTGGAGTCTACATGCAGAGTCTTGCATCATAACAAATGGTTTCTGTCCATGATTTTGTTTCGTCCACGAAGTGCAATTAGGAATTTTCTGAATTCTGCAACAGCTTTTTCATGGGATTTATCTAAAATATTTTGGTCTAAGCTATTCCTCCAACTTCTTGAAGAAACACTAGAACTGAGCAAGGCTTTCAAATTTTGTCTTAATAGATTGTTGACATAAAGTTTTGAGGAATGAAAAGAGATAATAATGTTTATTTCCATTTTTATTTTCCAAGGCTAGATAAAATTCCAAATAAAAGTTGCTAAAATTTTATTTCATGAATATAAGCCTAATATATGTATATTTTTATCATTTCAAACAAAATTATATTCGATGAAAAACATTAAAAATCCTTTGTGAAAACAAGTCATTGCAAAGTACAAAAATCATCAAAATGTTCTTTTATAAGAGAGTTAGACTCAAATAAATAGATCCTCAAAAGTTTTGTGAGTTATACGTCTTCAGAAACATACTAAAGACAAAGATTGAGAGAAGAAAAAAAAAAAGGAAGAATGTATTGAATTTAACTCTCATTTACTCAAATTCACTGAAGTAGATTCTTCAATTATATAAATAATCACTATTAAAGTTTTAATTTAATCATCTAGTTTTGTTAGAATGATTTCTAGATACAAAAGATTTAGGAATTGTAGATTTTAAAATATTGAATGCTTATTTCCATTTGTAAGCTTTTTGCAACAAAAAAAATAAATGTATAACAGCATATTTTGCGAATTAAAGGCTATCATAATTATTTCATGTCAACCAAATTTTTTTTTATCCAATACATCATGAAAACAATTTATTTTGAAATATTAATGCATGTTATGTACTACATTAATGTTTGCAAACAATTCTATTATGAAACAAATTAAAATAAGCTTTTAAGTTATAACTACCTTATTAAACTATTTTAACTATTTGCTCATCAGCTACTTCTAACAAAAAAGAAAAATAGCATTCTTCAAAATGCATGATTCGGATTTTATTCATCATTCATTACAATAACTCGATCAGATATTGTATTATAACATACTATAATACCATACCTAATTATTTATTATCTATGCTGTATCCAGTTTCCTTTCTAGTTAAGCAATAATCAAGTTGAAAATTTCATGTTAAACATGTAAAATACAACCATAATTGACTGGTGATTTATGGGACCAAACATGTTTCATGTAAAGCGATATTTCATGTTCAGAGGATTCATATTAGTGAGGTTTAACTGTAAAATATTATATAACCATCTTTATATATATATATACATATATATATATATATACATATATATATATATATATATATATATATATATATATATATATATATATATATATATATATATATACACCAAACAATTGCAGCTTTTCACATTGTAGCGTCTATGAAGTCTACATTGTTGTCACTGGAGAAATGCTTAAGACTAACACTTAACAATGAAAAAGCATGCCAATTCATTATACAATTTAATTAAAAAATGAAATAAAAGAAAACAAAGCTATACTTTTATGGAAGGTGATGTATTCCATAATTCACAAACACTCTTTGCTCTTTTATCTTTCCATGTTATAAAATTGTGAAATGCTTCCCCACTATTCCTAATAAAAAACATAAACAAACTATCTATTTGGTGCTTAAAATTCCAACAACAAAAAATAAAGATTCATAAAAATTAATTATTACCTATCCCAGGTTACAAAAGTTCCTCTTTGGGTGGAAATGCCCAGACTTAAAACATCTAAAGAGCTTAGTTTTGAAGCTAAAGTAAAAAAATAGAATAAAGTTCATAATTTGCAATTAAGGAGTCTCAAAACAAAAATTTGCTGTCTCAAAAACATAATGATTAAATGTAGGTACAAAAAAATTCTTTATTTTCTATTAATAAAATATTTCATTTATAAGGATATATATTAAAAGAATTAATGCTAAAAAGTTGAATTAGAGTTATGAATGAGCAAAAAAAAGCACGACCTCTTCCATGTGCAATATCCCTCTTGTCTACACTATTCTTTTCTTCTAGAATGCTTCACCTTTTTGTCTCTCTAAAATCCTCTACCCTCGATGCACAGTTTAATTTCAGGTGATAAAAGAACAACATTTTGTTTAAAAAAATTTAACTGAAACATTTTTCTTATCAACTATAGTGATGCTGAAAAATTAAGAACTTTTAAAAACTTTTTACCAAAATTAAGTACTTTTAAAGGGCCCTTATTTTCTAAAATGAAAATTAAGCCGTTTTTAAGGACTTTTAAGGACCGTGGGAACCCTGTAATTACGAGACAAACTCATGAAAACAAATGCACACAAGCCTAATATGCACAAGCCCAATATGCACAAAAGCCTAATACTCAAGTCAATACTTTTTAGTTTCTGAAAAAACAATAACAGAACATTTAGAAAATGACAGTTTATTTGAATTTATTAATACAATATTTACTACAAAGTATGCATAAATTTTAAATGGAATAAAAAAATTCAATCAATGACTTTAAATTTAAAAATAACTAAACTGTTTCGATTAAAAAAAAATTCTCAATAATTCAAAAGCTATTTAATTATCTATTGAGAATTTTTCATTTATAAACACTTTAACAATATTTTCCTACTTAAGAGGGCGCCATACCGCAGAAGAAAATTTTTGTTACAAATTCTCTTCTCCTTTAATACAAATTCTCTTCTCCTAATTTAAAAGAAAGAAATAATAAGTTCAGGGAAACCTAAAGTAAGACATGAAGTTTCAGTTGCTAAAAAAATACTTCAAAATATTAAAATGCAAATATTAGAAGAAAACTTCACCATTGCATAATCCTAAGTTATCTTCTCATAATTCATTTTTATTTGTCTATTTTAAAATCTTCTTTTCAGTATTTGAAACTTCATAGCTTGCTCTAGGTTTGTCTGAACTCACTTTTTCTACTGTTTAAATTTCAAATTAGTAATGAAGGAAAAAGAGAATTTGCAAGGAAAATTTTCTTCCATGGTATGGCATCCTCTTAAGTAGAAGTGATTCATTAGCCAAAAATAAATATCAACTCAAAAGTAGATTAGCACACGAAAAGAGTACACATAAGTAAAATAACTTACATAACAAACATTGCTTAACAACATTTTTAAAAATTTTCCATAATTCATCAGGCACAATTTCTTGTCCACCATTTTTCAAGTTACAAACAGGCAGCTGAAATGTTACAAAATAATACAATTGTAAATTAGTTCAGAAAAAGTACTCAAAGTTTTATCATTTAGGTAAGTAAGAAATAATGTAATATCTGTGGTTGCAAATATATTTAAGGCGGGTTGTCACGATCAAAGTGTTAGATAAATAAATGCTAAAAGGGTTCTGTTTTGACTGATTAAATAAGAAAAAAGGGTATAGGTTCGATAACCGACTATCGTTTAAATGACAATCTCATTCATTCAACTTACGCCGGTAATGTCATGGTCTGTTGGAATCGGCCAGTTCCTTTTCATTTGCTGTTGGTCATTTTTGTGAGGATCATGGCGTCATCTGTTTAACGAGTATTTAAGCTTCTGTTGAAGCATTATTGTTTGTATTATTTATTCATTTTTTCTTTTCATTACTCATTTGTCACTCTGACTGTGAGAGTATGTCTACCAGTATAATATGTTTTTAAAATAAATTTATTGCCATAGAAACTTCGCTTTTTATTTGTTTTGTTGACATACAGTTACAATGATATTATGTGACAATCTCGGATGTCAAGGTTATGGGCTGTGTTTTAGGCATAACCGGGATTCATTTTCTACCGTCCTGAATATCATATTTGCATTAGCCTGGAATTAGCCGAGTCATTGCCAACTTAAATGGGAGAAGCTTAAAGATGGGGGTCGTTCCTGCTCGCCATTTTTTGCAAAGTGAATCGCTAGCTTAAATCTGAAGTTTGTTATGGTGTACTTCTTGCTGCTGTGGATTCTAAAATAATAGGGATGTAAAGCATGAATTTTTCTCCAGTTGACAAAATTAACAGTAAACTTTTTAAAAAAAAATTTTAGTTTGGGATACAAGTCTACACATCTGAAGTTGATGGCTACTGCTAAAGATTACGAAGTTTGGTATCTAGTATGGAACGAACAACGATACTCCTTTCCTTTTTAGAATCTTTTAGTTATAATTGTCTCGTCATGGAATCTTTAAACCTGCATATAGAGTTCCTGAATTCGTCAAATTGGAGAACATGGAACGAAAACATGAAAGCAATCCTCAGTTTTATATCCATAACTCAGCCTGCCCAACCTATAGACGCAAGCCGAAAAGAAAGTCAAGAACTCCTCTGAAGGCGGGACAAATCGTACACATTGATATTTCTTAGTGTCAAACTCGAATATCTAAGTCTGATCTCAGCGACAACTGATGGTGCTGAATTTCGGGAAATTCTAAAGCAACACTTTGAGCTGAATACGAGAGTAAGAGCGATTCAACTCCTAGACTAATTCTTTGAATTAAAATACACCCCAGGAGAAGAAATAGGAATCTTTGTTGCTAGATTAATTAACCGAGTTTCTCAATTGAAAGAAGCTGGTCACCCTGTAGACGACCTATATCAAGGATTTCAACTGATAATATGCTTACCCAAGGACTTTCAAGGTATTGCTCAAATTATTTATAGACAGGAGGACACTAAATTTAAATTTTAGATAAACTACTTTTAGAGGAAAGTAGACTTAAACTAAATTTTGATTTAAATAATGTTAGTGATATTGCTTATAATGTTAATTCAAATTTTAATGAAAAGTTAAGTATAAGAAATTTTATATCGTGATGCATCGTCAGTTTTGCATCTCCATATAACGATGTATCGCGATATAGTATTTTTGAATTTCATTTACTTGTAAGGCACAGAAAGTAGGATTTCTATCAAAACTTTATACTCAGATTGATTTAAATCAATTTATGAATTTGAAGATATATATGTTTTGCTAAAGAAAGATATTAATGTTATATTTTCTAAAAATGGTTGTGCAAATAATGAAAAATTTCTTAATTTAAAAATAAATGAAATTGAAATTTATCAATATATTTACCTAACAATATAGAAAGAAAATTTAAAAAATAAGTTCGTTAAAAATTATTTGTATGCTTAAAGCAAAGTACTAAATAAATTTCTAAAAAAAAACGCTTATAAAACACTATTTTTTATCATTATTATTTCACATAAATGATTAAGTTAAATTGAATAATTACCGAATTCTGAACGAAAAAACAAAGTAAGGTTTAATTTCTTAAAAATAAAAACAAAAGAATAATGATTTTCGATAATATATTTTAACTGACAATATTGAAAGAAAATTAAAAAACATGATCATACTCTTTAATAAAACAAAGTGCTAAATGATTAAAAAAAAAAAAACGCAAACCGAACCAATTTTTTTGAATAAACAAAGTTGATGATAGACTTATGTCCAAATCCAAAAGAGGAAAAATAAGTTTTGTTATAATTTTAGTTATAAAAATAAAAACAACTAAAGATTCATAAATTTAAAATCAGAAAATAAAAACCTATTAAATTATTAGAAGTTTTATCCAAAAGGTTTTTAATAAATTAAAATAAAGTAAAAAATAGCCTAACAAATTTAATTACTTTGTAATTTAATTCCTTATGGGCACCTTAAATTAAATTTCCGGTTGTATTGTAATATATTCAATAATGTAAAATATTACTTAAACATGTATCAAAATTAATTTTCACATTTAAAAAAAGTCTTGTTTTAAAAAAAAATTACCTAATTAATTAAGAAACACTTCTTTATATATTCTTTTCAATAATAGATTACGCTCAGAGCAAGGCAACAGCGGCGATCACAAAGTCAGTCCCACTGAAAATAATCTACAAGAAACGATATCAAGTCGCCACAAAGAAAAAAACTATGAGGCGCGAAAACGAACATGCGAGATCACAATATATATTCTCAAAACTATGGTTCTGATTCTACCACTCATCAATCAAGGCCATTTCAACATAACGAAATGAACATCGTCTTCCACAGCGCGAGTCGGTATCAGTTGCAAGAAGATCCTTGCGCGTCTTATATCGATACATCGTTTTGCGCTCGCCGTCTTTAGTCTACGTCTTAAATCAGATTTCTGATGCATCGCCTGAAACGAAAGTTGCTGTATCGGCTTGCTGATATATGCGTTAAATCGATATGTCGCGATACATCAATTTATAGACCAGTCCTAATGTCAAGTAAGACACTATAACTAATTTTAGAATCCCTGTGGCAGACTTTTTTGGGCTTTCCGCGACAAACCTCTCTAGCACTAATATCTTTCTCCAAGATAATTTTAATAATAACTAATATATATGTTATTAATTAAATTTAAAGTAACAGAAACGTTGTATTTACAAAGAAAAGCCTATATGGATGTAATAAACTTGTATGTATTTTTTTAAAAATGAATATGTAATATTTTTTTTATTCTAATATCATGGGCGATATTCTCACATTTTGTAAGAGGAAAATACAGTATTTATTTCCTTTTCTGCAAATCATCATCACATAGAAAAAATAATAATTAAAAATCTTAAAATCAGTGAAAGAAAAAAAAACCAAATTTTTTAATTTTCTCAAAAGGGAATTTAAAAAAATAAATAAATAAACAGGAGCATTTCTTCCCCTCTGATGCATGAAAAAGGGAGCTCTTGAGTATAATTGTGAAAAAAATCTTTGCAGCAATTTTTGCAGTAAAAATACCTTCTATAAAATTTCCTTACACCTGAAATTGCAAACTTTTGAGGTAATTTTCATAAAATCTTCATCCTAATTAAAAATGAATAAAAATAAGGTTAAAGTAAAACTCAGCCAAATGTCTCAGCCTTCTTACAAACGTTTTCCTCAGATCTTCATCTATCATAAAAAATATCGACTTTTTGTGAGGAATTTCTTAAATGCAATTTGTATTAAAAAATTGAATTTCAATTAAATCTTGTTCAATTAAATCTTCGTTCTATTCAAAATTGAATAAAATGTTTTGAATTAATTTTAAAAAAATATATATATTTCGGCACCTTTCAATATTTTTTAAAACTATTATCCAAATGTAATCTTATTAATTTTGAGTCAAATAGATTTTTTTAATTAAAAAAAAGATTAATGACTTTTGATTTCACTTGCAAACTAAGTTCAATCTGTCAGAATTAACAACATAATTCAAGAACTAATATTTCGTACATGTTATTTAAGAACAAGGAATTGGAACCGGCTACTTAATAACTGATATATCTTAACTGGTAAGTTCCAAGGAGTAATCAGGGAATTTGAGCCAATGAGAAGAAAGAGGCGTAAATGTCATGATCAGAGGAAAACTGGTTTCCTCTGCCAGAAACGTTAGCTTCCTTCCTCGAGGAGCAAATGGAACTCGCAACTAACTTGGCGTAGTTATGATAATTCCCCAAAAATAAAACCTCAGGATGAAATTATAGACACACTTTTTCCAATAAAATTAAATGCCTATTTTTACCACCAGTTTTTCATAATTTTATTCTTCCCACAGTGGACTAATCAGAATGGCACAGTTCCCACTAGAACACTGAAGTCAAGCATCAGTAAGCAGGTGGGTGACCACTTATCATAGGGACTGAGGGTGACGGTAGCAGTCCTTCTTAAACTATCCTACCATAAAGTGCTTGACTTTGCACCCATGGCGTCTGACTACCAAAGTAGGGGAGCTATCCCTTCTGCAAAGGTTCAAAATTGCGAGTTTAAGTCTTTAGATCGTCCTCAGGGATGTTTCTTAGACCATCATCAATAGCCAATTGTGCAGCTCTAGTGTGACATAAATAAAGTATACATACCTACCAAATGTTATTATGTAAAAAAAAAATTAAAATTGTAAGGTACATTCAGAGTTTGCTGTAACAAATAAGAGAAGGAAATAAAGTCTAAAGAAATTAATTTCAATAGTGCATCAAAAAAAATTAATAAATAACTGCTAATAAATACAAGAGTTTTAAAAACAGACTCAAATAAATTTGCTAACTAAAGATGCAACACAAAACTTTATAGAAGCTTAATTAAATATGAGGGATCAAAATTTTAAAATTTCTTTTTTTACCACTGCTTTCGCCTTTGCAATGACTTCCATAGAACTATTATAAGCAAAACATTTAATATTCGTAGTTCCAATATCCACTCCAAGAATAACATTTCTTCCTGATGATTTTGTTACAACCATTTTTTTATGTTTTAATACCTATACATAAATTGCATTGAAATGTGTAGTCAAAGTTTAAATTTGGCAGTGAAAAAACGAAGTTTTACCAATTGTAAACAATCAAGCACTCAATTCATGGAGTCTCAATTACAGATTACCGCGGAAAGCGAACGAATGCTATCGTTCGTTCATTTGTTGTGGTGTCTGTGGGTACAACCGGCTGAGCTAATGCGCATGCGCTACAATTGCTTGGCTCGAATTTATTCTCACCAAAGAATTTTCGAAAGAGTCAAGTAACCCTGTTGAAGAAATGGTGTGTTGCTTGGTTGACAGTTATCGTGTAGGCTCTTAATTTACGATTCAGTAAATAGGGTAAGTTAATTGCTTTGAATAATTTTTTTTCTGTTTTATTATTGCATCAATGTTTTGTTTAATGGTTAAAACATTTTTATGCTAATTATCTGTTTTAATGTCGTTAAAGATTTTCACGTGATTTAGTTAGGCTTAGTAGCGTGGTAAACGCTTTCGATTTTATCTTGGTTATAATGAGAAATGTCTCACTAAAAAGTCTTATTTTAAAGATTCAATACTTTCCTTTATAGAGGTCCTCTCTGTGCACAGTTTATTTTAAATAACATATCTTTATAGATTTACTTTTGATCAAGATTGCTTATTCTATTTTATATAGAAATCTGTAATATAATCAAGAAGAATTTTTCTAGGCTGTTTAATTCTTTTGTTTATAGAAAATAAAATATAAGGTAATTCTAAGTCAATTATTTGCTACATCTCTTACCTATAGCTAAGTTCATTAAATGACATTGATAATTACTTTTCTTCAAGATTATTTATTCCTATGTAGTTTTTGAATTATGTTATTTATAAAGATAAATTTATTGAAATTGTCACATGTAAGTATATAATTCTTATTGTTTTTCTGAAGAAAAACATTTACTACTATAATTGAGCCTACTTAGTAATGTGGTAACTGTAGACCTATATATTGCATTGTATTAATCTTAGATAAGTAAGTTACTGAAAGAGAGCATCATAATAATCCTCTTTAATGTTATCTAATAGAAGTCTTGTATAATAAATGGTGTAGTTTTTACTAATTTATGTATTTGGTTACATATTTTCAACTGAGTACATACACCCCAGTAAAAATTCATGAAGTTATAAATTAATTTATAATTATTTTTATTTTCAATTAGTTGATAAAATATCAAAAATGCATGTAAATACTGTACTACCATGTAACATTCAAAATGAGACAATCAGATTCTTTTACTGTTAATTCAAAAGAAATATTCAGGTATTTAACTTCATAAAATGACTTGAATGAATAAAAATTATTAGAACTGCAGATTCTATCAACTACTTTCATTTGCAAGAATTTGAAGACCATATATTTATTTTTCATGGAATATCGACAAAGTTGCCACTCTCTTAAAAGTAAAACTTATTGAATATATTATAATCACTTCAAGAAAAAATTAAATGTGATAGTACCTTTTGATGTCTTCTATTTTTTTTTTTTTTTTTTAAATTTAATTCCTTCATTACGATAGCTTAATAAACAGGGCCAGTTGCAGTTAGTTACTTTTAAAAATTGGAGCCTACATGATTTTCTAAGCAATATATTTAGCTCTGGAGAAGTGAGCTGTGTAAAGATGATCTATGATGCACAATGGCTCAGTGGTGCTTTAGTGAGGGAACTTGTTATTTTAATATCAAGTCTTTCCTTCTATTGCCCCTTCTAAGCCGCATCTTTTGATTTCCACTAACATCTTTCTCAATTTGGAATGAAGTAAGTATAATGGGTATATTAGTAAGTGTAATGGTGAGTATATTACCATATGTATTTAGATTTTGTTTATATCATATGAAGGAAGATATTTACTGTATTAATAAATTGTATGTGGAATTCCATGTCACAATATAAAATATGATTTACCTGTTAAATACATACGCTAAGTTCTTATAGCAGCTACTATAAATTGTTCATTCAATATTCATGTTTTAACATTGTTGTATGGTGCAAAATAAGTGTTGCATTAACTTACAAAATCTATGAGCCAAAGTAGGTAAGTGAGGTATTCATTGGTGCCCGATGTCTTAAGATAGTTTAAATTACCACAGATGAGCAGAAAATTTTAGAAAGCAAATAGGGAGGGGTCAGCTTATCCGATTCACTAGCTTTAAAAATTTGCACTGGAACATTGCCTTTTTGTGGAGCAATAATGGTAGCTGGTAAATATTGTGAAACTTACATACAAAACATAAAATAGATGAAAATGGAATGCCTGTATATAAAAATTTAAAAGAAACATGACAATTTGAATGGAATACTTTTATTACTTATTCTAAAATTATGAATTCATAAGGTCTGCGACTCTCTTACATACTGTGCAACTGTAATTACAAGGGGTTGCATTTTTATTTCCAAGCGAAGCAGGCCTTTTTTTCTTGGAAGCTTATACAAGTGTTTCACATTTGGCATGAAATTCCAAATAAAAAGCGTACTGTTCAGTTTTTAAGTGTACATGGGTTTATATATGGTAATTACAGATACAACTAAGTTTATGAGTTCGGTTACCAATTATTCGAATTTTGTATTTGTATACAATGTCTTAATGAGAAAAATAGTTACTATTTTAACTCATATATTTTTAAAATATATATCTAACTATTCACATCGATTTGGAATGCATATATATACATATGTTTGAAAAATTCTTTGAAATAGAAAATTATTATGAGTTTGCAAACTTTTATAGATATGTGAATAGCCAAAGATACTATTATATAAGAATCGAGTTAATTACTGTAGCATTCAGCACACTTATTTTGTTCTTGTCATGAATATTATAAGACAGTTTTAACAAATCATGTATTTTCTGAAAATTCAATAAAAACTTAATATCATTATTAAATTATTAATTTATATACGTATAATTAATTCATATGCTATTCAATTCCTTTTATTATTACTAAGTTTCTTTTTTTCTCTTATTTTTATTTCTGTAAGTAAGAAGATAGTAGTGAAGAATAATAATAAAAATTAATGTAAATATTTATCTGATGCCAATTTTTGAAAATAAGGGTTCATTAGCTTGATATTTGGTCAATTTAGGAATTGGTAACTGGGCGGAGTGAGCTTGGCGCTAGCTTTTATCCATCAATCTTCTTATAACCCTATATTGATTGTATAATCCGTACTGTGCCAAACTTATTCGCCAAAGTATTTGGCGTTGTTTATCCAAAAGCATTTTTGGAAGCCATTTTCTAGATTTGGTTGCGCGGGATATGATATTGTATCATCATGAAAGTTTTAATTACAGGTAATTCTTATTAATTATATATTTATAACATTAGTGTATGTTTCAAAGCATGATATATATAAAAATTTACTTGAAATTTAAAAAAGATTAATGAATTATATTAAATTTCTGAAAATACAACGCTTTAGAATTCAAATTGCATAGTTTGCCTCTCTTTATATGTAAAATTTATGTATTTTAAAAAAATCGTTATAAAAAAAATTTCATTCATCAATGTTTTTCTCTGCTTTCTTAGAAATCCTTTGTTTGTACTGTCAAAAATGTGTGAAGCAGTTTAGTAATGAAATTTCTTATATTTAATTTAGATGATTAATGTTTATTTCAGTGACATAATACAAAGGTTTTTTTTTTCTAAAGTTTTATTGAGAGCTTTTATATTAAATATTATTGTTAACAGTGAAGAGTTCTTTGATCATGTTTAAAATAGTGTTGTTTCATTTTTTCGTTGTAAAATTAAAAAAAATAATAATCTAGGAATAAATATAGAAAGATCCTTATTTTGGATTTTATCTAATATTTATCACTTTTCAGGGGTCTGTTTAGAAGAAACTTGGGTTCGTTAACAGACCCTTCACAAAATATCTTTTCATAAAAACGTACCCTTCACGAAATATTTTAACTTAAAAACGGACCCTTCACAAAATAATTTATCTTTTAATCGGACCCTTCACAAATTTGTTTATCTTCATTATTGTTTTGTTAATCGAATAAACCCTTCCCAGGAAAGGGAGAGGGGAGAAAGACAGATGTAGAGGATCTAAATTTTGTCTTCGGCAGGCGCTTCTTCCTTTATTCGTCAGAAATGAATATTCTGCAATTGCTGTTTATTTTTTAAAATAAAATTTTTTTAATTATAATTATACAGTGTTGAGCATAATCTTGTATGTCTTTACAATTTAAAAACTCATTGAAAAAGTTTTTTTGCAATAACGGACCCTATTTTCTCAAATTCACAAAAGTGGACCCTGGTTGAAAGAATGCGACTTGACTTTTATTTTATATTCACAAAATATCTGGACAGACCCCTGCTTTTATTCGCAAGTACTGCTTTCATTATTATTGTTTTAGGTTGTCTTAACTATTGAATTGATTATGAGCATGCATACTTTCCTTAACATTTTTATTCTATATGTATCACATCTATGTGCAAAACAATTTGTACACATTAATGTTTTTCAATTTTTAAATACATAATAAGATTACTATAATAATTCATTAGAATATAATTCATATTAACAAATTTGATTGGATTTTAATTTGAAGTTTTTCTAATTATTAATAAAACTGTATTTTTTATATTGATCTATATATATGTATATTTATTTTTTAATCTCAGCACCCCAAGATTTTTTAGAGTTAATGTTTTAGTCATAAAAGACAATGTAAAACAAACCTTGCATTCTTCTTCTGTCCTTTCACAAAATGCTTACATATATTTAACTCTGTTACTCTTTTTATTAGGTGATTCCATGTTCTTTCACAGATGGTACTAGCCTTAATAGATTTTGATATACATTTTGCAACTATTTTGTTTGTTAAACAGCAAAATAAAAACAGCATAATGCCCTTCTGGTTTACAAAGGTTTAGCTGGGGGTTTTTTTGTTCACATCACTTTATCAAGAAGAGGGTACAATTCAGTGCGTTGCAAATCCTAATACAAAATAATTAGACTAAAATTAATTTTTAAAAAAGCTGCAATTTGTTAAAATATTGAACCAGACATTAAGATTAATAAATTATTTCAAAATAACAATTTTTATATTGTGCAACACTAAAGAGCGAAATTACTGCGACAAAATTGTTGATAAAAATTTCTCTGTTGCTCAGAGATTCATCTAATTTTATTCTTTTTTAGCTGAAATGAAAGGCAGCTTGAACAGGAGCCATTAAGAGTGTCTCAGTTAGTGTTAGTATCTATCTCTATTGCTACTATAATGTTGCTGTTTTTTTTATTATTCAATGAATTGTATATTATTATTAGTGGCATTGTACCTTAATTGTTATAAGTTTTTTTTAATTCAAAATTTTGAAGCTGTTTTAGTAAATATGTTTGACACACACATATATATATATATATATATATCACTTATGTTAATTATTGTTATTTTTTGTTAAAATGCCTATACGTTTTGTTAAAATGCCTTTTGTTAAAATGCCTATTAATGTGACTGGAACTGAAATTTATAAGGAAATAATTTTCAAAATTTTTCTTAGCTCTGTAAAGATACTTAATGTTCTATCTACATAATTTTCAATCTAATCTGACCTAATGTTCGGATTTATAAAGCATGATTTGAAAATATCCTATTTGTTTTCATTATTAATGTAAAATATAAACTTTATTATTTAAGTTAAGGTTAAAAGATGCTTAACCTACACGTGTTCTTCCCTGTCAATTTATTGGTAAAAGTGACTTTGGCATAAAAGTATTATCCCTGATTCACTATTTTTTTATTTTTAAGTTTCATTTCTTCATAAACCTAATTAAACAAATAAATTTATGTTTCTCGTGGTGCTTCTCAGAAAAGCCTCATGGGTTCAGGAGGAGATTAGCCCCATAAATACAATCCTTAGGCATGTGTTAAGTAAAAATTGTTATATGTTCTTTATTGGCATTTGCTAAAACTTGCTGCCGCTTATTTAAATAAAATTTTAATTTATTACTATTAAATATGAATTGATAAGTTATTGTTATATTTTATTTCATTTGCTCTTCAATAAGTTCTTAAATTTAATGCTTTCCATGTAAAGCACTCAGGTATTTACTAAGCTATATTCATTTTGTTTTATTGCCAAGCATACTTTTAAATGTTTGCTTACCTGATTTAAATTCAACAAAGATGGATATTTTGATCAAGTCAAGTTGTCTGCGACAGACAAGTATGTATTTATTTAATTTTAGATTCTAGTGTCAAATTTTACCACAAAAGCAGGGGCCCCCATCAGGGGGGAAAGTGGGCGCACGATGCGCCCACTTAAAGCTTGGGGGGGGGGAATTTTTACACTAAATAAAACGAATAGTTTGGGGGGGAATTTAGACGAGAGAATTTTTTTTTTTTAAGTGCATAAATAAAAGAAGCAACTGGCCATTTTCAGGCATGCATAACTTGACTACAGGTGCAAAGCAAAGTGCATAAGGAAATTCTGGAAATCTACCTCACCCTATTTCCTGTCCACAGAGTATAGGGGTGCCACTAGTAATTGCTGTTTCCCCCTGTCTGCAAGTTGACATTCTCACATTCTTCCCCTCTAACAAGAATTTCTACTTTCTTGGAAAAAGGGGTGTCATGATTGTCGTCGCTCAAATGTTTCAGTCAAGATCAGTCGTGGTTCTTTCACAATCTTTGGAAATAGCGGTTTATTTCATAAAGAACATAATTTATGGTATGAGACTGAGGCGCACGTAAGCAACAACAATACGATGATAGGCTTTAAGAAACAATCAATTTTAAAGAAAGGCATTTTTAGCGCTCCTCTTTTGATTTTCAAGATGTTCTTAGAAAATATCATCAATATCTCATTTCAAAGAGAAAGCTAAAGCTTCACAGGTGTTGATAAAAAAATTAGCTTGGTTAGAATGGCCCAGGAAAGAACTAACTTTGAGAAAAATAAAAATACACAATGAATATTTTGAAAGTTATTCTTAGTTTCACAAAAGCGTTATGAATAATTTTGCCTTTGACTTTTTAACGACGGCGGTTTGGAGTTCAGTAAAAAAATACAATGCAACATAGGCAGACTTTTGTCGCCAGTACCCTGTGAATCTACAAAACATAACTATGTCATCATATGTTTAGCCAGCCTATTATTGCAAAGATATACTTTTAAGTACTTTTTATTCGTTAAAGCTTCCAAAAAAGACCCTCCCATTGTAAGAAGTAATAAAGTATAAATTCTCAAGGGAAAAAAAAGTCTTACTAGGTTTATGTGAATAACTAATCTGACAAGTGGCATCAACTGTCACTCTACTGAGTATCAAGATTGAAGAAATAGATTGATTTCGGTAAGTGCAAAAAATATTAAGTATATATTCTTATTATTATTAAATATATAAAAGTCCCGCAGTGGACTGATCGTTAAGACACGGTTCCCAGCAGATCACCGAAGTCAAGCATCACTGATTGCGGTCAGTGTGCGGGTGGGTCACCACTTGGATCAGTCTGCGTAGGGACCGAGGGTGTGCGGTATTGGTCCTCGTTAAACTGTGCTACCGTAAAGTGCTCGACTTCGCGTGCAGGTCGTTGGGCTACCGAAGCAGGGGTGCCATCCCCTCTGCAGAGGATCAAAGTTGTGATGGCATGTCTTCGGATCATCCTCAGGGATGTTTCCCAGATCGTCGCCAATAGCCCATTGTGCAGCTCTAGTGCGACGTAAATGAACTACAACTACAACAACAAATATATAAAAATATTAAGTGTATATTTCATTATTACTAATATATGTCACACATTTATTTGTGCTTCCCCCCCCCTTTAATTCTAAATTATTTACTCTTTGTAGTTGAGAGCTTCAAAATTATTAATAATGTTTTTATTATTATTATTACCACAATCATTAAAAATATGTTTACATTCTTAACGGTATAAAGAACCATTTGCATAATTTTTTTGTTAAAAAACGGCGATCGACAGGGCAAAAAAAAAATCTCGATATCGTGTCCATTATAATGGACATTTGCCTGAAAGGGTTAATTGTGCTAAAATTCCTAACTCTTTGTGATGATTGCTGCTTGCCATTTGCTGCATTGTTTGGTAACTTCAATAAACTTTTTTTTTTTAATTATTAGTTTAAAACTTCGGAGCTCATTAATCTACAAGTGCCATCAGTAACTTATCATTTATTGTAATAGTTTTAGTCAGCCCATTTTCAATTATTTTTTTTGCCGTCTTTTTTAATTTATTTATTTTTGCCTTAAACATATTTTCAGCATTCACAATCAGGATCAAGGTCTGCATTTGCCATATTATGAGTAGAATGCAAGCAAAGTAGCACTATTTCGAACAAGCTAACATGGAAGGGGGAAGTTAGCAAATTTTTTTTGGGGGGGATGAATGCGCCCAAGAGCTTGGGGGAGATGGGGGCCACTGCACAAAAGAGATATATATATAAATGTCTCATATGTAATTGTTTAAATGTTTTTCTTATTTCTTTTCTACAAAATAGATCTGATATTTATGCCACTTTGTTATTAAATTTATCAATGGTTTAATATGTGCACAGCAATAGTATATACATTAAATTATGAAACTAATTCCTCCGCTATTTTTATCCCTTTCACATACCAAAAATATTTTTTTTCCTTTCAGTTTGCAGGCAACATATTTTCCTGCACTATACCAAATAGAACCTGGCTTATTTAGATTCTACATATCATTTAGTTAATCTAAGCATTCCTTATTTATCTGGCCTCTGTAAATAGATTTTATAAGAAAACTTCTGGCTATTTCCTTGACCTGATACAACAGCATAGAGGAAAAAACTTATATGTGAGGTATTTAAATAGTAAAATAAAAAAGTCTGTTGGATAGTTCTGTCAAAAACTTAACTACTTAAATGGTGCTTATTATCTGAGAATACAAATTCAACTAAAACACTACAAAGTAGTTCCATATTGTTATATTGCAGAGTCCATTGTTAAATGTTTTTTTACGTGTTATTTTGATGTATATTACAAAGTAAACTCTGATTATGAAACGCATGTTTTATTGCTTGCTTCCATATTTTAGATCTTCCGAAAGTGGATATTTGGATAAAATAAAATTGTCTAAATCTAAACTGTAAGTAAATTATTTCTGTCCCGGTAAAAAAGCACACTCAGTGGCTATTATATTACATGGCATTCTCTTAACTGTTTGCTTGCATGTTATAGGTCTTACAAAAAAAAGTTACCTATGAAGCAGTATGTATTTATTTTATATTGGTACTTTTAATGTAGGCCAATCTTGATTGAAGTCCTCTTATAATTTGTATATATATATATATATATACATATATTTCAGGTCGCTTAAAAGCAGATATTTTAATGAAACAAAGGAGCCTATTAATGCCCAAAAATTATATCACTCCTTCCATTTAATTTAAATTGTAAATCAAGTACAGATATTTTTGAATGTAAACAATATATCTCTCAGTTGACTGATTTTATTGAAGATGAGAAAATGCAAAACATCTTGTTGCCAAATATTATTCAAAATTTAAAACATTTAATATCTTGTTGTCATTGCATATCAAAAGTAGTTGATGTACCATCTACTAAATTTGCAATTCCATCTCCAGTTCTTCTTAATGCTAAATTAGAAAAACAGGATATCATTAAGAAAAAGGTAAATATAATCAAGAGAGGTTCTTCGAATAACTTAAAAACTACCATTAAGAAAGATAAGTATAATTTAAAAGAACTTGATGAATCTAATCATTCAGAAGTTAACTGTATGTCTTTCACTCCAAATCTAAATAACATAAAAAATATAAATCTAACAATCAATAAAATTAGCATATCACTTTTAGAATTGAAGTCATTAGACATTTTTATTCATGAAAGAGAAGATAAATACTTAAAAGCAGTTGATAAAAATTTTATGAAAGGCTGGCTGTATAGCAGTATCATTAATGCATTTATTTCAAAACTATCTTCCAAGTTCAACTCTAATTGATCGGTTTCTCTTCTATCCCATGCAATTCAAAAAGATAATATGAATTGTGGTGTTTTTGTGTGTTACTATGTTTACGCCAGCCGAGCAGTTGGCTGTGATGTCATTTATATAATATTTAAAAAAAAATAATTATGAAAAGAATAAAATGAAGGGAAAAAAAATGTGCTGTGACTAACTATTAGATGTGATTTAATGTCCTGTGATAGTCTTGTTCTTAATGTCGTTAGTCTTTTTGTCTAAACCCTGATGGATGCTGCAATAGAAGTATTGAATAAGATTAACCAGTATATAATATGTATATATATGATATATTATATGATTTAACATTAATTGTATATGTGCTTCGTAATTATGATAAGGAGTAGTGAGACTTTTCTGAAGATGTCGCAAGTACGTCTGGAAAAGGATGGATATGCCTATGTTAATTGTTCATGGTTATTATATATATATATAATGATTGTATGTATGTATGCATGCTTCCTAATAATGTTTCATGAAATTTTCTAGCGCATGCTTATAACACTTTTCTGTTTATTAAAAATTTTCTTTTCTGTGTGGAATGTCCCTCTTTCTCTCTATAATTCAAGTTGATTCCGACTAATGTATGCAATCTTTTATTATATTTAAAATTTGAAAAGTTGTGCTTTCAACTATATACCATTGTTTGAAATCTTAACAAGGTATCTTGATTGAAATATTAATTTGAAGCAACTTGTTCTCTTCTGGCTTTTGCCTGGATTATATTTGGAATTGTTCTATAATTTTATATAGTCTGTCTTAAATTTAAAAGTTTAATTAATATTCACATTGCAGTTTGTTTTTCTAGTGATGATTCATATTTGTCCCGGGGAATAGTTTTACAGCATTGTCTATTTAAAGCTTTTCTGTGAGATATGTTTACCAGGACTTAATATTTCTACAATGGTGTATGCAGATTCTCATTTACTTTGAAGAATATATCTGTACAGCAACAAGATAACATTTCGGGCATTGAATTTGCAATTCGTCTTTCAATGAAATTGTTTTTTTCTTTTAATTCATAAAACTAATTGAGCTCTTTATTTTCCGACATGGTTGCCAGATATTATTATTATTGGATTCTGACCCACTGCAAAATTTCAAGGTAACATGATTTTTATTTTTTTATCAAGAAAGATGCTTCTATTTTCTAGCTGACTAAACAGACAATAGTTATAAAGAAGACTTTAAGCTACTTGTTTTCTCAGGATGTTGCCACTAATAGTAGTCATAGACCTTATATGATTGCACCTGCAGCAACTTCAGAGGGTCAGGCTGACTACCAATACTGTGTCCATTGTATAGGAACGAAAAGAATAGAAATACATCAAATTGTCAGATCCAACTTGATATATATATATGTATTTTTTATTTTGTACTTTTCACTTACGCTGTACTCTTATGTACCACTAAAAATTAAAAAATAAAGATCAAAAGAAAATGTGTATAATTTATTTATCGTTTCTTGAATATACACAAGTCTGAATATATGTATAAGCTATAGTCTTCTTAGTATTTTTTGGGGTCACTCTGTTTTGAGATTTCCATTGTGTCACATAGTCGTTAAAATGGTCCTCGTTCAATTCGTTTTGTTTGAATCAATTCTAATTCAAAGTTGAAATTAGTAATTATCTAATAACTTATAATATTTGTCCCCTGTTTACATCAATATTTTTTACTTAAATTAGAAACTTTGTCAAGTTTAAAAAATATGTTTTATAAGTAATTTAAGAGCTAAAGAACTGGGTCAAACCTTCTCACTAAAGGGTTATTTGACCCTCTTTGTTTTGAAGGGTGAGTATGTAAAGAACCAATACAGCAATAAGTAAGTGTCTAAAAAATACGATAATTCTGTTTAAAGAAACATCAAATCTAATTGTTATTTACTGATGAGAAAGCCAATTTAATTTCAGTTAATCCCCTCAATATTATATTTTTAAACTCCTAAAAAAAGGTATACAAATTAAGTATCGCAAGTAAATTAATATTAAGTAAGAACGAAACAGAAATGATATCGAAAAATGTTGAATCACTAATGAGACAGGTGGAATGAAAGACATCGAAACCAATTTGATTGAAAAGTAAATCTAGGAGGGGTTTCTAAAATGCGGAAATCTATGAGGCTTTAATTTTTTTTCTGTCACAAAATTTATCAGGGGCAATTTGTTAGATTTCAATATGGGTAATGTTTTTTCATTCATTAAATATTAGACATTAACAGATCTTTATCTTTTAAAACATTTTATTCTATAATAAAAATAATTATTCAATAATTGTCATTATCGAAAACTAATTGATATAAAGTTTTAGTGTGTTCCATTGATATACTGAATGCGCGTTTTAGCTGGATATGCGGTTACATTTATTCTTTCTGATTTAATAGACTCTTTAATAAAGCCTTAAAATTATAAGCCAAAAAATATATGCAATAAAAGAGGTTTTACATTATAGACTCATCATAATCAATATATTTAACAATCAAGTAATATTATCAAATTTTTTAATAATATAATATTAATACTCATCAATAAAAAATAATCACTATTTACTTTAGATGTATAGAAATAGAATTGAACTTATAAGGGCCCGCCAAGCTTAAATCCGGCCCTGAATATACATATCAAAGGAAGCGACTATTTTAAAGTATATTAATCCTAGTACTTCACTTAACTGTAATCCAATATCTTTTTATATTAAACTAGCAGTACCGCAAGATTGGGGGGACTCTCTCCCCCCTCCCTGTATGTATATATATATACAGTAAAACCTCAGTTAAGCGGACATTCTTGGGACCGAAAAAATTGTCCGTTTATGGGAAGGGTACCCTAATAACGAAGTTCAACACCTTAAATTTTTTTTAGAATATTTTCAAAGATGTAGAAATAATTAAATAATCTACAAGGATATTTATTTAAACTTCAAGAAAGATAATAAAGAAGTTTGATATAAATACATAATTCTAGATGTAGTTACAGATAAATGAATATAATTTTCCTATTAGCATAGATACTTAAGTTAGACATATGATACCGAATAGGAGCTCAGTCGGTTTCAATTATTAAGTTTACATCCCCTTACACCTACTTATCATTTGATAGGGAACAGGGTTAATACCTTCTTGAAAGTAAACCTCCCATGATTCACAGAAGGAAAAAAAAGCAATGCATACCTGTAAGTCATGAGGACCTATGGAGTTGATTATTCACAATTGATCAGCTATCAAGTGTCTGAATAAATGTTTCGTTTGCATGAACACCTCAAAGATTCTTCTGTTATCTTTATTTTATACCAATTGTGTTAAATACAGTCTTCAAATTGATAAGAAAAAATAAAGAAATTTTCAATGGGGAAGAAGCATTTAAGATGCAGATGAAAAGATGCCGATGTCCGAATTATTTCAGGAGAGCAGTATCATTTTCTCTCCTTTCTTTACAAAAATAAGGTGTGGGGAGATTTTTAATATTCGACTATGCCAACCTTCATCTATCGAAAGGAACCTCAGGATAGAATCAAGTTAATATGTCTTATATACTAGGGAATTCGTATTTATTATTTGTAGTGGTAGTTGGTTACACCACAAAGGCAAGGTGAGAGGAGAAAGATTGATTCTTCAGTAGTGAAATAGCTTAACAATATTTTTAGTTATGGATAAGGCAAAAAATTTACATGCTTTAAAAATGGTGAAAAGTCGCATTTTTTTAGCTTGCTATTTAAAGCAAAAACAGTTCTTTTTTCAAATTTAGAAAAAGTAGTGTCCGTTTTGAAGAGATAGAAAATAACGTTTCAGGGCCAAAATGACTGTCCGCGCCCGGTTACTGGAGTGTCCGCTTTGCGGAGTGCATAATGGTTTATTCATAGAAGATTCCCAGGGAATTAAAAATATCCGTATTGAGAGGCGTCCATTTTGCAGGAGTGTCCATAACAGGTTTCACTGTATATATATATGAGTGTGTGTAGGAGTTTGTGGAGCAAAAGAGGAAATAACGACAATAATTAAATAATCAAACTTAACATTTATAGAAAAAAAAGGAAATAAGTTTAACAGTGATATGATTGGTGAGAGCTGTCTTCTCTTAAATTTTTCTATGGAAAAGAGAGTTAATTATAAATTCGGGACTTATCCTGCCTGAACTCGCTGGCGCCGTTCAATGAGGAAGTAGATGATGAAATTCTCCCAAATATTACATAATGACGGATGATGCAATTTGGTCTATTCTTACATATGTGTGTGTGTGTAACATAAAAGCTTCAACTCAAATTTTTATGTTATTCTTTTATCTAAGTCCATTTCTTAATTGATTCTAAACAAAACGCTCTTTCTCACAATTTTAATATCCACATCCTGTCTTTTAATCTGTTTTTTCTTTAAGTCATGCATTAACATTTTTGATTTTTCTCTTTAGTTAAACGGTGGGAAAGTTTTTTTTCTTCAACCAATTTTTAAGATCGATTGTAATTATTGAGATTTCCCTTATTCCCTAAAACGAAACATTTTACGGGTTTATTGTGCAAGATTTCCCCTAACTTTTATTGAGGAGCACTTCGATTTTGTGTCATTTGGATAATTATTCAATCTCTCATAACTATTAAATAAATATTGTGACCTTTTATCTGCCTAATATATATATATATATATATATAATATTTTTTTTAACGTCCACCACATGGCAACATAACAGGCAGTATTGCAATTTTTTTTTTACCATGCCTAGCACATAGCCTAAAATGAATGCGTGCGCGAGCCACGGGATTTCCAATTTTTACAGAAACTTAACTCTTTTTTTTTTTCTTTCTTGAGTTCTACCCATCGGTGGAATACCTATTAACAGAATTCTTAGAATCTGCACTAGTCTTAAACAGTATATCAGATGGTAGGTGGTTCGCCCATTTAGGCGCAACAACGGCACTGCAAAAAAGTTACGGAAACATCACGGCCGGCTCTTCAAATTTTTGAAAAGAACTTCTAGAAAATGTACATTTTCAATCATGAACCTTGAATATGATGTTTTGCAAGAAATTGATTTTAATGTTGTGGTAAAAGGTATCGCCTCTCAAAAAGTGTGAACATTATTGCTGCCTTAAGCTTTCTTTGTAAATAATGTATTAAAGTTTTTATAATAATCTATTATTGTTTAAAAGAAGAAAAAAATTAAAAGTTACAAAGAAATAATAAAGTCAATAAGTAAATTTTCTTTCTTTAAAACTACTCATAAAAGGTCCCCAAATAAAGACAGGCCCATGGTCCCTAAAAACATTAAAATGGCTCTGCTACTTAATTAAAAAACAAAACACAATTAATTCAGGTTATAAAGTAGCAGTAACCGTAAAAGCATAAACGACCCAAAGACATTATCTGGCCTTTAAATGCTCATAATCTAAACGTAATGAAATAGAAAATTTATGCCCCTTTAACAAAAAAAAAAAAACAGTCTTACAGTAAAAATTTTTTACAAAATCAGATACAAAAATGCACTTTCTCTAAATAAATCTACCTTTTCTTTTTTCATTGGGAGTAGCCGGAACCATGGAAATATGGTTTGGTCAGGAGAGAGTTCCAAAATTTGGTTCTCTTAATGTTAATTTTACTTTTTGCGTATTTTACTGTCTCGAGTACTTTTTAAGCGAATTGAATTTTTTTTATTTACAATTATAAAATTCGTTTATCTGCAGTTAATTCCACGCAAAATATATGTTTTAGCAAATGTTCATTAGTTTTTTATTTAATAATAGTCGGAAATTTTGAATTGTATGGAATGCATCTTAAAGATTGCAATTTTAAAAAGCAAAATACAAAATTTCAGTAAAATTGGTCTATTAGCGAAAAGTTTCTACCATACAATTCAATTTGCTTCGACTATTATTAAATAAAATAATAAATATTTATTTATTATAGTTATATTTTATGTAGAATTCGCTTTAGATAAACGAATTTTGTAACTGAGCGCAAAAATATTTCAAATTGCTTTAAAAGTTTTCGAGATATGGCAAAATACGCAAAAAGTAAAATTAACATTAAGGGGTCTAAACTTAGAACTGTTCTCCTGACAAAACTATTGGAACATTAAAATCTCTGAATTACAACGTACTACTGTGCTAGTTTTGGTGTTCCATCCTTCGTTGGCGCAATGCACGCTCTCCAGAAAATTTTTTGCTATATAGCAGAAAAATGAGTTCGCAGATAAATGAGAACGATTAAGTGTAATTTGGTCACACTTTCCTTATTTATTCATTTTGTACTCGAAACTAGCGTTAATGTAATAGCTTAAACTTTTTTAAATGAAGACGTATAATCCAAAAAGGTTCGAGGATATGAAAATCATCAGCTGGGAGTACAGGCGATTGGAAATTTGTTTAAGGGTTCATCGACCAGCAATCTGCTTCTTCACAAGCACCGCAGCCCCTTACATGGCTTGGATGCCTTAAACCTCGCTCTCCAGAGTCGCGGTGACGAATAGAGCGCTTGTATCTCAATGAGTTGAAGCTCTGATTCGAATCCCAGTGATGGCTGATCGACACGAATTCCACACCCGGCTCGCACCAACTGCTGACGTAAACTATCCTATACGGCAGACGGATTATGGGAAAGTGTCCCCTTGCGGTCTGACTAAACATGAAAGTTTTCGTGTTTTTTTTTTCATGTAACGCAAATGCGGGTTAGTTCCAAGGAAATACTTGAATCCCCCAATACTTGATCCATAAGTTCCCTTGTCTTCTGGATTGGGTTCAAAATTACAAGGTGTTGAGCATTGGTAACAGTAACCCCGAAATTGGGTCGGCTGTTCAACGACGATTATGAAATAAAATAAAAACCGCGCGCTCCAAATCACAAATTGTTTTAGTAATATCCCTATTTTTATCTTTTTTTGCGCGTCAGATTTAACGCTCTTAGATATCATTACTTAAACTGCATAACAGTGTCTGAGTTTGGATGGAATTTGATGACTGCATCCAAAATAAAAGTTAAGCAGTTTTTAAGGACTTTTAAAGACCATGGGAACCCTGAAATTCAAACATTATTTATTGATTACCATTTAACTATTGAAATTCACTGTGCACAATGTTAATGCTATTATTTATTAGATCTATGATTTTAATCCTAAATTATAAATTGTAATTCTCTGTTACTTCACTATTTTCATTAGTAATAAGCAATGAAAACTCACCACTCATGCTCTAAGGATAATCTTTTTAAATGGTGCATTAGAGTTCAAACAGAGCTTTTACAAATAAACAATTAAAAATCAATAATAAAAAAGAAAAGTAATGTTAAATTAATGGGGCAATGCCTTTTCATTCTATGCATGAATCACGGGGAAAAGTATAGGCTTAGTATTTGCGGGTTGCAGTCCAAGGATAGTCAAGGGGTCATCTAAGAAAAGACAAAAATAAATAAAATAAAAAAAGCTGTATTCAATAACATTTCGAAAAAAAAAAAAAAATTAAAATTCCAAAAATCAGAATATATATATATATTTTAAAAGAATTACTTTTATATAAATACAAACAAGAGGGCATGAGGCATCAAAGAAAAGCTAAACAGTGTGAGAAAGAGCCTTAGTGCAGATTATACATAAAATGCCAATTCTATACATGTAAATAAAATAAAAATTATAATTTTTTTTTCATTCTTAAACAAGTAACTAAATATTTAACACATCCTATTTCCTGCATTAAATTTGTTAAAATTTATTTTAGCCATGATAAAAAAATGAAAGAAAAAAAAATGTGTGAAACCAGCTATAGTTTGTAAAAATAAAATGAAACTTTACTTGTAGCTTTTTTAAGACAATGTACAAAAATAGCTTCTTTTATATATTAGGTTTTATTTCATACCAAACTTTGAGACACTTGAGTACATTAATATTGATACAAATGGTTAATAAATATAAAAATTTAATATACTTTTTATTACCAATTAAACTGTAGTTGATTTAGACTAAGAAGAAATAATACACTTCTCCATTTGATTACAAAACAAAAAATTATTATTTTAGGCTATAAAGTAGCAGTAACCATGTAAGCATTAACAAATACTGTTAATTCAAATAATAACGAACAAACAATTTAATTCTATTTATTTAAGCTGATTTCAAATGAGGTCCACAATCCCTTAAGATGTTCTTTGGTCTCTTTATGTTTCTAAACAAAGCATAAAGAAATAAAAAATTAAATGCCCTTTTAACATAAAAACAATACAGTTGTACCGCAAAAATTTCTCCTTCATGTTTCAGCACTTATACAGAACTTCATCAAAAACAAAAAAAAAAATTATGCTAGCAACATTTTGACCAAATTAAATTAGATATTCATTCAACACAAAACAACCCTACAAAATAAAAACTTTAATGAAATAAAAATTAGAGTAAATTATTTACACTTTTTTATATTGTCATCAATAAACAAATTTTGTGTACTAGAAAATCATATTAAGATTGTGAGAAATCAAGACATTTTTTTGAAAAGCCACACAATCCCTGATACACAAAAAATCAATTAAAACAGACACAAAACCCACACATCAATTAAAACAAAAATGTATTCAAATTCATCTGAAAGCAAGATCCAGACAGTGGTGTTAAATTCTTTAGAACTGCTCTTAGAAGATATTTGAGAGTATGTTGTTATTTTGCAGGACAGTCAATGGTGGATACGATGTATTTTAGATGTAAATATAAACTACAAAGAAGTTAAGATAAGTTTTCTACAGCCTCATGGACCCTCACTATCATACTCGTACCCACAGAAGCCTTTGATATTGAAAGTAAATAAAATACAGATCATTTAGAATGTTGATGTACAAACAACAAAAGGTCAAGATTTTTTCATACCACCTAATGAGATAAAAATAATAAACACAAAAATAGCACTACATCATTCCTAACTACTTCATAAAATTTTATAATGCTTAGATGTTTATACAATTACTAATTCTGTTCATAACATATTGTTGCAGAGTTAATAATCATAATTTTTATTTTAAGTTTTATGAAGTAAAGTATTTTCTATGAAATAAATGTTATTCATATCTTGTAACTAGTTCACATATTTTTTGCATATCTAAAGGTAAACCATTTTTTAATAAGAAAAATATAATACACTTGCTAAAAATAAAATTGTTTTTTTCAACACATTTTAGAAGCCAAAAGTATGAGATAAATATTACTTTTGATATGAATGATCATTGATTTATATATTGATTTAGGCTTTTTACTCAGTTTTACATGTATATTGTATAAAATGTCTTAAAGGGAAAAAAAGTTGTACAGCAGATCGCTTTCAATGAATAAAAATTTTGGTTTGCAGTTATTAATGTTTTTTTTTTAAAAAAATTTCTATTTCTATGATACAAATTTGAAATGTGTAGAAGAATGTTGCTGAAAAAAAAATTATTTTTTCGTAATTTTTTGAGACCACATATCAGGTTGCTTTGTAAGTTGACCTAGCCTCAGAAAGTCATATAAGGTATCAAATGAAAGGTCTATTGCAATGGTGTTTCAATTTTTTTTTCTGATACAATTAAAAAAAAAAAGTTACATATGTATGCAAGTTTGTGGTTTTTTCTAAATTTTTTTTTTTCAAGTGTTTATAACTTGGACAAATTTCAACTTAAAAATCTAAAAATTGGTCGAAATGCTTACTTTATCATGTGTGCACGTTCCACCAAATTTCATTGAAATAGGGGGGGGGGGGTCAGTTCAAAAGTGATTGATCTGACGTGGAATGACTCATTAAATTTTTCCTTTGCTATTACTAATATTTCCTGCTACTTATTATATAAATATAATTTAAATTTTAAAAGATTTTTCTGATTGATAATTTCTAAATCAAAAAATAAAGAATTTTACCCTAATATGTTTCAAATATAAATTTTTATATATTTATTAGTTGATTGTTACAAAATTATTTTTCTAATAAAGCAGTGGCAAGTCAAAAAAAAAAAAAAAAAAAAAAAAATTTATACTTGACACACATTTGACGTAACTATTAATACTCAGCAGTAAATAATCTGTTATCGAGAATCTAATCTATCCTCATAAGAGCAAGTATTCCATAGTTCGAAAAAAATTTTTATGTATCATGAATTTTTTCATTTTCAATGTTATTGTTATTTCCACAGAATTTTTATCATTTCAGTATTATTGTTTATCATAATGTGCTTAAATTCGCAAATATATTATTACTTTTAATTATTTCCAAATAAATAAATAATAATTGATAACCACATAAAAATTTTATTGATAATTTTTTTTAACAGCAATCTCTTGTAATAGTTTAATTAATCTTTCAACGCATGTTATTAAAACTGCACGTTACAAATTCATTTAAAAAATGTTATAACTAGAAACACTTTCAATGTTGAATAAACATAATATATAAACACTTTAACATCAATTTAAACTCGACTGCACAATTATTTTCTATGTTACAATTACAATGCTTAATAATTTTAATTATTACTTAAAAGTACAAATGTTAGGAAATATGCATAAGATTATTAGACTTTACATGGCATAATTATTATTTTAATTAAAATCTGAATTTTCTTTTCCTTACAACAGAACGTAAGAAAATTACATAAATAGTGCAGCTAAGCTTTTATAAGAGAATACTTAATTTAAAAGTAATTAAGAGCACCTATTAACATACTCTTAATATCAAAACGATATAATTTTATTTAAAAACAAATAAACCTAAAATAAGAAAACGTACATTTTCATTGTTACATTTATAAATATCTACAAATTCGAAAACATTTTCGTCTAATTTCATTTTTTAAACAATAATATCCTCTTTTCTAGTGGTTGTTTACAAAATAAATGTAAACACAATCTATCAATGAATCAATTGTGGCAACACACCAAATACGAGATAAGTGAGCAAACACAGACGAGCATACACAAAATTATTTGAATTTTTATTTTAATTCACAATAAACGCGATAACTTTCCAAATTCTTGCAACCAAGAGTGATATTCAATAGCCAATCACAATGAGAATAGCCCATTGATCCGATAGTGACGTAGATATTCGCATAAGAGTAGTAGGAAGTGAAGGTCCTATCTTCCCGGTGGCAACAAAATTCCAAGAAATTACCCTCTTTCAGGTTTACCTTAGTCAAGTGGTTTATCTCACTATTGGCGTATCTTTAGGGAGCGCAAAAATGTGAAATTTCTTGTCCTGTCTGTGATTGGACAGATTTATTACTGTCTCTAAAGCTTTAGAACGTCTTGCGGCAAAGTATCTTGCACACGTGACTTATTAACGATGCATTTTCTAACTTGGAAATAGATTTTTGGACTTGGGAATAACTTTTGTAGTTGCACGAATATATTTTTTAGTCTTACTCAAGTCATTTTATTATGATATTGAACACAAAAAGATTATATTACTTCACTATTTATGTCTTTTGTAATCACATTAAAACGTGAATTTTATTAAACATTATTTTAACATTCATTTCGCTTGATTGTTATCGTTAAAAAAAAATTGAAAATAATGTTAAAATAAATTTAGACTATCATTTAACAAACATTGAAGATGTTCGTTAATTGAGCTCTTATAAAAACAGTTGTTTATTTAAAAAAAAAAAAAATAAAAAAAAAAAAGGATAATATTTATTTGCAGGAAATATTTGCTAGGCAATAGTATAAATGTTTCATTATGCTATAAAATTTAACTACGTCAACTTTTCTCAATAGCCGTGCCAAGGGTAAAAATCTAAAAATACATTATAAATTAATTAAGATTTTTAGAAATAAAAAGTGAAGGAAATTAAAAAAACATAATTTTTAAAACATTTAACTCTGTAAAATACTGTAGGCAAAAAACTTGATTGCGCATATATTTCCAATGATTTAAAAATTCTTTTCCATCTAATTGAACAATTAAATTGCATTTAAAATGCAATTCCATCAAATAAAATTTCATTCGGGGAAAAAATCTACTGGAAGGAGAAATGTTTGCTTCAACTTGTAAATTTTTAGGATACTTTTTATTTCCTCAAGTACAGTACAGGTGATTTTCTTTTCTTCTTTTTCCAAAGAGGGAAAAATTATATTAGTTAAAATCGCTGGCTTTTTAGGAAGCAGCTCTATTATATAAATGATTTAAAATGTTGTGTCCAACTTAGCCGAAACCGGATTTAGCATTAATATTAAGAAAATCTCTGATGTAAAAATAAATAAATAGATTCCCTTTTCAATAAATGAAACCTAGTAACTAAAAGAGCAATTCATTTAATGGGTTAAATCAAGTTTTTTTTTCCTTCAGAAATAAGACATTTTAAAAATAATTGAGCTTTACATATAAGTATTTCGGAAACAATTATGATTAAAAACTGTTAGCACTTGCCGTCAGGCAAACCGGGGAAGGTTTTCGTGGTTTTCCTCTCCATATAACGCAAATGGGGAATAGTCGCCTGCTCCACAACGGTTATAAAATTAAAATAAAATACAACCTATGTTTAAATTATATAATTATTTGTATTTAAAATATATTTATTTAATTTAAATTTTATCTATTTGAATAAATAAAAAACTGTAGAGCATAAAAAGCTATAATCAATTCTTAGTTCATTTTTTTAAAAAGGCCTTTTGTTTCTTTTATTTATATATGAAAATTTTAGTTTTATAAATTTTATTTATTTTGTAAACAAGAGAATTTTTTTAATTGTTTAGTAAATTTTACATTTTTTCTTTTGACAGAAAATTTTTTATTAATTCGTTGTTTAATTACATTTATGACAATGTTACAACTAGTATATTTCATTCCCTTTTATTTGTGCAGATACGAAACGTGCAACTTTCTTGAGAACTTAATGTTTTTTCATTAAGTTTGATTGCTTAAGAAGAAAAAAGACAATAAAATTTGACTTATTTATTAAGTTTGGTTGTGATAAACTCCCAAACTCTCCCTGTCTTTAAAAGGCTTTAAGTGGTTTTGTATACCTTTAAATGTTTTAGCAGTATCTTTAGTTTTAATGATAAATCAACTCATTTGAAGAGCATACTAATGTGCCATTAATTATAATGGGAAAATGAAGTAACTGTCCTTTATAAAACAACGAGGATTCTTAAACCTTGCGAATATTTTTTAATTTATATAAAATAATAATTGTTATTGTTAATAAAATTTTTATTACAAGTGCCTAACTTTTAATATGATAACTAATATTGCATTTTTTTTCAAATATTTAGACTAATTACAGTGATTTAAATTAAAAATTAAATCAAACTACTTTATTTATAAAAAATTATCTATTTTTATGAAGTGAAATTATCACGTAAATTAGGGGTGTACAACCAGCGGCCTGACAAAACTTAATGTGCGACTCTCTGTAGCAACTTGAACAAAATAAAAAGATTAAATAATTTTTTTTTGAAAAATAAAAAAAAATTCGGAAATTTATAATTTCGCATTTAGGTTTCAGATGCACCCAATCTGTTAGTTTTTCGATTGCTTTTTTTCGGTGGTCAATGCTACGAATTTACGCATAGTTTTGAAAATCCCCATATTTTTAATACGGCCATATTTTTAATTTCGAATTTTATTTATCACTTTTGACTCTCTTCGTGTATGCCAATTTTATGATAAATCCGATCCATCATAATTGCGAAAATTTAGCTGAATTCCACCCTAGAAAGCCATGCGTTTATGAAGTATAGATTATGTTCATACGATAAATTAATGAAGAAAACATAAAACTGACGGAATTTGCACTGTACTGATATTTTGTTAGAAAAAAAGTTCATTAAAGAATGAAACGTGAAATAAACCGTCTATTCGATTTGGGGACCCCTCTGGTGTGGGGGCCCAGGGCAAACTGCTCCGTATGCCCCTGCTTTAGTCAGGCTCTGTTCGCAAAGTGATTTAAAAATCACACATCGCTATTCCTATTCACGCGATTTAAAAATTAGGAGAGGAAGAGCACCATGTGGGAAAAATTCCAAAAACTGAATAAGTTATCTGCCCTAAGTTAAGACTGACCAAAACAACAGCTTGTGTAGAAAGACTGTTTTCCAGAATGAATTGGACATGTTCCAGATCAGGGCTGGGCAAACTACGGAAAGCGAGCCAATTGTGGCCCGCCGGAAGATTTTATCATAATTTTAGCATGGCGAATGTAAACAATATACATTAAACATCTATTTTCTTGTCTACTTTGTTTAAAGCTATTTTTGTTCTTTCTTTTTGTTACAAAGTACTGTTGGGCTTTTTACTTTCTCTATTTTTGTTCAATAAAACATAAATTGATGGAAATAGCTTGCACAGACAGTTTCAATTGCTAAAATGTTCTCGAGGTTAAATTCAATACCCTCAGTAAATAAGGAAGAGCTTAAGAATTATGAAGATGGCTTGAAAAAACTCCATTTTGAGTTAGGACGCAGATTTCATGGTTATAATGCCATTCAAACAGAATTAGATGTTTTTGCCATGCCTTTCAGCGTAAATTGTGAAACAGTGAGATCGGAGTTGCAATATAACAATCATCTGAAGCAGTTGTTTCGAAACATGCCAAAGTTTTAGCTTTGCAATTCATTACCAATCAGCCTGTCATCCCTTCAGTGGGTCGATAAATGAGTACTAAGCATGCTTGGGAACTAAACACTGGAGGTTTCACTGTTCGGCTGACCACCTGACCGGAACATCTGCTCCTGCACCCCAGAGCCCAAGGTCAAGAAATTTGAGATGGGCACAGTAGGCCTTGGCCCTCTTTAGGCTGTAGCGCCGCTGAGTTTAGTTTAGTAATTCATTATCAAGGGCTAGTTTCCCAAATTTCAAATCTCATGCCCAAAAATCAGTGATATGTTTGTTTCATCATGTGAACAAGTGTTTTCAACTATGAACCTTAGAAGAAATCTATTCAGAAGTAGACTAACAGACAAGCATTTAGCCTCGAGACTAACGATCGTTCCTTAAAATGAATAAAACTCACTCCGAACCTCAACACAAGGAACTTTTGAAAATGAAATCGCAATATTATTCACCTCATTAAATATTTAAATTCAAATTTGTAAATAGTTTTTATTTTTAGAATTTTTTACCTAGCCCATCAAACCTTTTTTTCTCTCGATTTTTTGCCCTCGAAAGTTTGGCCATCCCTGCTCTAGACTGGGTAGCAGTCTTTAAACAAAACCATTAAATGTTCGTTTAATGGCCCGAAAAAGCTATCAGATGATCAAGTAGATAAAATTATCACAATATTTGAAAATTGCAGGATAACCATTAAGAGATCTTTTAAGCCATTTTTGACCCACATGGACCATTTTGTATCATATGCTCGGAAATTTGTATATCCTTATATTTTCACAGTAAAAAAGTGTAATCAAGATGAGTAGCGTAATGTAAATTTTAATTAGTTGTTAATATATATTTATATTAATTGTAAGTAGCGTGATGTTAAAAAAGTATTAGTCATAAAGAGTTGTTAACAAGTATTTTATAGTTTTTGATTATTAAGGAAAATAGTTCCTTCGAAATGAATGATTTCTTATTTTCTTTTCTCTCTCAGTCCCTTTCTCTTATAATTTATTTAAAAAAAAAAATGTTTTAAAGTTGAATCTTATTTCGCCCTGCAAAGGTTTTGTTTCAATTTCAATCATTTTTAGTCCTGCAAACTTTCTTTAAATTGAAGTATTTAACTTGTATTTAATTTATATTAACTAGAATATTTAATTTTTTAAATTTAATTATATGAACATTAAAACTTTTTAATGTTAAAATTTATCGTTAAATGAACTTTAGTATTATGTAATGTGATAAAAAAAACATTAATTTTCCCATTATTTTTCAATTTATCTAAATTTTTTCTGATAATTGATTCTGTTTTTTTCCCTAAGTAATCAGTTTTTAATTTTAAACAATTAAAGGTATTTAATTTCATGCAAACATATTACATGGTTAACATGTTCTAAATACTTGGGAATGTGGCCTTTCACTCAAAAGTTTGTGCATCCCTATGTATAAATTGTTATGCATTTTTTTTCACATCTTCAAAAAAAAAAGTTTATAAAGAAATTTGGGGAAAGCATTGAAAAAATTATTAGAACAAGTTTTTAATTTCGCTGCTAGACATGCATAACATATTCATTTAAATCTTCAATTACCCAATATTTTTTTTTTCTATTTATAAAATGTTTCATTTATAAGGTATATAATAAAAGAATTAAAAAAGATGAATACGGAGAATTTTCTTAATTATGTCATGGTCAATTAAGTTTTACTCCAAGTAAATACAAGGCCCTACTATAATATCCAAACACCTTAATTTGCTCTCCTTTTTATCCACAAGCCCTAATAAATTCATTGCAACAAATATTTTATGAAACTTTTTATAGGATAAAAGTACAATTATGCTCGAGAAGATTTATAATTTTTGAGCTAAGATATTTCATACATAGTTCTCAATGTTAAATATAAATAAAATGGTCTAAAACGATTTTTCATGGTCAGAAAATTGGTAAGGTTCCTTAGTTAAAATATAAATTAATTTTTTCATCATTTCCTTGTCACCCTTTTGTAATATTATTCTCTACTATTGTTATGCTATGATTCAGTTCATTAAAAACAGCATGCGATTTAAATATTTTGAAATTATTACTAAATGTCAAATTTATTTTTATAATTAGCTTTATATAAAATCATTTCCAGCCAAAACTGTTATTAGGAATTAATTATTTCACATAATATTAGTAAATAATCTGGCAAAAAACATTTATCTACCAATATATTAATGAAAGGACATCTCTTCTTGTCTTTCAAAAATGCTCTACTCTTGATGCATGGTCTCATTCGAGGAGATAAAAGAGCGATTTATTGTTTCTAATATTTTTGTAAGACTAAAAAATTGTTCCTATCAATTATAATGATACAGAAAATTGAGGAATTTTTTACCAAAATAAAAATCAAGCAGTTTTTAAGGACTGTAGGAACCCTGTAAATAACATTGAATAAGAGCTTCAATAATTAAAGAGATTATTGCACAAATTTTTCTTTTTAATAGTGCTTATTTAAAATTTAATAGTTTCGTATACTGGAGATTCGATTATCATTTGAAAAAAAAAAAAAATGGAATCAATTTGAAGTAAATATGAGCTTCTAACAACAAAACTTGTTTATATATTACAGGGAAAAACTTATACATTTAATTTCCCAACTGTGCCTAGTGTTTAAAATATTTTTTCAGCAATGACACCAGTTCCAATAGCTATTAATTTGCAACAAAAAAAAAAAACAAACTAGAAACTTGCAAACAAGATTTTACGGGCGTGCACATTAGTTTAATAACAATCCTTTAATTACTAAGGCAACATAATCTTCAGAGTGTTATTTCTAGAATAAAAAAACAATGACATTGAAGACAACATTGTTGGGCAATTTTGTTTAAGTTTAATTATTCAAAAAAAATTAATTGCTAAACTGTAATTTTTCAGCATAGATTTAAAGCGGCGTCATTACGATCAAAGTTTTTTGCACATAGTGATTTGTAACGCCTTAGTCAGTTGAAAATGTGGCATCTTTTTTGAAACATTACTTAAAACTGTCTATTAAGTTTAGTATCAATTTGATATTCTAAATACATAATTTATTAATATAAATAGTTTTTTCAGTTAGAATTCTGTAAAATGATGCATAAAGTTTCGATGAGATAGAATCTTAACTAAACATTCCCTCTTTGAAATTTTTTATTTTTTATAAATTATACAACTTGCAAAAAATAGTGGATTGCTTACATGATATATTATTAAAAGGTACATTAACTCTACAGTGTGAGAATTGAAAATTTATTAAAAAACATGTATATAATCACAGTAATTGCTGAACAAAAACAAAACACAATAGTTTTATTATATACAGCTTAAAGATGACATACAAATACATTCTAAAAACACTCTTGCTCTTTAAAAGATAACACTGAAGTTTGTAACATGCTCTTCTAAAAATTAAATGGATTTGAATATACAGCTGATTGAACCAACTTTCATCACTTAGGACAGACAAGATGCTTAATAATGACAGGCTGCTCCAACTTTTCATCACTAGGCTAAGTAAATGCCTGTAAATTTGGCTTCTGAGACTCCTCAGAATAATGAAGATAACAAACCTGAAATTAAACTTTAAAAAACATGCATGATTGCAACCATTTTCCACATCACCCAAGAGCAGGGCTGTAAACTCTATATGCCTTTTTGAAGTGAAACTTTTAAAATATTTATTTTCATTTCACTTTTACAATTTTCTAAAATGAAAATCTCTTAACACTGTATATATAAGCGAAGTAAATACAGCCCTGTTCAAGAGGTACGGTTGCACAGATGCGTTGACCCCTTTTATTAGGTTGTTCCAAAAACATATTTAAAAACTGACTATAAAACCACATTGCTTAGGGTTTAAAATTTTTATAATTTAATATTGTAAATAGAAAACCAGAAACAAGTAATAAGTACACTATAATCATAACTCAATATGGAACAATCTAACAGCATATAGCAAGGCGGGTTCCCCAAGAGGCATATATTCCTTTTGTGCCATGACCATTTAATACTTTTTCTCACTTAAATCTTTAAATTTTTTTTATAGATAGTATCCTAAAAGTTGAACGGAAGAAAGGTTTACATTTTTTATGCCTTACATTCCTTTGTTTTATAAAATTCTTAAACAAGAAAGGCACACTTGTTCAAATTTATCAAAAAAGGTTAAATAAAGAATGTTATGGATATTATAAAATCTTCAGGCACTACAACTTATTGTTGGTTAAAATGGTCATGACACTATACAGTATTTATAAATCTCCAAAAACAACAATTAAAAGACAAAAACATTAATGAAAATTTTTCTATACTATACCCATTTAAAGTTATATAAGTCTACTGCCATATTTCTTACATTTGTGATAAAAATTTCACAACTAGGATTGTTCAACAAAATTTCTTGAAGCAATTTTTTATACTCGGTTATATTGGTTCAACCATCCATCCACAGAGCAATTATTAGAACCTGAAATTAAAGTTACCAACATTATTTATTTATAAAATACTTAAAACGATTATGAAAAACTGCTTCTACTACAGTGGTTTTAAATCTTCATAAATATATTAGGAAAGAACCCCAGCATTATAAAAATAATATCTAAAGACAATAGTGAGTGTATTAACAAATTAAATGATACTTTATTTAGAAAATATAAAATACGAGGAATGAAATTTTTTTGATTCATTAACAATTACAAATCAGAACTCGTGTTTGGCAATTGAATGCACATTCTTGGAGTTTTGGGTGTATATACAAAAGCTGAGAATTGAATAAACAGGGAGAAATATGGTTTCCATTGAAATGGAAGCTAAAAAAAAGTATATAAACATTGGAAAGATTGTTAGGGAATCACATCTTTTCTAACAAAATCAGCTATTCTACTTCAATTTGAAAAGCGTAACAGAAAATACTTAAATTTTCAGGTAGCTTCTTATAATCTATTTAAAATATAACTAAAAAAATTATAAAGTCTTTTATTCATGGAAAACCAGCTTTCGTTAACACAACTGAGTTCTATTAAAAGGCAATTGGGAACCACAGTTCCAGTCTATCAATAAATAGAACTTTTAAATTCTAAATAGGAACTAACTTTTATTAAGACACAACTCAGAAATCTAATATCTTAAGGACTCCTAATTTCTTAAGTCTAGAGGAATCATAGCAAATTTATGTGAAATTAGACAAGGTACTTACCAATATGTAGTACAATCACACCAATTCCACCAAACTCCTTGATATTCTCCATTAAATCTTTAATTTTAAATTCAGGAAAGCTTTCAAGCTGCACATTTGACCCAGTATTTACATCAGGAAGATGGGGTATCAAATATTTCAACATTGATTCCCCGAATCATAACTAAAGCCTTCATCTAAATGAAAATTTAGGACAAAAAATATATATATTAGAAGAAACACTCATATCATACTTATGAAACAAATACTAGATCACAGAGTATGTTAACTAATTAAATTCTTTTTATTTACATGTATTTCTTCTTCATACATTCAAAGTACTTAAATGTTTTTAAATATTTAATTTTACTTAACTGAATTTAATTGTAGTTAATTTTAAAACATAATCTTTGATTTAAATGAATGAAACAAAATTAAAGGGCTTAAATTACACTTCTAAATGAATGAATTATGTATACAATATTACATTTATTATACAATACTGAGTTAAAATTACACCACATGTTTTTTTGTTAGCAAATGCATGCACAAAATTATGATATCCGAAAAAACAACACAGTAGATTTATGAACCATAACATGTTACATAATTGTAGTCATACATTATTTACTGAACACATTTATAGAAATAAATACATAAGTATATTAACAATCAAGCGATTACAATATTTAAGACCAAAAAACGATAACACGTGAAATAAATAAATGAATAGTATGGAATAGAATATTTAAAATCCAAAACTAAAAATAAAGCTTTTGAAAATAATAAAACTCTACAACATACCATAACAGATTTGATAACATGAATCGAATGCTTGCGGAATTAAATATAATCGCCGTTTCTTTATATAAGCTATACGTTATTTATTCAACATTTAAGCATGCATACAAAAAAAAAAAAAACTTATAAATAAATAAACTTACCGTAAGAGATTTGATAGATTATCTAAGCCATAAAATCAAGTATTAATTACTAAAATCAATGTATCAATAACGAATCTAACACGTTTATAAATATGAGATTTAGCACGTGATAAAATAAACAAATACAACATCGAAAAATAGAATATTTTTAAAATTCAAATAAATAAATAAACTTACCATAAAAGATTTAATAGACTCTCCAAATTTCTAAAAGATAAGAATTAATTATTAAAAACAATGTATACCAATGGCGAATACTAGCACGTGTTACAATGACACTAAAATGAAGCCAAAGCACAAAGCAGGGCAAAAAAGGCACTGAATGGCGACTAAAATAGCAAATAATGTCGCCACAAGAAATAAAATAGTAACCTTTTAATCATTGCCACCTTATAAAACAGACCTTCACTTCCCTTTACTCTTATGCGAATATCTACAAAAATCGACGTTATCATCTCCTTGTTGCCATTCTGTAGTAGAAACTATGGTTTAAAATTAGTTACCAATTCCTGTAAAGATAGAGACCCCATTAGCTTCAGTTTTCTATAGCTGGGAGCACTTGCACAGAAAAAGTTTGCAAATAGCTACTCTAATCGCCATCTGTCGTTGAAATTTAGCGCCATCTAGCAATGATTTGATGAACTATTCTATCCAAAGCCGAAAATCTCTCAGCCAGTTGTAAAATGATGGGGGTGCAACATTTGGCAACCTTTCGCTATTTACAACTGGCTGAGGCGTCAAAAATTTTCGCCCTGCGCATGCGCAGTTGCTCAGCCGGTTGTACCCACAGACACAAGTGCATTAATTAAGTAGTAATAAATATAAATAAATCTGTTAGTAAATCAGGATAATGGCCGATGAAGTCTTAAAATACTGAATTTCGAAAATTTTTACATTTATTTCAGTGTGTATATATTTAATTTTTTGATTTCTTTACGATGAAGAGTAGTATAGGAAGAATTGCTGTTGTTATTGGACTTTTATCGCTTATCCATTCGGGTTTTTCAGCTGCGCAACGTAAGTAATATGAAATTTTCATCAAAGTTTTGGTAGTACTTATCAAGGGAAAAAGAAGTTCTATTAGTTGCATAAAGTCGTTATTAATATATCTTGAACAAAAGTACAACAAAATAGCTATCTTAAAATAATGAATCTGCATTCGTAAAAAAAAAATTATCAATTATAATTCAACAATTTTATTTAGTGTATGAAAGTTTCAATTTTCTGTATACTCTTATTAATTTTCTGTATTACTCTTATTCTGCCTGGAAGTTGCCAACACATTGCGATTATTCAGCCGCAGATCATGAAACGGCTAAATTTTAATTAGCTAATTCATTCAGTATTTTGGTTCATAGTTTTGAAATATTTTGGTAATTCCATTTCCTTGATAGAATTGTCTTAGCTCTGGAATTACCAAAATAATATAGAATCCCATCTAGCATTATTTCATCGTTACAGAAATTTTGGAAGTTTAAATTGATTTTTTTGTTCTACTTTATTCAAGTATAACTAATGAATGTATCGAGCTCTGTATAGAATCAGGTAAACACTTTTAAATTACCAAAGCTAGATAGATTAACACTGTTACAATTACTACGATTTTTGCAAAATAGTTTATATAATAGTAATAGGCAAGGTTTAGGGCAGAATGGATTAATCCACGGTTTAAACTCTGACTTAAACCATCCTGTCCAAAATCCTTTTACTCAAATTATGTCACAATTTTATCTGAACAATATTTAAAAGATAAAATAAACTTATAACTAATAACATATTGATGATTAAATCTACTGGAGAATATTTGTTTTTTAAAGTATAATGTTCTATTAATATAGTTTGACTTTGATTTAAACATTAAACAAAGAAGATTAATCAGTAATCAAGTTCAATTGGTCCTCTTAACATTCAATAGCACAGAACTGAAGTTTGACCTTGCCATTCAGGTTAAGCTATTAGGGACTAAGTGCTTGGCTTATCATAAACAGGTTTATTTATCTATAGTACTATTCACGAATACTTTTATTTCATTCATGTTCAATTCTTTTAGCATAGTGGTGATACATCACCGGTGTCAATAACTGAAACTGATGTTATATCCTTCAAAACTGTTAATACACATTTCAGTTATTTTGTATTTCCAATTTAATCTAATATATTTATATTTAAAAACAATTTTTTATTTAAATAGATGTCTTTTTTATCACCCTGTAATGCAGAAATTAGAACACATTTTTTTAAAAAAAATATTGTGAAAAATAAAAGGTTAATTTTTAAACAAATTTAGCATTTTTTAAAAAAAATTATTATTAAAATTCAAAATTGCATTTACTGGGTTTAAAAATCATATCACAATCGAATTTTTATGCGATTTATAATTACACATCGCATTCGTATTCACTAGATTTAAAGTTACTTATCTCTGTCCGTATTCACAAATTTAAAATTATACATCTTGAGTCATATCCATGCGATTTAAAATTGCACATTTTGTTCTCACATGATCTAAAATTATACATCTCAAGTCTTATCCACATGATTTAAAAATTCGCGTCTCGATTCATATTCATGCGATTTAAAGTTACGTATTTCCAATGATATTCCCATAGTTTAAAATTATTCATCTCGAGTCGTATCCACACGATTTAAAATTATATATCTCGATTTGTGTTCAAGCGATTTAGAAAATCTCCCATTGTAATTCCTATTCATGTGATTTAACAATCTCACATAGAGATCAAAATTCACACGATTTTCAGCTTTTTACCACACTTATCCCTGATTATACACATTTTTAATTCATTTCCTGTATTGCAAAAAGTTACGAATTTTTTGTTTTCTATGATTAATATGTAGTATGTATACAATTTTTGTTCTCGAACTTTTTCTTTTTTCAGATCGTTCCTATTTGCGTCTCATTGAGCTGGGGTTTGATTATCTTCCTGTTGATGTAAGTTTTTTCTTATATATATATATATATATTATTATTAACGGCAGGCACTGAACTTTCGTTCTTCGCCATAGAAGATGCCGGAAGTGTTGCTCATTTATCGTTACCCAGTGGGCACCTGTGAACCAAAGTCACGGCGGCGAGCAACGTTACCCATGCCACACTGCCACAAATACCCATTCATAGGGTGGGCCACATTCACACATCAGAATACAACACAGAGAGAAACATCCATGCCCAGAGCGGGATTCGAACCTGCGACCATTGGCTTTGCAGTCAGACACACTAACCATTTGGCCACCTGGCCGGCATTTTTTCTTATATATAACTATTATATCATATATTTTATCTACACTACTGTATAGTTGGGCGTAATTAGTTACGCCCTCGTCGTGCCCAGCGGACATTCTGTCCTGGAAGGGTGACTAAAATCAGTAGCAGTAAAGAGGTAGAAAATAACTTTACTTTGCATAACTTTACTTTACACTACATAACTTTAGAACCATTTTACCACACATTAAGAGAATTTTCTCACGATTATTAAACTCATTTAACAGGGTTTCCACTACACAGGGGAACAGGGAAAACCTGTAAATTACAGTGAATTTAAAAATCACCTGAAATGCAGGGAATTGTGATTTTTTTTTTCTTTACAAACTGGGAAATACAGGGAATTTTGTTTCTTATTTTCATCTTTTAAAAAATGGTGACTACTCCATGCATAATCTATTGGATATTTAAGAATAATATTCATGCTATAGGACTAAACTATTTAATTTCAGGAGCATTATTTAAGTTTGTACAGCTGCTCCTTTTTTCCTCCAGCAATTAAAACTAGTATAGTTAGCCCAATGTAACTCATACAACAGCGCAGTAATTGTGTTTCCTTTTAATATATTGTGTATAATTTATACAGGGAATTTTTTTTCCAGATTTGAGTGGCAACCCTGTTTAACCAAAGATAATATTAAGAAATATATAACTTGGTATAAAATATAAATATAATTCAATTAAAAAAGTCTCAAGAAATGAAAATTTTAGAAAAAGGATTTATTTTAACATCTAAAGTATAATTAAATTTAATAGTTAAATTAAATGTTTATAATTTAATTTTCTAATATTTACATAAATATTTTAGTTTATATAATGAAAAAATATTTAATTTTAACATTTCATAAAATTTTTAATTAAATATAATTTTTTGAGTTTAATTGCTGCTGTGCATCTGTATAAGTAAATAAATATAATACAATCAAATCCCATTTTAGCGGATTCCTAGGGACTGAAGAAATCACTATGCATAAGCAAAAATTCCGTTATACCGATATTTGGAATTTCAACATGAACCAAAATTATTTCGTTACAATGAAATTTTTTGCATAAAAAATAATAAATGTTGCATTTAATTACAGTTTTGATCTTTTTGTACTCTACATATAGGAAAGATCAAATCAATGTTTTAAAAGCTTACAAAAATAGATTACAAGAAACAATAGATTTATGATCACTTACCTTTAAGAAATTATGTAATCCGTAATTTTTTTCTGTATGAATGATTTTGAATCAGTAGAATTTACAAACTTCTCCAAATTATGCATGTTTTCAAACAACTAAACTGGAAATCACTCTTTTGAAAAGCCACATGGATTTTTACTTCTTCAAACATGAATGGGTTGGGGTTTAGTCATTTCAGGGTAGTCCCTTCCGAGTGATTCGTCTTTTTTGACATGTCATTTTCATATCTGAAATTATTTATTTTGAAGATGCAAAAATATTTGAATTGATTGTGTACTTTTGAAGAATGGAAAAGTGTTTTGCTCATGAGAAAAAATAAGAATTGTTGCTTATTTTCACCTTCATTAAATCGGATTACCAATTTCGTAATATAGGTATTTTTAATTCATTGTTTCTATGGTGATTAGAGGATTCGGAAAATATTTGTTACATTGAAAGTTTTGGATTATGCTAAAACGGAATTGACTGTATGTAGTTGTAAAAGTTATTATGTAATGAATAAATGCTTAAAATGAAATAAACCATTCATTGATCATTTTTATAATAAGCTAAATGTTTTATTGTAACTTCTATTTACCTATTCAGGTCAAAGGTTTTCTTAAGCTTATTTTTCCCAAACTAGTTGTAATTAAAAATATAAGATGTCAAACCTTTGGAGTTTTATATTCTATAAATTGTTTCGAGTTGTAATTTTATTTAACGTAATTGCCTTGTGGCAGAATTTTTTCGGGCTTTCTTCGATGCACCTCTCATGAACTAATATCTTTCTGCAAGATAATATTAATAATAACAAATATGCATGTCACTAATTTAAAGTAACAGAAGCACCAACTTCAAAATAAAAAATTTATAAAATAAAGTAATTTTTTTTAATTGAATATGTTATAATTTTCTATTCTAATATTATGGGCAATATTTTCGCATTTTATAGGGGGAAACACACTAATTATTTCCTTTTTCGTGGTTTGTAAATCATCATATTTAAAAAAATCGTGAAATCCGTAGCAGTAACTACGGGGGAAAAGATCGACGGCGAAATCACATGAATCTGACTCTTCAAAAAGGGATTACTAGATGCATGTTTTCATTTCAAGATTCAGTTGTTATAAGAAATAATGTATTAAAAATAACAAGGGAAATCAATAGTAATAACTGCATGATAAAATAAGAATGAAAATTTCTACAGAAAGCTAAACTTTTTACTTCATTTTTCTCAATTAAGAATAGAAAAATCACGCATATTTTTCCACACCGATACGTGAGAAAGTCATCTTTTGAATATAATTTTGAAGAAAAGATAAAATCTTCTGAAAATTTCTATACAAAAATAAAAAAAACAAAGTTTTTTTACTTCCCAAAGGAAAATTCTTTCTGCAAGAACTCTGTAATGATCTGCAACAATGTTGCCATGATTCTGCCATGGGGCTTAATTGTAGTACAAAAGCCATAATTATCTAACGAATACTGAGCTAAACGATTAAAACATTGAGTACTCAATATTAACTGATAAAATGTTGTAAACTAATTCTAAAGAAAAACATGATAAAGGAAAAAGATCACTGAGGCGCCTTATACTTAAACATAGAAAACCTGTCTACCTAAAGAAGACATGTGAAATCATAGCAAAACTTGAAATAAGTTGTGTATATAAGAAAGTGTCTAGCTTAAGTAATATTTTTCTAATTTCTGTACTCTTACATACCTATTTTTATTTTAAATGATTAAATGAATTATGCACGTTTATAACCCTAGCAGCAAAATAACTTGGTACCTCATTGGGTCATGAATCTTGTTCCAGTAATTCATGAATCTTGGCCCAGTAATGGTTCAAAGTACTTTTATTTTTCCAATATTAGCCCATATAGAATTTACAGATTCACCTGATATTTTATATCCATTATTTAGCCAGTGTAGGCCCTATATAGGCCATTCTAGGACTGATGTTAAAAAATCTACACACCCCAATATTGGCCCATCAGTGCATGTTCTTATAGGATCCATATCGAGCCAATTTTGAAGCCAAGGTAAAATTTTTGATAGGAAAATTATACATCTTTTGTTTTCTCTTCCACTAGAAACATCTTCCTCAAAAAACGTAAAACGTAGTAGCTTTTAGAGAACATCAAATTTGCAAAACCAATACATTAACACTATATAAGTTTTGTCTATCTGACATACTAGTACTACATTTCTTTTTAAGTATGTTTTACTGCACTGTGTCAGAAAAATTTCATTTAACTTTTTGGCTTAACTTTAAATTGTAATTAGATTATCCTTTATTTATATTTAACTCTAAGTCTCAATTTTTTAACTAGAGTTTAATTTCATGTAGAACTTTTGTTGTATTGGTGAGAAAGCCTTTAGAAATATGTCTAGTAGTGTTCTGATAAGTTATATATCATGTCTGACACTTTTGTTTATAAATTTTCCTTATAGATAATTGCTCAAACTTTGTTTAGTCTTATTCTAACTGCTTGGGGTGTAACAGTAATTGCTGGCGATTTCAAAGAAATTCGAGCTACAACTGAATTAGAAAACAAGTAAGAACTTTTTTCATAAGTATTTATAGCACAATAAAGACGAAAAGGATAAAGAGAAAAACAAAGAGAATTAATAAGTTTTATTTATTGTGCATAAGCTGGAAGTATATAGAATCCATGAAATAAGTTAAAAATATAGTGAAAATGAAAAATATTATAGATTAATGAAAAGAGTAGAAGAAGAATTATTAAAATAAAATATTTAAAAAATATATATTAAAAAACCAGAAAAATAAAAAGATATAATCTCTTCATCAGAACATTGTATCAATATAGCAAAAGCAAAACAATAGTGTGAATAGCACTAAAAAAATAGAACACACATAAAGTAAAAAAAAAAAAAATAAATAAAATAAAATTTAAGGAAAAATCAGAACAAAACACAAAATGAAATCTATAAAGCGAGTAGCGAATCACTTTTCAATCTCCTTAAATTAATCTTTAATATTTTCCATGTTTTCTGTATATTTTTTACTTATATATATATATGTATGTATAAAGTTCTAGTTAAAGTTTCTTTAAACTTTATTTTACCTTTTATGAATGAGTACAGCTTGGCATTTTGTCATTATTATATATTTAAGACAATTTTTATATATTTTTTTTTTATCAATTAACCTTAAAATCAGCTAAAGATAGAATCTGCTTGATTTCTCACCCTCCTCAAAACATTTCTCATATATTATTCCATCTAAAAACTAGACGTGATGAGGAAATTGACAGAATTATATCTTAACATTAAAGTAACAAAAAGTGTGTAGATTAAATTTTCTTTTTAGCATTGAAATTTGTAATAACATATTTACTAATTTAAGATTTTACTTGTGCTGTCATTTAAATACTTGTTAACAATTATTGTTTATAACCACTTTAAATGCTTGTTTACTTACAAAAGAGACTATTAGTTTCATAAGAATTTTATGAAAAAGATTAATATATTTGTGCATGTAGTAAAATTTTTGATTATTGATTCAAATTTTTTGTCTCAGTATTTAGGAAAAACTACATTTAAATTTTTACTAACAATGTAAAGCATTAAGTCTTATTTTATCTAAAGTTTATATGTCCTGAATCCCCTTGGCAAAATCTTGGCGCCACAGTGACATAATTGCAGAACGATACAAAGTTCTAGCAGAAAGACTTTTCCTTTATGAAGTAAAAAAATTTGATTTTCTTTTGGGCAGAAATTTTTCTAAGATTTTCTCATTTCTTCATAATTATATTCAAGAGATACCTTTCTTGGGCATCAAGGCGGGGAAAAAATGCTTATGATTTTTCTATTCTCATTTGAGAATAGATGATGAAGAATAATGATGTAAAAAATTTGGTTCTCTGCAGAAATTTTCGTTCAATTTTTTTATGCAGTAATTAATATTGATTTCCTCATAGTTTTTACAATCCTATATTTTTAATACGATATTATTTATTACAATAACTGAATCTCAAGATGAAAATACGCATTTAGTAGCCTCTTTTTGAAAAGTCCTATTCACGTGACTTCACCTTTGATCTATTTTTGGTAATTACTGCTATTGATTTCATGATTTTTTTAAGTTCTTTTTTTCAATGTGATGAGGATAAACAAAATAGGAAAAAAGAAATAATTAGTGTGTTTTCTCCCTACAAAATGGAAGAACATTGTCTGTGATATTAGAATAGAAATATGTTATATATTCAGTTAAAAAAATTATTCTATTTTATCCACAAATTTTTTTTTTTTTTTTAATTTGATGCTTTTGTTACTTTAAATTAGTAACATGTGTATTTGTTATTATTAAAAGTATATAGTAGAAAGATATTAGTAGAGGAGAGGTATGTCGCAGAAAGCCTGTAAAAACTCTGCCATAGGGGCCTGAATGTAAAAATAATAAGCGCTCTGTTGAAAGAAATCTAAAATTGGATGACCTGACACACCTCACTTTTCCACAGTGTTATTCCCAGTAGAAGTAAAGCGGATTTTATGATTAGAATCACGTTTTTAGTGATAATAGTTTAAGTTTTTGTGCTTTTTTTCATATTTCACTCTATAAGCTTGAGTTTCTTACTGAAATTATTAGCTGTAGTTTAATTTGTAAAACTTTTATCACTTTATATTTAAATTATAAACAAAGTGATATCTTCATTGTTTTGAAGCATGTTGCATTCAAAGTTTTTTTTTTCTGATGGAGTGTATGCTCAAAGCATTTGCTATTTAATTATTAAATTGAATGTGATGTATCAGAATGTGAAGTATTTTGCTGTAGTATTTAGATTGCTCAATTACTGTCTCTTTTTTATGTCTGATGCTTAACAGTTATAATTTTTTTATGTATTTTTCAAAATGTTTCTATTTAGTTATTTATTCCAATTTAGGTCTTTTGAATCAGCAGGAAACAGACCATCATTTTATACTTTCAGTCATCGAGGAAAGGTTTTAAGTTCTGTCTATAGTATTGGAAATATAGGACATTTATGATCATGTAACTTTACATGTATTTTGTCTTCATTTGATTCATTCTCTCACGAAATATACAAACTTGTTTTGTTAGATTTTTTTATTAATGTTATTTACTTATAAAAATTTATAATGGTCATCCATATCCCATACATTGCTGGTAAAGTATGTATTATGATGTCTTGTTATTACTTGAAATAAATATTTGTGTTAATGTTTTCATTCTTAATTGCTTACATTGACAAAATAAGAATTACACCCGAAGTAAACAGAATTGTTAAAATTTCAAACTTTACAACTTTTCATAACACACATCTTTTTAAAGTCTAAGATATGGACAATAGAAATATAGGACATTGATGGTCATGCTACATTTACTCTTCATTTTATTCAATCTCTCACTAAAGATACAAACTTGTTTTATCAATGTTATTTACATATAAAAATTTATAATGTTCATCCATAAAGTATGCATTATGATGTCTTGCTATAACTTGAAATAAATATTTGTGTTAATGTTTTCATTCTTAAATGTTTTTATTGAGAAAAACTCCCTAAGTAAACATTAGGGCTGAGGGATAAATCGATGCATCGAAAAATATTGATTTTATGAAATCATCGCTGATCTGATGTTTGAATTAGCAATTTTTGGAAGTATTAGAAATTGTGATTTACTAAGATGTGCACCGTGTTTCTCAGTGTATCATTGACATCTACTTCTGTGATGTTGAGCAGTCTTCCTAATTGTACATCGATATCTACAAGCTTGTACAAAAAGTATTTTCCTCCGTAAGTGTGCAATGATAGCTGTGGCAAGGATCGTTATCTTTCCCCGTCTTTTTTATTACATCGCAAATGATTGTTTTGCTAACATGATGAATCTGAATGTAATTGAGAATCAAAGCATTGTTGAATTTCTTAGTTATGGAAGGGTTTTCTTTTAATTGTATGTGTCCAAATCCTGTTAGTTTTTTACAATCCAGCCTTTTAATGTTTTTTAACCACTATTCTGCAGACATCCACGTCTGTAAGTATTGAGAAGTAATTTAAAAAAATGCAACGTTTATTTTTTAAAAATGTAATTTGCTAATTGCGAATTTACACGGCACTAAATATAAAACATTTATCATACCAAAATATCTCGATGTTAGCGTGACAATGCATTGCATGCCTTAATCTTAACATCAACCACAGAAACAGAATAGTTACAATTTCAAACTTTACCGACTTTGTCATAACACACACATCTTTTTAAAGTCTGAGATATGCTGCTTGATTTCTATTAGCATATGATTAAAATTTAATTATTTTTTTAGTTAAAAATAAAAGTAATAATTTGTTCAGAAAATTTATTTATTAAAATGAAAAACTTTGCTTTCAAAACTAATTTCAGCATTTAATTTACTTTAATTATTACTGCAATTATCTAAAGAAATTAAATTCTACTAATAACATTCAAAGATATAAATATATTTGAGACTGATTGGTATTCATAATACTTTTTCTTTTATACAATCATTAGATATATACCCCAAAAAAATCTATTTTATATTGCTCATAAGCGATGTATTTGCATATATTTTCTACTAACTTCTACATAGAAGTTTGTAAACAGCTATGTATCAAATTATTAAATATTGATAGCATTTCAAGTTTATAAAATGATCTTACAAATAATAGTTTGCAAATAACAGAATATATATATTTTGTTAATAAAGGTAAAAAAAAAATACTTAAAAAAAGGAAAATATGTTTTGTTTAGTTGGTGTATCGTTTCTACAATAATGGTATTTAAGACTAATTTGAATTTTTATGAATTTAATTTATTTGAGATATACATTATAATATTTTTAAAATTACTACTCTTTTTTTTTTCATAATAAATTGCCTACATTGTTCATCTAGATATAAATTGGTTAGACAACTAACTAGCCTAAATTTTGCATTTGTCAGTATCAAAATTATGAGCAATTTGAGAATTTAAAGAAGCAAATAAATAAAGAGTTACATTTTAAAATTGAGAAATAATTCTTTTCGGCAATTTTTCTATATCAAACAATTGTTTGTCATATCTTTTACTAATATTGAATTTACTTATTATTTTACTAGAAAACATCTTGTAATTACATACTCTTAAGAATGGTATTTTAAATATCACTTTGATTATATAGGTAATGTGCAATTTAAGCTTTTTCAAGAAAAATTATTGATGGTAAGTTAAATAATGTGGAGACAAATTTTTATGTTAAGCTTCCCTGTGGCAACATTGTCACAGATTTCTTGTAGAAAGATTTTTTCTTTGGGACGTAAAAGAGATTGATTTCCTTTTCTGCAGAAATTTTCAAAAGAAATTCATCTTTTCTTTAGATTTATATTCAAAAGATTCTTTTCTCATGCATCAAAGTGGAAAAAAATGCTTACAATTTTTCTATTCTCAATTGAGAATGATGAAATAAAATGAATTTTTTTTCTTCTGTATTTAAATTTTTTATTTATTGTGCAAAGATAAAAAATGAAGACTTTGACAATCCTTATTTTCTTATAAGGTCATAATGTTATAAAACACCATACTTAATAAAATCTATATCAAACATTAAGAGGACGCCATACCACTGAAGAAAATTTTTGTCGCAAATTTTTTTTCTCTTTCATTACTAATTTAAAGTGTAGAAAAAGTGAGTTCAGACAAACCTTGAGTAAGCCAGGAAGTTTCAAATACTGAAAAGAAAATTTTAAAATATACAAATGTAAATAAATTATGAGATGATAATTTAGGATTACGCAACAGAGAAGTTCTCTTCTAGTTATTTGTTTGCATTTTAATAATTTGAAGTATTTTCTTCAGCAATTGAGACTTCATGACTTACTATACGTTTGTCTGAACTCACTTTTAAATTAGTAATGAAGGAGAAAGAAAATATGAGAGGAAAATTTTCTTCGCGATATGGCATCCTCTTAAGTATTGAGACAGCTATACTTATCCTTGTTAGTTCAGACAAACCTGGAGTAAGCCAGGAAGTTTTAAATACTGAAAAGAAAATTTTAAAATATACAAATGTAAATAAATTATGAGATGATAATTTAGGATTACGCAACAGAGAAGTTTTCTTCTAGTTATTTGTTTGCATTTTAATAATTTGAAGTATTTTCTTCAGCAATTGAGACTTCATGACTTACTATACGTTTGTCTGAACTCACTTTTAAATTAGTAATGAAGGAGAAAGAAAATATGAGAGGAAAATTTTCTTCGCGATATGGCATCCTCTTAAGTATTGAGACAGCTATACTTCTCCTTGTTAGTTCTGACAAACCTGGAGTAAGCCAGGAAGTTTTAAATACTGAAAAGAAAATTTTAAAATATACAAATGTAAATAAATTATGAGATGATAATTTAGGATTACGCAACAGAGAAGTTTTCTTCTAGTTATTTGTTTGCATTTTAATAATTTGAAGTATTTTCTTCAGCAATTGAGACTTCATGACTTACTATACGTTTGTCTGAACTCACTTTTAAATTAGTAATGAAGGAGAAAGAAAATATGAGAGGAAAATTTTCTTCGCGATATGGCATCCTCTTAAGTATTGAGACAGCTATACTTATCCTTGTTAGTTCAGACAAACCTGGAGTAAGCCAGGAAGTTTTAAATACTGAAAAGAAAATTTTAAAATATACAAATGTAAATAAATTATGAGATGATAATTTAGGATTACGCAACAGAGAAGTTCTCTTCTAGTTATTTGTTTGCATTTTAATAATTTGAAGTATTTTCTTCAGCAATTGAGACTTCATGACTTACTATACGTTTGTCTGAACTCACTTTTAAATTAGTAATGAAGGAGAGAGAGAATTTGAGAGGAAATTTTTCTTCGCGGTATGGTATCCTCTTAAGTATTGAGACAGCTAGAAATATAATCTTGTTACGTTTGTGCTCAGTAGTTTAGTAAGAATATAGACAAACTGTTAATATCGAACTCCCATTTCATATCAAGTCTGTTACTAACTGGATATTTCAAATTACGTAAAAAAACGAGAATTATGAGGATATACAAATTTACAAAAATTTTAAAATTCATTTTGACTTAGACAAAAAATCAAACTAAATTATCCAGCTGAAATCTAGATTTAAAAAATTTACTGAAATTTTTCTTTTCTTCGATGCAACTAGTTTCACAATAAGCTTTTTATTATATTCGTTCATTATATCCATTTCCAATTATTTGCTAGTAATATGAGTTATAGAGAAATTTTAAAAAAATCATTATATCCATTTTTTAACTTTATATCATTTTTTAACATAACCATCACTTTAACATTCATTATTTTAAGCGTTCATTATATTCATTTCCAATTATTATATGAGTTTTAGAGAAATTAGAAAAACTCAATATGATTAGAAATGTTATATAGAACTATAATATTTCTAATCATATAGAAATATTATATAAAACTAAAATTCATATAAAGTTTTCTAAATACTTTATATATTAGAGTATTTAGAAAAACTCTATATGAATTTTAGAGAAAATTTAAACATTCATTTTATCCATTTAACATAATATCCATTATATTTAAGCATTTATATCCCTTTTTAACAGAATTCCTCATTTTAACATATATTATTTTCAACGTTCATTATATCCATTTCCAGTTATTTGCCCCTCAAAATAGAACTACTGTAAAAGCTATATTTGAGAATCATCTGGAAACATTTTGTTCAAAGTGGAATCAAATAAAAATTGGACCTTAGCTTGTGCAATATTGATATGTGAGGGTTCTCGCTTTTCTTGATATGTTGTGAGGATAGAAGTATGGAACGCAGGATTGCCTCGCTATATGGAAAATACAGGGAGTTTTGTTTCTTATTTTCGTCTTTTAAAAAATGGTGACCGCTCAAAGCGCAACCTATGGGGATATTTCAGCTGTACTAAACAATTTCATTTTCTATGGCATTATTCAAGTATGTTCAACTGTTCCTTTTTTTGTCTTAAGGTTTACCAGCAATTAAAACTAGTATAGTTAGCCCAATTTAGCTCGCACAAGAGCACAGTAATTGTGTTTAATCTTAATATATTGTGTATAATATGTAGAGGGAAAACACGGGGAATTGTTTTTCAGATTTGATTGGCAACCCTGATTGTAGTGGGGAAAAATGAGCAGCTGAACTTACTTCTATCATATTCACGATACTGTTCTACAGAGAAAATTTCCAATCCAGTTATGGATCCTGTTATTCTCATACACCGTTTTTACTATCTCAGGGTTTCCACTCCTCCACAGGGTAAATGAAGGGAATTTTTAGTTTTTCCTTACAAACTGGGAAAATACAGGGAATTTTATTTCTTATTTTTATCTTTTAAAAGTGGTGACCACTCAAAGAGCAATCTATAGAATGATATATCAACTATACTAAACTATTTCATCTACTGTAGCATTATTTGTTTTAAGTGGGTTAAGCTATTTTTTATTTTTTTAAGTTTTTCTTGCAATTAAAAATAATATATCTTGACTAATATAGGTCACTCAAGAACACAGTGACTGTGTGTTTCCTTTTAATATATTGTGTATAATATATGCAGGGAATTTTTTTACAGATTTGAGTGGCAACCCTGTATCTATACAATTGATACCGTTTTCACTTATCTATAATTTTATGGCCACAAATACGATTTAAAACTGGCAAAGGATAATTTTGGCTATTAGTAATAAAAATATACAATAATTGCCTTACAGTAAAACTTTCAATCTTTCTGGCGAAAGCTTCCCCTTCACCAGCCTTTAATCAAAATTGTGGCTGCTAGTCCTTTCTTTTTTTTTAAAGAGAAGAAAAGGAAGGATAAATGCTAATACACTATTCCTGAGGCACATATTAATGTGTTAGTTCCTCTTTTGCATCGATGACAGACTGCGCACGTCTGGGAATACTTTTCATGTTATAGGTGGCCATTGAAATTTACTTCCATCTCAGCTGAAGTGAGTGCTTACAATGAGGATGATTCGTTCCAAAGGTGCTCTATGGGATTTAGATCAGGGTTCTGAGAAGACCAGTCCAGTTTTGAACACCCATTTCGTCAAATCATGTCTGTGCAAGCCTCGATATGTGAATGGAGTGGAGCAGATATCCTGCTGGAATAGATATGGGCCTTCCCCGAAATATTGCCATTGAGTTTGGATCGCAGCATTGTCTAGAATGTCCACATACATCTTAAGAGTTCATTTTTCCAACCACAGGAACTAACCACCCAGGCCAAACCACAAGAAACACCCAACACCATTATGGTTACTCCACCAAAACAACTGTGTGTCCGCATACTTTTGATCAGATAGTGTATATGTAAATAAAAACTAATAAATTTAATTTTTTTTTTTTACAATTTATGGATACAAATATCCCTCTTAGTTAAAAAAAAATTAAATAAATAAAAAGCTATGGATTTAGAACTTGTCACACATCTCCAAAGGAATTTAACTGTTAACGTATATCCTTATTCTAACCTAGTTTTTTTCGTGGTCATAAAATTATGAATAAGTAGTATTATAAGAAAAAAGTCATTGTGACCCAATGGAGAAAATTTGCTTCCTTATTAGAATGGAAAGTTCCTCAGACTACACGACGCGAATGGGGTGAATCCACTTAACTGTTTTGGTTTAAATATTTATATTTGCCTCATAGGTAAGTTGATCTCCGAAGCAGGAAAAGAGGCTCAACCTGTTTTATTGCGTAACAAATTCTGTTTTGCATATGTTTGAGTAGAACCTCTTTGCATGCATAAAAGCACCACCTCATAGAAGAGAGAAGGCCTCAGCACGGGTTGCTATAAACAAGAAATTTAATCCCTTAGTAGTACAAACATAATAATTTCTTTCGTATTTTCCCCCCTGCTCTGCTTAGTAGTTCAAAAGTAGTGACATCTTTCTTATTTTTCATTTACTGTGCAGTTTATTCTCATTACGTCTAACTACTAAGTTGATCCGTCTGCGCTGGTTTTCATTTATATTCAGAGCAAAAATGAAGCCTTTATGAGGAAAATATTTATGTTTTGATTTTAAATTCGTTTAACAGCTACGTCACAAAAGGAAATTTGCAATGTCACAAATCTATAACTATAGTTGTAGATTTGTGACATTGCAAAATTTCAGGTATAAATGGATGTTCAACTGAGCTAATTGAATGAATGGCTGATTGAGAATCAGAAACTATAACTGCCTTTTCAAACTTGTAGGTAGGTACTTTGTTAACGTCGAACTAGAGCTGCACAATGAACGCGGTCGGTCTGGGAGACATCCCTGAGGATGATCCAAGTGCGTGCCATCGCAATTTTGATCATCTGCAGGCGGGATGGCTCCTCTGCTTTGGTAGCCCGACGACCTTCGCGAAGTCGAGCACTTTACAATAGAACAGTTTAATGAGGACCGATACCGCGCACCCTTGGTCCCTTCGCTGTGTGATCAAAGTGGTCACCCACTCGCTTGCTGACTGCAACCCGTGATGCTTGTCTTCGGTGTTGCTTATTATTGTCTTCGTTATTCAAGAAATTGTTATTATTGTCTTACCATTTTGTTGCTGTAATCCCAAATTATGTCCCTTTTTTTTTATATTTTCTCAATAAATGGTGACGGCCATACAATCTTATTGATGAAATACCAGATGGACTTCCCCTTTCTTTCTTCGTATTTTACTTATTTAGATTAACAGCTATTTTTCCATTACCTTATTTTATTCGATCGGAGGTGCGTGCCACAGTGTACTCCGTTGCCTACTAAGCAACACCCCTCGCCCTTGTCTTCGGTGCTTGTCTTCACGATCTGCGGGACTTGCTATAAATAGTCGATGATTTCGTTAAAGCTATATATATATGGATACTACTTTCCCATCGAAAGATGTAACCTGCAGGGTTGTAAACATAAAAAAGAGACGAAGACACGCCAGCAGTATAAATATGCTTTCATGTTGTAGCACCATCTAGACCAGGGGCGTGTAAAAATTTCTGAAATAATAATTAAAAAAACGATTTACAAGTTTTAATTTAAATATTTAATGGGATGAATGAAATTGCGATTTCATTTTTAAAAGTTCCTTATATTGAGGTTGTGCTTATTTTAAGGAACGAGGCTAAATGCTAGTCTACTTCTGAAAGGATTTTATCTGAAGTTCATAGTTGAAAATTTTCAACTATGAACTTTAGAAAAAATCCTTAAATCCAAGCGTTAACGCTTGTTCACATGTATAAGATGAAGCAAACATAGCATTGATTTTTCGGGCATGAGATATTACATTTTGGAAACTAGCTTTTGTAAAACTCAAACTTTGGCATATTTGGAAACAACTGCTTCAGATGATTGTTATATTGCAACTCAATTAATTCAAGCTGCAAATCCGACCTCACTGTTTCACAATTTACGTTGAAAGGCATTGTAAAAATATCTAATTCTGTTTGAATGGCACTGAAATCGTGAATGGCACCTTAAATTTAAAGTACAGTTTTTTCAAGCCATCTTCATAATTCTTAAGCTTTTCCTTATCTACTGTGGGTATTGAATTTAACCTCGAGAAATAGGACAAGTCGTTCTTCGCTGCCCAGTAAACAGAGCTTTGATTTAAAAGGTTTGAAATGGGCCCAGATATCATCGATGAATTTATTTTTCCCTTACATCTTCAACATTCAAGATGTTCATAAGACAAAGAAGATCTGCGAAAAATCTGAAAGCCATTCTGTATTCTAATATTTCGCACTCTGCTGAAGACGGTTTATCATGGAAGAACGACCAATGTCGTCCTTCAGCTGCCAAACTCGCTCGAAAACACATCCTGTAATAAGCCACCTTACTTTCGTGTAATACAGTACATTAGAGTATTCAGATTGCACTGACTGAAGAAAATCTTGGAATTGCCTGTGCGTAAACCCATGAAATCGAATAGTATTAACAAGCTTTACTGCATCAAGCACAGGCTTCACATTCAATGCAGATTTACACAGAGCATCTTGGGTCTTACGAAAATTTGAAGTATATTTGAGGTTGCTGAGAAAATAACCATAAAAATTATACCTCGTAATGGTTGTTATTGCGGTGTACGAGGTTGTTTTGCATAGACTTCAGCTCATTTTGAGGTTGTTTACTAGGCTGATGAGGTGATATTCAAGGTATACAGGTTATTTTTCTGACACTTGTAACAAAAGAGGTATTTATGAGTTATAAAATTTTTTTACCTTATTTCAACTAAAAAGAATGAGGTATATGAAGTCATTTCATTTATACCTGAGCTTATTTTGTGATTGTTTAAAGTACACTTCATATTAACTAGCTCATTTCCCAGAGTTCCGTGTGAGTCTGCAAATGGCGTGTGTGTTAAAGACGTGGATTCAGATAGTTTCGTTTCCGCAATCCATTTTGACTTTGCCTGATACATAAAAATATATTAAAATAAAAATATAAGTCATTGATATAGTATGTGGGCCATTCTAATGAAAAAACTTTTTTTTTTTTTTTTTTTTGCAGTCATTGAGAATTTTTATTCTGAAAATTCTGTTGAACAACTCTAAAATAAAAGCAGTCTTAAACATTTTTTGAATGACATCCATGAATATGCTGTATTTAGAAACACATATTATATTTACATTGGATCGCCGATTTCATGTTTTCCGTCGAACGAGTGTTAAAAAACGAATAACGTAAAATCGGGGGTAAAAAAAAAATCAAGTATATTTTTCAAAAAGTGACACAAGATGAGCTACTTAAAAAAAAATGTGTAGCCTGTGTAAATGTGTAAAATTTGTTACAAAAAAGAAAGTGTCCTTTAAAGATTTAAATAAATGTCCTGAAATTTTTGTGATTTTTCTAAATTTTTGTATAAGGTAACAGGAAGAATAAATAAGAATTCAAAAATTATGTCATATGCCATGAAACAAAATAAATAACAAAATGAGCGATAAAGTCTTTATAGTTCATCATGTACGATATCTATCGACTTCCAGTGTCAGAGACAATTACCCTTAATTTAATGGCATAAAATCATTCAATGTGGGAGAAATATATAAAAAGCTCGTATCTCTCTACTCCCCCCCCCCTCTCATCACTATATCACTCTACTGTTTTTCACAAGAGAATAATTGTATTTTGCTACTACTTAACGATTTTCTTATTTTTTCCCCTTTTTTTTGTAAAAAAATAATAAAAAAATTTTTTTTTTTTGTAATTTAAAAATCTGTTTTTTTTTTTTTTTTTTTTTTTTTTACTTGAGTGCAGAAACTATTAATATAGTTTATATCTAACTGGATTGAATATAGTTTATATCAAAATTTCCCGTTAATTTATTGAAATTTAATTATTCCCTTAACATTGTTATTTTCAGATTAAAAAAGTACAGTCCGCAAAAAAAAAAAAAAAAAAAAAAACGAATCACCCTGAATAACTTTCGTTCTAACGATCGGATTTTCACAAACTAAGTGTCAATCCTAATGGTTCCTGGGGGTGACTTCAAATATGCTAATAAATTAGTGCTAACTATTAAGTAAGTTACAAAATCAGACACAAGAACGTACTTTCTCTGAATAAACATATTTATTTTTTTTTTTTTTTACATATTTGGATTCTTAACCTTCAAAATATAGGGGGTAGCCGCAATCTGGGAAATATGGTCCCCATAGTTTGGTCAGGAGAGCGATCCGAAGTTCGTACCCCTTAATGTTAATTTCACTTTTTATGTTTTTAGTCATATTTTTAAAACTAATAAAGCAATTCAAAGAAAATTTCACCCACTCATAAAACTCAGTCACCCAAAGATAATTTCATGAAAAACATAATTTTTAATAATTATTAATTATTTTTTATTATTTAATTAAATCGAGGATGAAAAAATTTCGAATTACAAGGTAAGAATTTTTTTATACCATATTAATCTACATATTTTTCAATTGAAAAATCTAAAGTTTCAACTGTTTTTATTTATTAGAAGCTGAGAAAAATTAAAATTAATTATTTTTTAAAAAATAATTTGGCGACAATAAAGAAATAATTAAATGGGGCGATTAATACTAAAATGTGATAAACCTGCGAGGAACTTGACTTAGCGCGCGAAGCGTAAAATTTCATTCGTATTTTTTCTCTAATAATCGTTTTCTGATTTTTTTTATTTTTATTTCTTTCAAACTATAAAATACCATGTTTCTTTTTCAGTCGTTTAATAATTTATTTGCAATTTAGTAAAGAAATTTGAATAAAACATTTTGAATAAAAAACACTTTATTCAACGAATGTCTAGTTTTATAAAAGCGTGCTTCTGATAGAATATGATTATACACCAGATTGTGCTTATTTAATGTGATTATTTTGTTTTTCAATAACTGATACAATTTCAATAATATACATACATATGCATAGATTTGGAATAATATATTTATAAATTTCTTGAATATATATTTTATAATTATTAATACGAATGCGTAGTCAACATTTTTAAGCATCTTAAAACTTCTTTACATCTTATATATCGCCTTAATCTTAAAACAAATTTGTAAATTACCTGTCTGCGCGTGTTTCGCAGAATTATTTTTCTAACTTTTTAATTAAATTTTAACGTTTCTGAAAATCTTATTTTTTATGCTACCATATATATTATTTTTCCATTAATATAATAATCAATTGTTTAAGTACTTTAATTTATGTTTTTCTTTAAAATAAAATTACTTTTTTTTAAAGTTATTGTTAAGCTTTTATTGAAAGAAAACTTAGAATTATTGCCAGCTAGCTGTGAACTAAATCTTGTTAAGAAATTAAAAATATTCTACTGATCAATATTATTCGATGCAGAACACCTGACTGTTTACTAATCATACAATTGTTTTCAAAAAATGAAGATAAATTATTAATTTTCCTTTTTTTATTGTTTATTATTTATTTAAGTATTAAAAAGTGAATGCGTATGCGAGCACAGCAAAAACATACAACAGATTGTTTTTTTTTTTTTAAATGAACAAAAAACTATGGACATAAAATTTTATTTTGACGTTCAAAGTTATTCTTGCCCGCTAACTTAAAGAAAGTTACCCTTTTCTTTTAAAAAGTTGAAAATATCTGCCTAAAATGTTGTTTTTATTATTTCTCAACTTTTGCACAGTTTAAAGAAATATTGCTATATCAGGAAAATATTTGATAATTTCGTTAAACAACTACTAAAATAAAAAATTGTAAAAAGATTCGAAAAACGTGCTATTTTTAGAATCATCATCTCAAAAATTGTTTTTTTTTTCTAACATTAGGATTTTTTCTACTTAAATAACCTATAATTATAGTTTTAATACACGTTTTGAAGAAATAATGAATGCAAATTTGCATCTAATATTTCGTAATAAGGAAACAAGAATATTAATAATTCATTGATAATTGTTTCATTGCATTGAAGTAGTTAATTCTTTTCGAAACAATCGGCCTTGCAACTATTTAACTTTGACTCTTTGAAATAGGGGTCATTTCATGCATGTCATTCGACTTTAAAATTTCAAATATAAAACGCAAAAATTACAAGAATGCGTAAGCTGGCTTTAATTCATGAAAAAAAACTGACAAAATCGTCGGCAAAAGAAGTTATCTCATGAAAAGAATGTCAGAGTTAAAAACTGTAACAAGTGTTACTCTTGTTTAATTTGGGGTATTATAAACCTAAATTTTCTTTTCTTTTAATTTTGTAATTACTTTTTTAATAAACTAGCGAAATGAGTATGTAAATAATATCCATTTATTTTTACTAGAAACCAAGTTAACTTAGTATCATTCGGAAATCATATGAAGTGCAAATTCTTGAGCTCAGGTATAGGGTAGTAGGATATTTCATGCATGATCAGTAGTTTCAAGAGTGAACTCTTATATTAGAAGGCAGCTAACTGCTTTAAAAATTCTAATTCGGAAAAATACTTGTTATTTTACAAATGTTATAAGGCATGTGTGTTTTTTTTTTTTTTTTTTTAAATGGTTATTTATATAATTTTCACATTGGCCATTAGTTTTCCGTTGATGAAGCAAAAACGAAGACCCTACTAAGCAGCCTAGTAATTATTATCTTTTAACTTTTCCTTTGAATTCTCTAATCTTGCTATTTCAACTCTATGATCCGCTGTAATATGTTTTAGTTTGAGTCAAAATATTGGCATTTTTTTTTTTTTTTTTTATATATATTTTTTACAATTTACATACATCAACATACTTCAAGAAATTAACATTTTTAAAAATTTGAACTCATCTTTTCAAAGATTGAATCTCTAACAATACTTCGGCGAATCATAAAAAAATAATTTAGCACAATTTCTGAGTTAGTTTATCCTCTAAATACTCTCCCCCCCCCCCTCAATTTAAAATTCGATGATAGAATTTATTATTAAGGGCTGGGATAGCCTGGTCGGTAGGGCGCTGGGCCCATGTCCAAAAGGTCGTGGGTTCGATCCTCGCCGGCCGAAGACTCCCCGTGTAGTAAATGGTGACTGATGCACGTTAAATCTGTCAAGTCTCAATGTCCTCCTTGTTCCCATAACAAATCAATACCTCTGGGGGTTCTGATCCAGGAGTTTCCTTGTCTTCTGGATTGGTTCAAAATTACAAGGCTACGGAGTTGAACATTAGTAGTCGTAAACCCATGAAATTGGGTCGGCTGTTCAACGACGGTTATAAAATAAAATAGAATTTATTAGTTTTTGAAAAAAGAGACTGTTAGAAAGCAACTGAAATAAAAGAACTAATAGGAAAGAATACATAAAAGTTTGCTATACTACACTAAATAAATTATTTATATTAAATAATCAAAATATAAATTTACAAAATATTTATTTGTTTTATATAATTTTTACATTTAAAAATGAGAAACTTTATGGCATGCAGCTAATTTATGCTTTACAATATTTGCAATATTCAAAATGTTTAAAAGTTATCCACTTAAATCCTATAGGAAGGAATTTATACATTTTGATTCTATTTATAGTTTTCTATTAATTAAGTCACAGATTATTTAACCAAAGAATGTCACTGACTTATTGGTCAAAAAGTTAAATTATTAATTTAACTCAGTAAAACTTAAAAGAGTTATCTACCACATATGCATTAAGTTTCAGATAATTTCTTTTATTAAACATTTTTACCTTATATAAAGCGGTGGGTTGAATAGTTCTTACCAACAGCATTAATTTTCAAATATTGTTGCTAAGCTATTTTTTCATCTATAATTTCTGCGACCACCTTCTAATATATTTCAGAAACTAAAAAAATACCAATGAAAGGATTTGTTTGCATAAATGCTGGAAATAGTTAAGAGTAGAGGGGTCTAATTATTTTCTCTAATTCAACAATTAAAACTAGTAAAATTCTAATTAATCTACAACTGCAAAATACAACGCCCCCACAGTTAGTTTCGCCCCCACATTTTTAACTTCTTAAAGACCTTACGAACTCTATTTAAAATGACGCTATCGTATCAGATGTCGGTAGTGATGGTGAGAATAATAAAATAAGTTTTCAAATAAAGGAATAAAACAAAGAAACTTTAGTAACCATACTTGGTGATAAATAAGTAGCTGATCGCAATCGAAGAGCTTAGGGAAAAAACATGTTTGCAAAAGTCAGTTTCGGAATTTATACATAAGGATGCTATTTGCAAATCCTACTTATTTAAGAAAAACATGTAACCTAAATATTTGTCAGAATGAAATGACCTTTAACAATAAAATAAAAATGCAAGTAAAATTTACTCTTATACTATTATATATATATATATATATATATAGCAAAATAAAAAAATACAAAAAACACGAAGAAAATTAAGAAAAACAATAGGTTTAATTTATTGCGCATAAGCTGCAAGTAAATAGAACTCGTAAAACAAGTTCAAAAAGTAGAGAGAACAAGGAAAAAATTACAGAACAATGAAAGAAGGGGGAAAGAAATAATAATAAAAATAAAAATAGCAAAAAACCGAAAGAAAAAAAAAAGGACAAAATTTTAAAAAATCCGGAAAATAAAAGATATAATCTTTTCGTCAGCTCACACGATTATATCCACAAAAAAGAGTGCTTTCTAATATTGTATCAATATAGCCAAAGCGAAATATATCAATACAATAGTGTGAGGAGAAGTCAAAAAATTTCACAAAAAAATTACAACAAATAAAATAGAACACAATAAGTAAAAATATATCACGTAAATACAGAAAATAAAATATAAAGAAAAAACAGAATAAAACATGAAATGAAATCAAAAAAGCGAGCAGAGAATTCAAATAAACTTACATGAACGGGAGATTTTTCAAAAATGATTTAAAATATTTTCGTAACAAAATTTCCAGATAGCAAAAAGTGAAAACAAAAGCGCAAATTGAGATAAAAGCGTAACTAGAGGATTTTTGTACTAAAGTGCGTTCTTACTGCATTACTGAAGTGCGTTTGATTTGTTAGTTACCAAGGATGGGCCCGAAAGGGATGTGCGCAAGGTAATATTATACTGGATAATTTAAAGAAGTTGACAATTAATAATTACAGAAAATAAATATTTAATTAAGAAAAAAATATATTAAATAGAAAAGAGAAAGAAACACGAATTGCTTGTTTTGCACATAATTTTAGTCTTGGATTTGCCCGAAATGGATTTGCACATGGAAAAATTATATAGATTAACAAAGAAATTGTTTAGTAAATTATTTTAGCTATGGATCTACGCGAAATGAATTTGCACATGGGAAAATTATATAAATTAACAAAGATATTTATTTAGTAAATAAATTTAGCCATGGATTTGCACATGGAAAAATTATACAAAAATAATAAAGAAATTCTTTTAGTGAATAATTTTAGTCACGGATTTGCCCAAAATGGATTTGCACATGGAAAAATTATATAAATTAACAAAGAAATTTTTTAGTAAATAATTCAGGCCATGGATTTGCCCGAAATGGATTTGCATATGGAAAAATTATATAAATTAATAAAAAAATTTTTTTTAAATATATCTACAATAATATACGATTAACTCAATGATTTTAAATAGAATTTTATTACTTTAGTTGGGTATCCATAGTTTTTTATCAAAATTTGAAGAGTTTATCTTTTTGTTTTTTGGATAAATAAATATTACTACATATTCTTTTAATTCTATTCATTTCATTAAATGTGGTGTTTAAATATGTGTTCTTAGAAACAATACAATACAAAATAAATACAAAAAACACGAAGAAAATTAAGAAAAACAATAAGTTTTATTTATTGCGCGTAAGCTGCAAGTAAATAGAACTCATAAAATAAGTTTAAAATGTAGATAAAACAAGGAAAAAATTACAGAACAATGAAAAAAGGGGAAAAAATGAAAATAATAAAAAAATAAAAATAAATAAAAAACCGAGAGGGAAAAAAATAGGACAAAAATTTGTTTTTGCAAAAATCCGGAAAATAAAAATTATAATCTTTTCATCAACCCACACGATTATATCCGCAAAAAAGAGTGCTTTCTAATATTGTGGATATAATCGTGTGGGCTGATGAAAAGATTATATCTTTTACTTTCCGAATTTTTTTTAAAAAAAATTTTGTCGTTTTTTCTCCCGGTTTTTTGTTATTTTTTTTTATTATTTTTCTTTTTTCCCCTTTTTTCATTGTTCTGTAATTTTTCCCTTGTTTATATATATATATATATATATATATATATATATATATATATTTCAATTTTATCGAAAAGAAATACCGTGAACTTTATAAAACCTTCTGATTGCGCATCAGAATCATGCCCCAAATTTTTTGCAGGATCTCTTTTTTCTTTTCCTTACCTGAAAGACTTGAACTGAGGTGTAAAAGCAATTAGCCCTACAACTCTTCATAAATCATAAATTTATAATAACTTAAGTAAATTTGGTTTTAATACAGCATTTTTATACAAATAACATCTTTAAAAAAATAAAAGATGTCTGGATAATAAGTTCAACGTTTAAATTTTGAAATATTGGAAAATCAAAAATAATTTCATTTTCATTTCTTCATTTTGAATTCAAATTTTATTTTCAAAGTAATAAAACGAATACTATTTTCTAAGCCCAGAAAGCAGATACAAAAATTCTCTTCTTGGTTGCCTATAGCAACAGAGACACAATATTATGACGTCTTGTCATTCATTCAGTTTTTTTATGGTTGTTTTAAATTGTTTCCCTTTATATGGCGTGGTAATTTGGCATTTTTTAAAATTTCACCATATATATAAATCTTTACTGCGACCCAATTTACAACCCAATTTTTTCGAAATTTTGTCTATTTCAAGGGTCGGGATTCCAAATATGTAAAAAAAAATATATGTTTATTCAGAGAAAGTACGTTTTTGTATCTGATTTCGTAACTTAATTAATAGTTAGCACTAATTAGTTAGCATATTTGAGGTCACCCCCAGGAACCATTAAGATTGACACTTAGTTCGTGAAAATCCGATCATTAGAACGAAAGTTATTCAGGGTGATTCGTTTTTTTTCTTTTTTTTTTTTTTTTTTTTGCAGACTGTACATATCGGCAAGAAGTATATTTCTATCTGTTTCAATGCTGTACGGTGTGCAAAATAAACGATATCAAATTGAGTAATTTTTTTTTTTAGATCTAATTTTCACAAACTGAGTGCAAATCTTAATTGTTCGAAAGAAAGACTTCAATAGTTGACAATAACAATAGTTTTTGTCTAATTCTGTTGCTGAATAGTTATCCTTTAATTCTCGTATGTCCGTTTGAACTGTTATGATCGGTACTTTATTAGTAAAAATCCGATCATTAGAAAAAGGGATTATTTTGCGTACACCATTTTATACTTCATGGTAATGGAAAATAATGCTTGTAATTTCACTAAATCCGCTGAAAAAATGGTTATTTTTACCCACTAGTGCTATTACCAACGTTTAATAGCACTGTTGCTTTAGTTAATTTCCAAATGTTATTCTAAAGTTAAATAAGTACGTATTTGTTTTCTTAATTTAGATGTTGCTAATTTAAATTTGCTTTCGTTGATATTAGCTGGTAAGTAGTTTTTATAGTTCCTTTTTTAAGCTACGCTTTGATATTAAAAATATCAAACTTGCAAGATCCCAGTTTATACCCATCATTTGTGCCCAAAGCATTTATTTTAAGCAAATTTCGGAGTTCCTATTTATCACCAGCTAAATAAGTATATTACCTAATCATCTGTTGCATTCGCCATTGTTTAGACTTTAAGTTGCATACACTATTGAATTGGAATTATATTTTTGTAGTGGTAGATACACTACACATACGAACACTGGCGATATGGCGATTTAACAGATAGAAAAAGTCGCCGCGATGATTGAAAAAGGTAACCCACTTTTTTGTTGCCACCGGAAAAATAAGACTTTTACTTCCTTTTGCGGATTCCTTGATCTGTAAAAATCGTTGGCTTTACATCTTTGGCAAGTTTAGATGAGTTGGATTTGCTAGTAGCCGGCTTTTTGTGCATTAGTTTTGTTTTCATTTCTGTCTTGATTGTTTACAACGCGGCAACAACTAAAAATCTGTGCTTCTTAACTTAAATGAATTTGTATGCTAAAGTGTACTTCGTTTTTGTTTATGATTTTCTCACTAGTTTGCCTGCATGTTATTGAAATAAAAGTACTTAGGAACTGCTTATGTTTCTTTTTTAACAACCAATCATTATGTTGACAGGTATTGTAAGTTTTAACTCTTTGTTTCCTTTTATAAATGTTATTTAGTTAAAGATTTTATATTTTGAAAATAATTAATTATGTTGCTGCTGCTTCCTTCCAACTTCCAAAATTTTAAATTATCTGCCAATTTTTTTTTTCTTTTCAAATTGTGTTTATTCTGTGTATTTTGTTTGATTATTTATTTTATTTCTCTAAACCCTAACATCGCCTCTATATTTTTTCAAAAATGAAAAACAGTTTCTTCCTATTTATAACTGTTTTTGCATAATGCCATTAAAAAAGTTTTGTATTCTGCATCAATTCTTTTGTTTTTGCTGCACAAAATATTTGAATGTGCTTTGAAATGCAAACCATTTGATTGCTAATACTAACTGAAAAAGTTAGTAAACAATGTAGAATTTAAAACCCTCAAAATATTGATAACTGTTAATAGCAGTGGCGTACACAGAATTTTTTCAAGGGGGGTGTTCTTAATTTTCTGAAACTACTAAAGAAATTCAAGTATGTAATGAAGCGCTAATATTTCCCTAATTTAGACAGCTAGACAATTTTGACTTTTTATTTAGACAACATTGTTTAGTTAAATATTGATTTGATTTTTTAAGTTTAAGAACATAATGTAATATCTTCTCGCATGTAATATCATCTGAAAAAAGTCCAATGTCATATGGGTGGGAAGTAACACTATGAGGGCCACTTTCACATTCATCGGATTTGGTTATGCTAGAAAGGTTTTCTTCAACGGAAGTATCACATTTCTGTTTAACAAAAAAACTTACATTGGTACTAGATGCTGTCACCTCACTAATTTCAGGTCGTGATTTTTCTCAAAATAATTAAAAATTGTTAAATTCTTGCGTTTTGACATAATAAAGATCCAAGAACAGCAAATATATATATATATATTCAGGGGTGGATTAAGCGTAACGGGGCCCTAGGCCATTCAAATTTTTGGGGCCCTTAGATTAAATTTTTTTCTGGTATATTTTTTATTTATTCAGATATAAAAGTATTTATATATCTTTTCATTTAAGAAAGCATATTTAAAATAATAATAAATTAAATTTTATTTTGTTAAATTAGAACTAAAAAATAATCATAACATTTTGAAAAATATTGAAATTTATTGAAAAAATTTGAAATGTATTATTATTATGTAAAAAAGTTATCGTATTTTATTAATATATATTTGAAACTGATTTTTTAAAGAAAAAATCATTGTTTTTCTTAATTTTTTAAAATTTATTTTCAAAAAATATTTCTTAAGGGGGTCCCTAATCATTGGGGGCCCTAGGCCATGGCCTAGTCTGGCCTAATGGGTAATCCGGCACTGTATATATTGGCACAGAAATATCCGCTATGCTCAAAGTTTCGAGCTGGAATTAATAACTTCAACGAGCACAGTATCTCCAATGGTATAATTACTGATTTCTTTACTAGTCGAAATAGTGGCGATTGAATGAACTTTTTGTTAAGACAAAACATAACCGATTTAGCGAAGAGCTCCAAAAGACAAACGACAGAAATAACTCTTAGCCTGACTAACTAACTCCACTATACTCCGTTCTCCCTTTTATAAAATTTTTCACCTTTTATAAAATATAAAATATTATAATAACCTTTTATAAAATATTTGAAACTGATTTTTTAAAGAAAAAATCATTGTTTTTCTTAATTTTTTAAAATTTATTTTCAAAAAATATTTCTTAAGGGGGTCTCTAATCATTGGGGGCCCTAGGCCATGGCCTAGTCTGGCCTAATGGGTAATCCGGCACTGTATATATTGGCACAGATATATCCGCTATGCTCAAAGTTTCGAGCTGGAATTAATAACTTCAACGAGCACAGTATCTCCAATGGTATAATTACTGATTTCTTCACTAGTCGAAATAGTGGCGATTGAATGAACTTTTTGTTAAGACAAAACATAACAGATTTAGCGACGAGCTCCAAAAGACAAACGACAGAAATAACTCTTAGTTTGACTAACTAACTCCACTATACTCCGTTCCCCCTTTTATAAAATTTTTCACCGCATCTCCAAAGTTCTCAAATTGTCTCAAAGACGACAGAAGGTCTAGGATTCCAGTATCATCGCTTATAGACCTCGCGAATGACAGCCAGTCTCGAAAACTATAGCGACTGGCAGGACAGAAAGAAACAAGTTCGTAACAGTGTCACATGAATTTGGTTTCAAAAGTACAACCCTATTATAGGAAATGTTTTTTCAGTATTTTGAGAAATACTGTGAGAAAAAGAAAGTAGGCATAAGGTAAATAAAAATATATAGTCTTAAAAAATAATAGCCCGCATAATTTCTACTAAAATGTTTATTTTTGCCATTTTGTCTGAACTCAAGGGGGGAGTTTAACCCCCCCCCCCTTGCGTACTCCGCTGGTTAATAGTAAACTATGTTAAATGACATAATGAACTATGACTATGCTAAATGATTTTGTGTTTGCTGAAGTCAATAATAAAAATATTTTTGCTTAATATTTTTCATTGAACTTCTGTTTATATTATTAATTGAAAGTTTAGGACATGAGTGTGTAGTAAAAAATTCCCTGTATGAGATCAGTTTGTTATAATATTTAAAATATTACGAGACTCATTTCCATGCCAAATTGAGTTGTTTTTTTTTTTTCTTTCACTTTTTTGTGCAACAAACTATAATGAGAGTTTTATGCATTTATAGATGTCTGTAAAGACTCCACAATATTTCGAGATCAGTACAATCTTTCTAAGCATAAGCACCCACGGGCAGTGCCTGGGAGGCCCCAGGCACTCAGGGGACCACTGAGAATCTTACTTTTCATAAATTGTATTAAAAAAAACTAAGGATAAGCAACATTGCCTTATATATATATTTTTTGAAAAATATATTGTATAAAAGTGCCTTTTGTTTTTCTCTCTACAAATAGTGATTGATTATCATAGCACACACCAATAAATTGAATAGTTTATCACCAGGAAAACTTAACAAGGCACCCAAAATCTATTTTTCTACATTGCTATGAAGTTTTCAGGTACTCAACTTCCTGCAATTATTCAAAATTGTTCCAGATATAACATATATTTTGTTCCAGAAAAATTATCGATGTATAATAAATTAATGTGAGCAATTTTTATGTTAAGTCATAATGTCTCTAAAAATGCTTGTCCACCACCAACTCTGTTAGATGTTTACAATTAGTTAAATAAAGAGTTAAGAATTACACAGCGCTATGAAACAACAACTTTTAATCTGTTTATGTCTAATGTGCATTGAGAGATGTTTTAATATCTGCTAAGTTTGATGAAATAAATCATACTTTTTGATTTTTTTACTCGTTATACCTTTTTATGTTTTTTTTTTAAATCTTTAATTATTTTAATAAGCTTCCATGGTTTTCAAAGTTATTTTATAATTCGAGGATTGCAACTGGTTACCATCTCAAATGTTTTTTTAAAATTATGCAGTTTAAAAATGCTTTATTTTATATACATTGAATTTTCGGGATAATCAAAATGTGTTAAAATTATTGAATATCCTAAAAATGCTTTATTTTATGCATATGTAATTTTTTAGTTTGATTTGAAGAAGTATGATGACATGTTATAATATTACTGTGCCCGAGGGCTCTGCATACTATTAAGATGGCCCACGATTTATTAACCTTTTTTTTTTCACTTATGCAGTACATTTAATACAAACAATTTAAAACAAGTATCAAACCAATAACTTTTGCTCCATTCAGAATCATATAAAAATTTTATAATAAACTAAACAGTTATGAACAACACTTGCTTTAGAAAATAAGAATTAGTTCATGTAAAGTTAAAGTACAGTGGGAAGATCGGTCTACTGCAAAACAATTGTCAAGTTTTGGCAACATGGCCTATTAAAAACTAAAACACACCCACATAATCACTTATTTCATATTTGCAATTGATAAAGTGCTTAACTTATCACAAAACTTTTAATTTTAAAAGTTGCAATAAGTATCCAAATAATGTGTAATAAATAAGCTTTAATAGAAAGGTGTAATGCATGAAATAAACTTTAAACTTGCTGATTTAGTTTTTTTTTTTTTTTGTTTGTTAAATAGTTGTTAATTTACATAGTAGCATATTTTAAATGCTTGTTAGTTTACATAATCTGAAAATCAAATAAAAAAGATATGTATAACAATAAAAAAAAACTTTTTCCATTTTTCTCTTTCATGATTGTTTTGACTTTTCTTTTTTTCACATTTGCAGATTTATACATTTAAAAAAATGAACAAAATTAATCGTTACTTTTTAGGAGAAAAAAATATCTTTTCTTCTCTTTTATATAATTTTTTACGATAAATTGCGATTTGCAAACATAAACAATACAATATGTTTTTTTTCTTCAAATTTAATAATTTATCCTTTTTTAGAAAATTGTATTTTTAATAGTTGTGATTTATTAAAATAGATTTGGTAATAAATTCTCTACAATAAAATCTTTGTCTTTTATTACTCTCTTACATTGAACCCAACTCAGAAGACAAGGATGCCAAGTAGTTGCACTTTATTTGTCATTTAAGAATTTCATTTTAGAATTTTTAGTTATAGGGTGACCCGGGGTAATTCACGATCACCCTGTTTCTGGGGTAAATAATGATCACCTAAGTTTTACTTTAAATTTTTTTTTATTTTTAAATTTGAGTCATGGACAAGAAAGCTTGTACACTTTACTAAAGTATAACTACATTTACTTAATAATAGTTTTTTGTTTAATCAAGCAAAATAAGTATCTTTTAAACTGCTTTCTGTATTTTCCATTTCAAAGATGGGCCTCAAAATGTGCACATTTCTGCAAGGATCCTCCTCCTTCTCTTAAAAATAAATATTTTGAGTTACTTTCTTTTTCTATCATATGAAAATAGTGTAAGCTTTCGTTTAATTGTTTCATATTTACTGTAAACATTATAATTGATTATAGGAAACTATATCAGATGTTGCCCCCTACAGATGGGGTAATTATTGATCACTGGGGTAATTCCTGATCATTATCATTTCTTTTTATAAATAGTATTAAAAATAGTGAATAAATAGCTGATTGTCTCTTCTTAAATAACAGTTCATATTTATTAAGAGGAGCAACCATAAAATATATTTTAACTGTGATCACAAAATTTGTTTAACTGTATACAAGACAAATGTGTTCTGATTTGCACCATTTCTTGTTTGTCTTACCTTGCTTTGATCTTAATTTTAGTCCCACAGTGGACTGATCACTAAGACACGGTTCCCAGCAGATCACCGAAGTCAAGCATCACTGGCTGCGGTCAGTGTGCGGGTGGGTGACCACTTGGATTAGTCTGCGTGGGGATCGAGGGTGTGCAGTATTGGTCCTCGTTAAACTGTTCTACTGTAAAGTGCTCGTCTTCACGTGCAGGTCGTTAGGCTACCAAAGCGAGGGTGCCACCCCCTCTGCAGAGGATCAAAATTGTGATGGCATGTCTTCGGATCGTCCTCAGGGATGTTTCCCAGACCGCCGCCAATAGCCTATTGTGCAGCTCTAGTGCGACGTAAATGAACTACTATTACTATCTTAATTTTATGTGAGTACATTGTTAGGAGAATTTTTAAGTTTATAAATTAGCCTAATATAAATATGGTGAGAAATTATAAGCCTAAAAAGGATACTAAGCTTCTAAAAAGCAAAATTAGGGATTTTTTTTTAATGATTGAAAATTAAAATTTCAGTGTGAGAGCTGTTGACACACCTTACTTAACTTTACACTCTCACTTAATGAAGTTACAAAATCCAGCAAAAGAAACCCATGTGGGAGCTCTTTCTTTTGTTCCAGCAGAACATGAGAATGAGTTGGCTGCTTGCCTAAAATGCATGATGATGCAAAGATTTTTGGGAAATTTAAAGTGTTAATCTTTCTTCTTGCTTTTTAAATAAATCGTTTTATTAGCTGCTTAAACATATCTTTTTGGTTTATTTGTTTGATCTTGATGTCTTATTTGTTAATTACCATTGTATAATTATTTTTAAACAGTCTCTTTACTATAAAAACTGGTGATCAGTAATTACCCCAGAAGTGATCAGTAATTACCCCAGAAATGATCAAGAGAAGGGGTAATTCCTGATCACTAAAAATTTAAAATCTTTCAAATTCTAATTAGATTTTCAAACAAAAGAAGGTGGCATAAAACTCATCTCATATAGCCTCATACTTCCAGTAAATATTAATATTCTATCTTGAATAGTTTTTTCACAATATAGATGTTTGCATTTTTTGATCGGGAATTACCCCAGGTCACCCTACTATTTCAATGTTGTCGTTCTAACCATAAGGGTTAGTGATGATTTTAATTAAATCAAAAATTAGTGCTTTCAGTTTCACTCGATGCAAATATTTTTAATTACACAAATTTTCAATTACAAATTTCACTTTTATATTTTACAAAGTTTTTTTTTTTTTTAAATCTTATTATTTACCATTGTGCATGTAAACTAAATTATGAAAAAGTCATTAGAAAGAACTTTTTTTTTCACGTGTCGCATGAATTTATTTTTAAAATACTTTTTTTTTATTAGAATTAATCGCATCAGATAAGGATAATTTAAATTAATAATACAATATTATTTGAATAAAATCAATAAACGCTAGTATAATATACAACCAATGAATACCACAAAATATCTTTAGAAATGCATAGCTAATATATAAAAAAGAATTTCACAGTCGAGAAAAAAAATTATGCAGAAGTTTATTTTGCTCCCTAAAATTTTTAATTTATCATTTTTCTAACAATATGTATTTTTAAAAGTGCAAATGTCAAACAACAGTTAAAGAAATAATTAAAAAGTTTTCTTTAGTCAAGCATTTTCTTAATTTTAATTTCTGAAAATTTTTTTTTTTTAAATAATGTGATTTTAGAAATCTTTTAATATTAATCTTAATAATATTTATTAATAATATTATCTTAATAATCTTAATAATAATTAAATGAAAAGAAAAAAGAATCTAGCATATTTTGATAGTATAGATATTAGACTACAAATATCTTTTTGTCTTGAAATATTTAAATGAAAATTTTCATATATTCAAAAGATGTATAGAAAAATTAAAAAATAAATGAATAAAAGGTTTATTTATTATGCATCTAAATTTATCAGCAACTTTATAATTTAAAAGCATTGAAAAAGCTTCCGTTTTTCATATTCCGGTCTTTGTATTGCTCTCTTATATTGAACCCAGCTCAGATGACTAGCGTGCTAAGTCATCGCGCTTTATTTTTTATTTAAAAATTCCTTGTTAGAAAATTTTAGTTTCATTGATCATACAATTCCATTGCTGTAGGTCTAGCCATAAGGATTATTCATGTTTTTTTTTTTTATAACAAATTAGTGTTAGTAGTGAAACACGATGAGATAGATTAACACGGTGCAAATAGTTTTCATTTAACAAATTTTTAATTACAAAATAATCTCAATTGTTTCTTCGTTGACGGCAGATTTTTTTTTCTTCATATGATTCACAATGTATGCAAATGAATTATCCAGAAGTCATTCGAAAGAATTTCTCTTTTTCACAGGACGCATAAATTTGTTAAAAACTTTTTGAAGTTTAATTAATTGTATACATTAGGGTAATCTAAAATGTTATTAATAAAAACAAATAACGCTAGTTAAATATTAACGATTGCATATAACTGAATATCTTTAGAGAAACTTAGCTGATATTTAATAGAGAATATTAAAACAGAAAAAAAAGTTAAGCATAAGTTTTTTTACTGCCTAATATTTGTAATTTACTATTTTGTTAAATGTTAATCTTAACAAATTTCTCTCCTTTAATATCTCATAAGAATTTTTTTTCTTTAAAAATTTCCAGTTTACTTTATTATAGATAAAAAAAGTAAGAATATCTTTGTCTTGATATATTTAGATGGAAATTTTTGCATTTTCAAGATTCGCAAGGTGAACAGAAAAATAAAGAAAAGAAATAAATATATGTTTCTTAATCATGCAATTCGTGAAGAGCCAAAAACAAAAATTATGTTAACCATTTTTGCTGTAAAAAACCTTCTCAGGTTCTTGGCTACTTTGCAAACAAGCCAAGCAAAATTTTAAAGTAACCCCGAGAAAACGCCTCCAGTTGACCATTGCTCATTCCCTTCATTATCCTTCTTCTGATTTTGACTTCGGAATTTTGGGGGCAGATTGTCAGTGAAACCGTTTTTAGTTACTCAACTCTCTAAGTCAGCGTTTCCCAAAGTGTGGTACGCGTACACCAAGGGGTACGGGAACAGTTTAGCGGGGGTACATGTTCGTATGCGAAATATCTTACAACAAACGAAAATTTCAAAAAAATTTATTTAAAAACAAATCTAGCCATGAAAATTTACGATAACGTTTTTTTGTATTGGCTATTTTTTGCTGAGTTAACAGTTAATAATTAGTGGTGTCGTGACCAATGGCCAGTTGTGATTTTTAAATTTTGTGCAATTTTTTTTATCACAGCAAAAACAATATCTTTTTCTCGCTGATGCAAATAAACTTATTAACAAAACTTTGTACCAAAAATGAAAAATAAACATTAAAAAAAAAAAAAAATACATTCATTTTTTTATTAGCGGTACACAGCGTTACGGAAAATTTAGAAAGGGTACACAAAATTCATAAGTTTGGGAAACACTGCTCTAAGTCATAATGTCTTTAAAAATGCTTACCTGCCACCAACTCTGTTTAGTATTTATAATTAGTTAAATAAAGTACTAATTGAAAGAGTTTAGAATTACAGAGCACCATGGGACAGCAACTTTTAAACTAGTCATGCCTGGTGTGCATTGAAAGATGTTTTAATAACTGACTAGTGTGACGAAATAATTCATACCTTTTGAATATTTTTATTTGTTATACCCTTATGTTTTATAATTTAATTGTTTTAATTAACTTCTTGGCTTTGAAAATTATTTTATCATTTGAGGATTGCAATTAATTAGCATCTCAATTTTGTTTTAAAAGTATGCATACTTTAAAAATGGTTCATTTTATTTGCATTGAGTTTTTTTTGGGGAGGGGGGGGGATAAAAATGTTTTTTCAGTTCGTAAAAAATTATAGCATATCTTAAAGTCGCTTTAGAAGTTTTTTAAACAGTATGACATGCTATAGAGGTCCTGCTTGCTATTAAGACTGCTCTGGTTATAATCAATGTATTTTAGAGTTATTAGTCTCAATAAATAGAGTACTATATGCACTTTATAAAAACTATATGACATTTTTTCATTTTTTAAAAATTGATAAAGAAAATTTCCCACACGTAACAGTGGAATGACCCATTAATCAGGAATTCTTTGAATGTCTTAAGGAAAAGGAAATAAATGCTTTATTATTAGCTAACAACATTTTGTAATTCCAAGATTTCAAACAGGGCATTTTTCATAAATTATCTAATAGAATAAATTTCAAAATTATAGGAGGGGAAATTTGAATTCTTTCTTACTCATGTGCAATATTAAAGTCTACCCTTTTATACCAAATCTTGTTGAAGTATTGTTTTTCTATTTATTTTTAATTGCATTAATTTTGTCATGACAGTAAATAAATAAAATAAATATATGTTGCAAAAATATTAAATTAATATAATTTTATTCTATAAATGAACATGAAAGATTTTTAAAACTAAAAGAACATTTTGCTCATAATGGGATGATTGACTAAATGTAGACAATAACAAGCTTCGTAAAACTGGAAGAAATTTAGAAAACTTCCCGTGTATCCCTCCGCTTATGATATGCTTACGAGGCGATGTGTGAACTGGCTTGTAGGAAGTTTTGTTAATGTGATTTATGTTTCAGTTTACGCTTAATTTTATCATTCATAAGAGTTTCCTGTAAATTAAATTTCTAACTAGTTGTGAGCCTAAAGCAAATTGGAGAAAATTAATATCACAACATAAATAATATACTTGTGTAAAATATCACCGTTAAATATATTTTTTGAGTTGTATCTTGCAGTGCATAGCATGCTTGCGGAGTCTTCTAAATTCACATGTTGTTTGTTTCGGTGAAATTTCAATTGAAAGAACACGTTATATTGTAAACACTACAGGTATAATAATATTTGATGGCGAAATTTTCAAGCTTAGGCTTAAAAATCAATTGAAAGTAGTAACACGGAAGTCTTACAGCGACTTTTAACCCCTAGCAAAGAACTTATACGCTTCGCCCCTTATACAATCTTTGCCCCTAGTGCTATATGTGCCTAGCTGTACAGTGTACAGCTAGGCACAGATAGCACTAGGTTGATCGTGTACAGTGTACACGATCAACCATCAATGTAATAAGCGTGTGCACATAAGCTTTCTGACTAATTAACATTTCTTCTTTTTAAATACTTCTTTAAATTTTTTCTCCTGCGATCGCAATGCTCGAATACGCCATCTGGAGACAAGAACGGTTCCCTGTCTTGACCCTCCCTCTCCTCAGTTGCATGGATGGTGTTTTCAATATTGATGTAAACAATAACAATCTCGAGCTCCATACCTGCTCTAGTTCCGGTTAGAAAGTTTGCAATTGCTTACTACAGCTTATGGATGGTGTTTTCTACACTAGGGAACGCTGCAAGCTCCATACCGCCTATACTTCCGGATTACTGTTTCCGGTGTATTTTAAAGCCATTTGGCTCACAACGTGATCATTGTGTTTTGAGATTCTTGCGAACGTGATATTTGATTACTTATTACTTGTGTTTACAATGCTAAAGGTGCTAACACTAACGTAAAATGGTGCACAGCTTGCAACAAGAACAAACAATAATAAACAAATGGAAAGAGGCCAAATCAGGACTGCGAAGAAAGCGAGTTATTCAAAATCTAGCAACCATGTCACCTTTTTTTAACAATATATCTATAAATAACTATTTAATAACTATAAATATTATTAACTTAGTTTAAGTATAGAAAACACCATTAATAGGTGTTTTCTATAATTAATTTTCAAAAAATGTTTTGAGAATTAAATAAAATAAAAATTATAAAAGGGGAAAATACTGCGATATTTTCTTTCTTTATATATTTTCCGCAACGCTTTCTTTTAGAATTGTGTTCAATGTAGTTTATAGTTCCAGATAATTTCCTAACTTAAAAGTTTTTAATCTATTTGAAAATCAAGACATAAACCAACTTAATTCCTTCTTTAATGACTCTCCACACGCTAATGATGAAAGCATGCAAAATGTTGCCATAAATCTGCCACCTTTAGCCCATTTTGTCCGCCAATTATTTATTAGTTTTCAAATTTCTATAATTGCTTAATAGTAGATTCTTTTTATTTTTTGCAGGTGCCAACTCAAAAGATAAATATTTGTGCCAAATACTTTATTTTGTAAAAACTTACTCTCCAAGACATATCATTCCGAATTCTCCTATACAAGATTTCGTCCATATTTTGTGTCAAAATTTTGACCTTCTGTAAAATTATGTCAGATCTAAGTCACCTTTCTCCTTCTGAATATGAGAAAATATCTAGTGTTTTGAAGAGGGACAGAGAACTAAGATCCTTGGAAGAGGCACGCATTCGGTACGTTGCTTTTTGAATTTTTATATAAGGGGCTGTAAAATAAAATATATTTTTGTTTTAATAAGCTCAACTTGGTGGGTAGAGTTTGGTACTGATTCGACTGAATTGATGCGGTGATTCGAATCACTGATCTAAATCACTTGATTCAAATCATTGATGTAAATAATTCGAATCATTGATCCAAATCACATAATTCGAATCAGTAATTTGAATAACTAATCGAATCATGTGATTTGGATCAATATTCGAATCAAATGATTTGAAACACGAATCATGTGATTTGGCATACTAATTCAAATCATGTGATTCGGATCAGTGATTCAAATCAAGTGATTGCAATCATGCGTTTCGCATCAAAGATTTGGAACAATATTTGAATCAAGTGATTCAAATCAGTGATTTGAATCTTACGACTCGGATCAATTATTTTAATCATGCGATCTGAGTCACTATTCGAATCAAGTGATTCATATCAGGGATTCAGGTCAAGTGATTCAGATCACTGATTCAAATCGAGATCTGGATCACTTTTCGAATCAAGTGATTCAGATCAGTGATTCGAATCATATCATTTGGATCATACCATATAGGACTTGGAAATGCTAGCATAAATGGCTGAGCTAATTCGTAAAGTTTTACGTATTTTTGCATTATATTTATATATTTCCAAAATTTGCTTATTGTTAAATTTTTAAAAAGCGTCTTTGCTTTAAGATCCGATAATAATTCAGCAAGCTCATCTTGCAGGTTGATATCCACGTTTTCAATTTGAGCAGAAAATGGCACAATAGTCCAATCAGGGATGTCAATGTTTTCCGAATCAACGAAGCACAGTTTAAAATCGTCGCTCAATTTTTGAAGATGATCTGTATATTTCGAAGTCTTCTTTTATTCCTAATTGTCGCAGATTTGAAAAATACTGATAATCCTTACGTAGCAATGAAGATCTAAATAAATTTAATTTTACTTGGCAGCCTAACAGTATGTTCGAGCTTTGATAATTGCTACATCTTTCCCTCGCAGCTTTGTTTGGACATCATTAAATTTTTCAAATAAGTCCGCTAAATAAAAAACATGGTTCTTATTGTTGTGGAGTTCATCACTCAGAACAGGGTTTATATCGCTGAGAAATTCGGTCGTGGAGTCAAATAACTCAATAAGCCTTTGCAAGCATACACCTCTAGACAACCATCTAACTTCGGTGTGCTGAAGTAATTGGTTAAATAACTCGTCGTTTTCCTCACGAAGTTTGGAAAATAATCTTGATTTAAGAGGTTGGACTTTAATTTGATTGATACACTTAATACAAAACTGTAAAAAACTCTACTAATCCATATTATTAATGCTTACCTTCTTTTTTACATGTATTGATTATTAAAATTGATATCTAAACTAAACGAATGGTTTTATCGAAGCAATAACCAATTATCCAAAGTTTTAATAATGACACTGCAAATATTCAACACTGTTCATCCATATTAGACCACTTTGGCGACCTCTGAGTTACATTAATCAATTACATGTTATCATGATTACAAACATTCATAATTTTGATTACAACTGTAATCGTGATTACATAACTAATTACTGTAATCAATTACTTGTAATCGTGATTACAAGTTATCAAAATGGACGATTGCATTTAATTGTATCGTATAATGTTACACATATTTACATGCAGCGTATATACCAATGAATATAACTAAAGTGTATGTACATATGTGTTTATCTAATGCATATGTAGTTAAATATATATGTACAGATAATTTAGTTACACACACTTATATTGTATACTTACATACACTTGCATACACTACACTTACATACACTTGCATACACTACACTTACGTACACTAAAATTGTATGTATTGTAATATTGTATGTATGCAACTTTCGTTCTAATGATCGGATTTTCACGCACTAAGTGTCAATCTTAATGGTTCTTGGGGGTGACCTTATATATTTCAAATTATTTAGTGCTACCTATTAATTAAGTTACGAAATCGGACCCAAAAATGTACTTTCTCTGAATATATATATATATATATATATATATATATATATATATTTGGAATTTTAACCTTCAAAATAAAGGGGGTGACCGCAATCTGGGAAACATAGTCCCCATAGTGTGGTCAGGAGAGCGATCTAAAGTTCGGATTTGTTAATGTTTTTCTTTTTCTTTCTCCTGCTGATCAGCATTAATTTTGATTTATCTGCATTTATCAGTATTTTGTTATCTGCGCACCATGTTTCAATGGTTGGCATGATATTGTTCATGTTTATGATAGCTTGGTTAGCATTTAGCGATCTAATTACTATAGCCGTGTCGTCGGCATAGTATGCTATCATTTGATTAATTTTACTATTGCAAGAGGGAAAATCATTCGTGTATATTAGATATAGGATCGGACCTAAAATGCTGTCTTGCGGTACCCCCGCTTGAATATTCTTTTTCGTAGAGAGTTGGTTATTCAGTCGAATTTGGAAAGTCCTATTACTGAGGTAGGAGTCTATTATTTTAATAATATTGTTAAGTAGGTTTTGGTTTATAAGTTTAGTAATTAGTGCTTTATGCCAGACGCGGTCAAATGCTTTTGCTACGTCTAGCATAAGCAGGGCTGTGGATTCCTTTTTGAATATACCATCACTGATAAAGTCGATTAAGCGTATCAGCTGCTTTGTCGTTGATAGTTTTTTCCGAAACCCGTATTGTTCTTTCGGTAGAAAGGTTAATAACGGTTCAAGTCTGGTTAGGATAATTCTTTCAAGAATTTTTCCCAGTGTGGGAAGCAGGCTGATAGGGCGGAAGTTCTCCGGATGTCTTGAGTCTTTGCCTGGTTTCGGAAACAATATGATTATGGCATTTTTCCAACTTCTGGGGAAATAGTTCAGGTTGAGGCAAGCGTTAAAGATGTTAATGATGTCTTTTAGTTTATTAAAAGGGAGTTGTTTAATCATTCGATTATTTATATTGTCTTCTCCTGGAGATTTTCTGTTATTTAATCTTTTAATGATATTGTTCAGTTCTTCTTGTTTAACATTATCAATTGTGGCTGTTGTTGTTAATAAAGTAATTATCGTAAATTAGGCTGATCTTCTCATCTGCACTGTTACTGCTGGGGAAGGTATTTAAGGTGAATTGTTTCTCTATAGTATTTGCAAAAATTTTAATCTTTTCATCGTCGCTATAGATATTTCTGTTGTTGTAAATGATTGGTTTGTTTATCACTTTAGTTGCTTTGAGTGATCTAGACATTTTCCAGATTGTCTGGTCTGTGATACTTAAGTTGGCAACTTTATCATGCCAGCTGTTGTTTCTATGGTTAGTACAAAGTTCTTTAATTTCTTTAATAAGACTATTTAGTTCTCTTTTATCAGTAGGATTTCTGTACTTTTGCCATTGTTTTCTAACGTAGTTTTTATAGCGTATTTTTTCTTTTATTTCTCTTGGGAGCTTCTGGTAGTTATCTGCATTAGTAGCAAGTGTAGTAGCATTATTTAAAGCATTTTGTATATCATTCGTGAGCTTTGTAATATTATCGTCTATATCTGTATCATTAACTGAGTGGGGGTATTCATTCTGTTCAGTGAGTATATTGTAAAAGAGGTTCCAGTTTATTTTCTTTGCGCTAGAGGTGGTTTCCATTTGGTGTGGGCCTAGTGCGGCGATGACTGGTACGTGGTCGCTAGATAGTTCAGTTACTGTGTAGCAGCTGAGGTTGATGTAGTTGTTAACGATGAAAATATCAAGGAGATCTGGTCTATGGTGGATGTTGTGTGGAAAGTAGGTAGGCTCAGTGGGGGCTACAACCGTGAGGTTATGCTTTTTTATGATGTTGTGCAGGTTAGTGCCATTCTTATTGTTAATTCTGGCACCCCAAATAGTATTTTTGGCGTTAAGGTCGCCGCCAAGTATGCAGTTCATGTTATTTGGAAGTAGGTTATCTTCTTCAGTAATGATATTACCTGGTTTGTTATAGATTGAAGTAAACTTGATGAAGTCTTTATTATTTTGGTAGAGAAGGATTGAGGTTTCTTCGTAGCCGTCTTTAGTAGTATTACTGTATAGGGTTGTCTTTAGGCTTCTTTTTACGAAGATTGCAGTACCGCCTCCGCGACATATTTTTCTGTCAGTCCTATAAGTATTGTAATTTACAATATTAAAATTATTAGCAGCGTTTGCGTGGGTCTCTGTGATCAGTGCTAAGTCTATATCATGATCAAGGATAAAGTTGGTGAACTTAGAAAATTTTGTTGTAAGGTTTGCAGCATTCCAAAGCATAATTTGTATTGGTTTCCATCTAATATTTGTATTATCCATTGTGGGCTATTTGTTTTTCCTCACTTATTTTTTCTACAGCTTCGCTAAGGGCTGGTAATCTGTTAGCTGCGTGGGCAATGGCCACTAGTCCGCTTAGGTCTTTAAAGACTTTTTTGGCTTCATTAACGATATTTTTTAATTCTTCTGTTTCTGATTTTTTAACTGCGTCAGCATATGACTTATTATGAAATACTCTTTCAACATTTTTGGGCTCTTGCCTTTTTTCTTTCAGGAATTTATTGCAACCTCTGTAATTTATTGCAACCTCTGATGGCCTTCCCCGCAGTTGCAACATTTCGGTTCTTCTTCTTTTGTTTTGTTGCATGAGCTGGTTATGTGATCTCCTCCACATTTGACGCATCTCGGTGGGAGATGGCAAGCAGAGGCTGAATGGTAAAAATTTTGGCATTTGTGGCACTGTGAAACTGTGCCAGATCTGTTTTTGAAGTTTTCAACTCTGACTCTGAAGTTGTTCATGTGCCTGAGACTATAAATGTCTTTGTAATTTGCCTCTCTTTTTAGCGTGACAATAAAGAGTGGGAGATTAATAGTTTCTCCATTTCTTCTTCTCGTCATTCTTCTAACATTTATAATTTGTGGGAAGTTCATGTTTAATAGTATACCGTGCACATCATCATTTGAGTATTCATGCGGAACATCTCTTAAGACCACTCTAATGTGGCGCTCTGATGGGAGGAGATAGGTGTAAAAACCTATTTCCTTATCTTCGAGGTATTTTCTTATATCTCTATGTGCTTTTTCAGTTCTAGGTTTTATCGTAAAGTTTCCGTATGATTCTTTAGCTATGTAATCAGTTATGTTATTTTCTTTAGCAAATTCGTAGAATGTTTTATATTCAAACTCTCCTTTTATAATGATAGGAGGTGGTCTAAGATTTTTTTCTGGTTGGTTGAATGAATACTTTATTAGTCTCATTATCAACAGGTTCATCTATATTATTGTCCAGCGATATTTGAGTGTTTTCCTCTACGGCTGCTTTTTTAGCAGATAATCACCGGTAACCAAAACCACCGACTCATGATAAGAACCGGTTTTGCAGGAGAACCTTGCTCGACCGTGTCTGAGAAGAGAATCACATTTTATTCTTGACTTGACTTGATATAGGATTTTCTGAAGTACCTGCCCGTGAATGCGGGCACCTCACTTCTTCATCTGTAAAATAGCCCTAAGGCAACGATGACTATGGTCTTTGTAATAGAGTAGAAATTTCCACAGGTTGGCTGCGGACGTCTTGATTGGAGTATCTCCGGGTTTAAGTCTTGTGAGCTGGAAGAAGGGATTGGAGCAGTGAAACTAACTCCGAGTCTTTTAAGAGTTCTTGTATTTCCCTGACTAGTTTCAGGAATCTAGTAGCTGAGCTGGAGGCACTCCGGTGTTCGTTCTTTTTCGGTGCAAATTTTCTCCTAGGCCTGAAAAACAGGCTGTGTGGTCTTTCTTGCAATTCACACAAGTCGGAGGCTCGCTCAAGGGCTTTGTACACTGGTAGGAGTAATGCGCTCCTGCGCATTTCATGCACGCTGGCTTATCTGTGCAGTCTTTCTGGGTGTGGCCAAAACCTTGGCACCTGTAGCACTGGATAACGTAGCGGCCGCCACGAAATCTTTCCACACGGACGGGTGTGTTCATCAGTCGGTTCAGCTTGAAGATTTCCCAGTGCTTGGGAACATCGCTCAGGAAGACTAGGAAGAGGGGGAGGAGCTTATATCCATGGCCACGCCTCTTTCTCATCTGCTCGGTTCTGATTGGCCGAAGACCAATTTTCGAAAGTTCACTTTCGAGATTTACTATCTCGATGTTTATGCTATGTCCACGTACGAGGACTTTGATTTTCCTGCCGGGAGTCTCAACTGTTGCCTGGGCTTCAGTAGTGGCTCCTAGCTCCGTCTGTTCTGAGTCAGATTCCGCCGGTGTTGTGGCGATGATCTCTCTCTCGTGATGAGGTTGTTCACTTTCTATCTTGGGTTCAGAACTGGCTAGTGTCGCCAAGTTGACACCGTTCTTCCTCTGTTTTTTCTTTTCTTTTACAACAGTAGAGAGTTGTTGCGTAGCAGGCTCAGAGGTGGTATTTGAGTCTGGTTCATCTGTTGTTAGGCTTGAGTCAACCGGGGTTGTTGTCAGAGTATCCATATTTTCTAACACTGGGACTGGTTCCTCTGCAGTAGAAGTTGAGTCAGTCGGTGCTGTTATCTGAATATCCATATTTTCCGTATCTGGTTCAAGGGGTATGCTTGGGATCATCTTCTCTTCCATGGGAGAAGAGGACAATAATCTTTTCACAGCTTTGAGTTCCTCAAGGTAGTACAGGTTTTTATATCTGCCGATATATGTGTCCTTATAGACTTGCTTATCTTTAATCTGTTGTTCGAGTTCAACTTTGTATTCGTCGGCAACATTCTGTATTATTCTGATACTACTATCTAAATTATCTGGCTTGTTCAAAAATATCTTTTCAGCTTCTCGCATCTTTTCCCTAAGCGCATCATGATCGACGCTCTTCGATGAATCGCGGGCGGGTCGGAAGACCTTCCCGCCGCGGCCGAATCGTTGGGTTGCCATCGTAGCGCAGAGCTCGGTTATGGAACAACCTTACTCCTCGGAGTCTGGAACGAGAATGTGCCATTTTATTCAACGAATGTTGAGTTTTATATAGGGGAGTGTCGGGTACCCCCGCCCACTGTCAATTTCATATGTATAGAATATTTTTTTTAGTCAATGGGCCCTCGGACATTAATTGTTATATTAAAAAAAAGATTATTTTCAAAGTTTCAAGTATTTATGCAGCTGGTAACATGGTAAACAATAGTTTTGAAAATATGTTGAATACAGTAGTCAAATTTTTTAAATTTCTATTTTTTTAAGTTAAACTATTCTTTTTTTGGTTTATTCTTTTTGCATTATTTAATTAGATGATAAAACAATAGAAACATACAAAAATATTGATTATTACTCAATATTATACAGAAATATAAGTAATACTCCTTAAGTGGGCGGGGCTACCCGACTCTCCCCTAAATATGTTTCTGATAAAATGTGATATACATCAGCTTTTTTTAAAATTTTATTTTTTAGTTTGTCCATTCAATATGATATACAAACGTATGCATATATTTGGAATAATATGTTTATCAATTTTTTTAGCATGTATTTTATAATTATTAATACGAATACGTAGTCAGCATTTCTGAGCATCTTAAAATTTCTCAACATCTTATATATCTTCTTAATCCTAAAATAAATTTGTTAATTACCTGTCCACGCGTGTTTCGCAGAATTATTTTACTAACTATTTAATTAAATTTTAACATTTCTCAATATCTTATTCTTTGCGCTACCACGTATATTATTTTTCTATTAACATACTAATCAATTGTTTTAGTATTTTAATTAATGTTTTCCTTTAAAGTAAAATTTCTTTTTAAATCGTCAAATTTTTATTGAAAAAAAAAGAAAAAAAAAACTTAAGAGTTATTGCCAGCTAGCTGAGAATTAAATCTTGTTAAGAAATTAAAAATATTCAACTGATCGAAATTATTCAATGCAGAACAGCTGACTATTTACTAAGCATACTTTAAAAAAAAAAAAAATAAATAAAGATAAATTATTGATTGTCTTTATTATTGTTTCTCATTTATTTGAGTAATGAAAAGTAAATGCGTATGTGTGCGCAGCAAAGAGTACAGCAGTTTGCTTTGGTTTTAAATGAACAAATTATAGATATACAATTTTATTTTGATGTTGAAAGTTATTCTTGCCCGTTATTTTAAAAAAATTGTAATTTTAAAAAGGATAATGTTGAAAAAATTTGCTTAAAAAGTTGTTAATATTATATCTTAATTTTAGCACAATTCCAAAAAATATTGCTATATCATGAAAATGTTCGATATGTCTTATTTTGTTATTATGTCATATATATTAGCAGCTACTAAAATAGAAAATTATGAAAAGATTCCAAACCCGTGTTATTTTTAAAATCGTCATCTCGAAAATTGTTCTTTTTCTAATATTAGGCTTTTTTCTACTTAAATAACCTATAATAGTTTTAACACACGATTTGAAAAAATTTCTTCCAATATTTCGTAATAAGGAAACAAGAATATTAATGATTCAGTGATAATTATTTTATTGAACCGTTAGTAGTTAACATTGAGTAGTTAATTTTTTTCGAAATAATCGGCATTGCAATTATTTAACTGTTATTCTTTGGATTAGGGGTCATTTTATGCATATATTTCGAATTTGAAATTTCAAATATAAAATGCAAATATTACAAGAATGCGAAAGCAGGTATTAACTAATAATTTAAAAAAGGACAAAATCGACTCGACGGCAAAAAGAACTTATTTCATGAGAAGAATGCCAGAGTTAAAAAAGTATTGTAAAAACTGTAACAAATGTTACTCTTGTTTAATTAGGAGTATTATAAACGTAAATTATATTTTTTTTATAAACTAATGAAATGAATGTGTAAATAATATCCACTCTTTATACTGCAAACTAAGTTTACTTAGTAGCATTCACAAATATTATGAAGTGCAAATTCTTGAGCCTCTCCTTAAAATAAACTTATTTTTGTAGTTGAAGGAAGGTAGGTAGGCACTTTATTTGGCTGTTTGAAAATCAGAAACTATAAATGCCTTTTCAATTTTGTCAGTAGGTACTTTATTAACGTCACACTAGAGCTGCACAATGGGCTGTTGGCGACGGTCTGGGAAACATCCTTGAGGATGATCCAAGTACACGCCATCGCAATTTTGATCCTCTGAGGAGAGAATGGCTTCCTTGTTTTAGTAGCCCTGCGACCTGCGCGCTAAGGCGAGCACTTTACGGTAGAATAGTTTAACGAAAACCTATACATCGCACCCTCGGTTCCTATGCAGGCGGATCAAAGTGGTTACCCACCAGCTAAATGACTGCAGCCAGTGATGCTTGACTTCGGTGTTCTATTGGGAACCGTGTCTTTACAATGTGCGGGACTAGAGTGAGAAGGAAAACTATGATAGAGGCCCTATGCTTCAATTCGGAGTGAAGAGAAATATGTAAATGATTGTCCGTCATGTTTACTGTTAGACCAATGAAGGTTTTTTAAATATCCACTGCGGGACACTTCATCTAAATGGATAAAGGGATTACTTGGAGAAAAGGGTTATCGCATAGGATGAAGAAGGGGCCTCATATCTTGTTAGCCCAGTACACTACAGAGCTCTCGTTCTATGAAAATTTTATTTGTGAATTTTTTTTTCAGTTTAAATTAAATTGTTTTAAAAGAAAGGTTACTGGCTTTAAAGGTTAAAGTCTGATCAAAGTGGTCACCCACCCGCTTACAGAATGCAGCCAGTGGTGCTTAACTTCAGTGTTCAATTGGGAGCCGTGTCTTTACGAACAGTCCACTGCGCGACTGTAGTTGAAGGAATCGGATCGTAGTTGAAGGAGTACGGATAGGTTTTTAAGGAGGTATGTTACATTCGGAAGAAAAGTCGCGTGCAAGAGATATTTTTAAACAGAGCGAATTATTTTCTTCGTTAAAATGCTGACAGTATCCTTATAGTACTTTAACTGAAAAGTGCCATGAAAGACAGTTCCGAGCTTAAAAAAAAAAGGATTTTTAATCTAAATAAATTCAAACATTTTTCTATTTACATACCTCCTTGACTTCCGCACTGTTTTGATATTCTGTAAAGCATAAAATGAAATAATGTTGAATAAAAAAAAAAAAAAAAAGATTTCAATTGAAATATTTTTTTTTGTCTACAAAAATTTTAAGTTTTTAATCTTATAAAATAAATTTACTAAAAATACTGGTCTACAAATATCTTTCAAATCCCATATTACAAATGTATTTCAAATACTATTTAACAAATTCAATTTATATACTATTTCAGAAATTTACTTCAAATACTGTTTCAAAAAATTATTTTAAGTACTATTTTACAAATTTATTTTGTGGGGAGAGGTGTAATAGACAATGTCAACCTTCATCTATGAAAAGGTACCCGACTTAGAGTCGAGTTAACATGTCTTTTATACTAGTGAATTGTAAATGTAATTTTGTAGTGGTAGATATGCTACAGTACTCCCCCACCAGAATTATATCTGTGATAGAATTTGATAAACGGATGCCACTAGTTGATTCATTGCTGTTTTCGTGAGAAACCGGGAGAGCTGTATTAAGATCACCGTACTTTTTGGTGCTGAATGTGAGAGGTATATTAACTTCGCGGTCGTAGTCGCTCCTGTGTTGCCGTTAGCAGTCGAGTGTATGCAAGTCGACGTTGTACGTGATCGAGACGAGACTGAGTAGCTACAGCGTGTGGAGGTGGATAATGTCGCAGTCACAAGTAGCAAGTCAACTGCTCAATGTGGACCATCCATCGAAGTAAGCGTGTTCACATCACGTCCGGGTCACCAATGTGGGAAGAGGTGTAATAGACAATGTCAACCTTCATCTATGAAAAGGTACCCCGACATAGAGGGAGTCGAGTTAACATGTTTTATATATTAGTGAATTGTAATTGTAATTCTGTAGTGGTAGATACGCTACAATTTCAAATACTATTTTAAAAATTCATTTTAAAAATTAATTTCATTTTTTAATTTCAAAAATTTATTTTACAAATTTATTTCTAATTTTATTTTACAACTGTATTTCAAACATTGTTTTAAAAATTTATTTTTAACACTATTTTACAAATTTATATCATTTAAAAAAAATTAATATTTGGTCATGAGGCCTTGGCAGTGGATGACTTCTGTAATTCTATTTGGCATACTGTTTATCAGATTAGCCGCAAACAGTCTTTCTCGCTTCAGCTCCTTAATAGCATCCTGGACTTGGCCCCACAATTCATTGCATGATGGCGTACTATACTTCGTTTCACCTTAAGTTGGCACTGCAGGGAAAGGTAGGAAATATAATACTCCGCCTTTGAAAAGTAGTTCTTCGCTATTTTGGAATTAATTACACTTTAAATGTGCATACAAATATAAATAAATGTTGTATAATAAGAAAAGTTTATCTTGAAACATGTATTAGACGTTTTTCATGTTTAAATGTATTTATCTTATAAGTACCTTCTCAGTAAAGCGAATGAACAAAGAAGAAGGAGGTGTTTTAGTTTGGCGCTGAATTAGTTTTCAAGGCCAGGGAATTGGCGCGTTGGCTATGTTTTTACTCTGGTCAGCCAGCTCTTCTCCTTGCTTTTGCTTTTTTGTTGTGATTCCCTGTAGATTTTTTATTTATTGCAAATTACTAAATGTTAGCATGTTTTTTTGTTAGTTTGTTTTTGTAGCTATGAATTGTATAGCTGGTTTTAATTGTTAGCTTGTATTATTTTGTTTTTTATTAATCGATAGCTTCTTTTCTTTTGTAAGTTCTTTTCTTTGTAAGTTCTAATCTTTAACTTGCTTTCCTTTTTTAATTATTAATTTTAATAGTTATTAAATTCCTTACTTATTTTTTTATTTTAACATTTTAAAATAAATATCTAAAACAAAGTATTTATGCGTATCTACGCATTTATTTTTTTTGCTTAGATTCAAACGAAAAAAAAAAATCTTTTTAAAAAATAATTTTTGTTTCTGTTTAAAATTAGTTTCGTTTAGTTAAAAAATTATAATCAGAAAAAAAAAAGAATAGTAAATATTATAAAACAAAAGTATGATCTTTTTCATGATCAATGATTACCTGCCTATGTTGACTTTTCCTTCCCCCCACTAAACACCAATGTGGGATAAATTAATGTACATTAATCTGCAAAAAATAAGTAGCATTTAAAAATAAACATCTAAACAAAGTATTTATGCGCATCTATGCATTTCTTTTTTTACTTTGATTTAAGCAAAAAGGAATCTTTTTAAATATAATTTTTTGTTGTTGTTTAAAAATAGTTTCGTTTAGTTAAAAATCATAATAAAAAAATCTGTTTTTAAAAAATCATTATAAGAAAATCTGCTTTTTAAAAACCATAATAAGAAATCAACTTACAACTAGTATCTTAAAATAATAATTAATAGAAATGCTCTAAAAAAATCGCGTTCTTTTCTGTATTCTGTTCAAAATTTTAGTAAGATTCTTGGTTTAAAAAAAAGAAATCGGCGTTTTGTTTTCTTTAACGCCAATACTGGCCACTTTCTCTCCTTTTTTTGCTTCCTCATCCACCAACCGACTTAAAGAGTAACCAAGTTTCCATGACAACGGCTGTAATCCGGTCTGCCTACCCTTCTCTCCAGTGCCAACTTAAGTACGAATGAGGTAGAGTGAGAATGTTTTTTTTTTCCAACTCTTTTCAAGTCCAGAGAATTACTTATATTACTTTATTTGTTGGAATTAGTCCTTTAATAATAAAATACAATATATATATATATATATATATATATATATATATATATATATATATATATATATATATATATATATATATATATATATATATATATATATATATATATATATATATATATATATAGCACTAATTAATGAGCATGTTTGAGGTCACCCCCAGGAACCAATAAGATTGACAGTTAATTCGTGAAAATCCGATCATTAGAACGAAAGTTATTCAGGGTGATATCTTTTTTTTTTTTTTTCCCCCACTGTACATTGAGTGCTCCTTCAAATCATTACTTTTTATTGAGTTTATTTCTAGTTACAAACAGAATTTATAAATACGGTTATTGATAAGCACAGAATGATCAATTCTTTACTATCGGTAAAATTTTACAACTCATCAAAGGTTTTAAAAATCAAATTTGCTTTAAACAAACTATAAAAAACAATAGGCTCCATGAACTTTTTTTTTACAAATAAATCTCAATATCTGTTTATTCGCTAGTTCTCAAAATATATTCACAACACAAAAAGGAGATTGACTGGAAAAACAAATTAAAGGACTCTGCTCTTACGGGTACTGGAATAGTTAAGGTTTTAACACTCTAATTAAACTTTCAACATCACACTCTTTTGAAATGGTTTGAATTTCATTATTTGAAAGTGTAGATTCGCTTTCGATTTCGCGTAATTTAGCTATTTCTAATTCATTTTCTAACTGTAACAATTTTATTTTCTCGATTTCTAATTTTCTTTCGTTTTCTACTCTGTCCCGCTTAAGCTTATTTTCGTTTTCTTTTATTTCCTCTAATACACAATCAACAATAGTCTGATACGATTCTTTATCAGTGTTATAAATTTCACTTTCTAATATTAACTTTCTTAACTCAAAAATTTTAGCATTATCAGGTATTGGTACCGGATTTTGATGACTTAAAAAATCTCAATTAATGCCCTTAAAAAGTGCAAAAAATGCCCTTAAAAAGTGCAAAAAATGCCCTTAAAAAGTGCAAAAATGCCCTTAAAAAATGCAAAAAATGCCCTTAAAATTCAAAAATTGCGCTAAAAACGCCTAATAACATCACTTAAATAAAGTAAAAATATTGAACTAAAACAATTTTTTACTCTTTAAAATTATTATGAGTCATTTCAAAAAATATAAAGCAATGCAATACTTGTTCTACGTTCATTAAAGTTTGAAAAATATGTTTTATATCCTAAAATAACAACAAAAAAAAAGGAATATATTGACTCCAAAACATTTTCATTTTGTACAGAAACTTTAATGAATATAACAACTTCCATCTCATACTATTACTAAATATCAGAATTACATTGGATTATTAATTTTTTTTTAATATTTTGAAATGTAAACGAGCGTTTCTTGTCTGAAAGTTAATTTTTATACCTGAAGAAGCGTCTTTCAACGACTACTGATGTTATTGGTGCGTACTTGAAAAAGACGGTCTCACTTACTGACAATTCTTCTTCAATTTGAAAAGATGTTGCTTCACCTGTTAATATCCTAGAGATTTTCTTCATTGTTTGGAAGCCAGTGTAATAATGAAAAATGATAAAAAATAATAAAAATTGGAAAAAATTAATGAAAAATTTAAAAAATGCTTTAAAATGCAAAATATGCCCCAAAATTTAAAGAAAAATGCCCTATAAATCTAAAAAATTGCTCTAAAGGACAAAAAATGTCCAAAAATGCAAAAAATGCAAAAAAATGCAAATGTCATCAAAATCCGGGCCTTAATCATCACTTTATTTTTAGGAGATTGTTTCACTCCTTGACACAACTCGCACATAGGTACACTGCCTCTCACTCCACTTACTCCTTTTTTCTAGGGGGCGCTACTGCACAATACACTCTCTGACACTGAACAATCTCAAATATAGTATAACATAAAATTACTAAAAAAATGGGCCTTTAAAGAGTTAATGATGTAAATAGTTTTGAGAAACTAATATTTTTTAACAATAATAAATAAAAATTTAGATTTAAAAATAAAATTATATGCTGATTATAAATTTATACACATAAGTAATTAGAAATTTATTTCGAATTATATGCCTTTCAATTATGTACTTTAAACTTATGAATACGATGGTTCTGTATCACAGTTAGGCACCTTTTCGTATCGGAATCAGGCACATTTCGGTGTCAAAATTGGACACGGTTCGGTATTTAGATGGTTTGGTATCAAAATTAGGCCTGGTTCGGCATCAGAATTAGGCACAGGTTGCTTTTTGTATATGCATGATTCGGTACCAGACTGGGGCATGATTCTGTATTGGAATGAGACATCCTTTTTAATCGAAATCGGGCATAGTTAGGTATCATAATCAGACATGATTCGGTATTGGATTCAGTCATATTTCCGTATTAGTATTTGTTACGTTTCGGTATCGGCATTAATCATGGTTCGGTATCGGAATCAGACATAATTTGGTATCAGAATCAGGTACATTTCGGCAACAAAATTAGGCACGGTTCGGTACCAGAGATCAGAGACCAGAGACCCTGGATCCGATATAAGAATTAGACATGGTCTGTTTTCAGAACAAAGCACGTTTTTTTTTTTTTTTTCAGAACAAGGCACGATTCGATATTGGAATTAAGTACAGTTTGGTATCGGAATTAGGCACAGTTCGGTGTCGGAATTAAGCACAGTTCGGTGTCGGAATTAGGCACGGTTCGAAATGTGAAATTGGCATGGTTGGGTTCCAGAAATAGGAGTCCCGCAGTGGACTGATCGTTAAGACATGGTTCCCAGCAGATCACCGAAGTCAAGCATCACTGACTGCGGTCAGTGTGCGGGTGGGTCACCACTTGGATCAGTCTGCGTAGGGACCGAGGGTGTGCGGTATTGGTCCTCGTTAAACTGTGCTGCCGTAAAGTGCTCGACTTCGCGTGCAGGTCGTTGGGCTACCGAAGCAGGGGTGCCATCCCTTCTGCAGAGGATCAAAATTGTGATGGCATGTCTTCGGATCATCCTCAGGGATGTTTCCCAGACCGTCGCCAATAGCCCATTGTGCAGTGCGACGTAAATGAACTACTACTACTACTACTACTACCAGAAATAGGAACAATTTGGTTTCGGAAATAGGCACGGTTCAGTCCAGAATTAGGCACGGTGCGATATAGGAATTTAGCATGGTTCTTTTAAGGAATTAGGCATGGATGGGTATCGGAATTAGGCCCTAATAGGTATCGGAAAAGGAATGGATTGGTATTGAAATTATGCATGGTTCCGAATCAAAATTAGGCACATTTCGGTACCAGAATCAAGCACGACTCGTTTCGAAATCAGACTTATTTCTGTACCGACATGAGGCATGACTCGGTATCGGGATTGGGCACGGTTTTGTATCGGAAATAGGCACTGTTTGGTTTTGGTAACAAGTACGGTTTGGTTTTGGAAATAGGCACAGTTTAGTTTTGTAAGTAGGCACGGGGTTTGGTTTTGGAAATTTACATGGCTTATAGTTTCTAAAAAAGGCACGTTTCGGTTTCGGAAATTTACATGGTTTAATTTCGGAATCGGAATTAGGCACGGATTGATATCGAAATTAGTCATGGCTCGGAATCAAAATGAGGCACATTTCGGTATTGGAATCAGGCTTGGTATCAGACACATTTTGGTATCGCAATCAGGCACATTGCAGTATCGGCATTAGGAACGGTTTGGTGCCAGAATTAGACACGGTTCTATATCAAATTTAAGCACGGATTGGGGCTGAAATTAGGCGCCAATCGGTATGGGAATCAGGCACATTTCTGTATCGGCATTTGGCACAGTTTGATATCAGAATTAGAAACGATTTGATTTTGGAATTAAGAATGGTTTGATAGCGGAATTAGAAATTGTTCAATATCAGAATCAGGCACGATTCGGTATCGGAATCAGGCACATATCGGTATCTGACTTAGGCTTGGTTAGGTATCGGATTTAGGCACAGTTCCGTATGAAGCATGATTTTGTATCGAAATTGGATATGATTCTGAAATGGGAGCAGGCATGATTCGGTATCGGGCATGATTAGGTAATGGAATAGGGCATAGTTATGTATCTGAATTAGGCATGAATTTGTTATCTGAATTCAGGTACCGATTGGTGTTGGAATTAGGTATGTATCGATTTCGGAATTCGACACATTTCGGTATCGGAATAATGCACGGTTCGTGATCGGAATTAGACATGGTTCTGTATCAGATTTAGGCACATTTTGCTTTCGCAATCGAGCAACAAAACATTCTTTTGAAATATATTTGTAAGGGTAAACTAGTTAAAACAATCTTTTTTTTTTCTAAATTATTGTCAACTATCATTCTTTGCCCATTATTTAAAAAAGAGTTAAGGGGGCTAACAAAGGGTGCGTTTTTAAATTGCTTAAAGGTGCTTTTTCCATTGGAAGTTTTCCAAAAAGAGATTTTTTCCTTACCATCTTTAAAATTTTTTACGTAATTAAGTAAAGTAATTATTAATTTAAAAAGTAGAATGAGCCACTCAATATTGAATATATCATATGTCATTATTTCGTTGGGCAATGTTACTACGTAATTCATTAGAGTCTTTTTGGTCACCTCTCACAATCAGGTGTATTACAGTGTATGACTGGGTGATGCATCAGAAAATATCGATCCTATGTAATCATCGGCGATCCGATGATTGTATTGGCAATTTTTCGAAGCATCGATAATTGCGATTTGCCAAGATCATTCCCGATGCATCATTGACATCGATGTCTATACGCGCGATGATTTCCGAGCCTTATTTCCGATAGTACAACGATGGTTTCAAGTGCGCACGATGAGCATTTCTCCCAACCATGAAATCAATGATAGCAAGCTCGCACAAAGAGCTTTTTCCTTTCTTTATTATTGATAGTAATGAACTAAAGTTAAGATGGCGGTGGGTGACTGGGATGCATTTTAGCGTCAGCTGTTCCTAAGTTTTCAATCTTTCTCAATTCATCAGCAAAGCTTTTATTTTTCTGTTTATGAAGATTTTTATAAATGATCTCACTGTGCATTTTAGTTTTGAATTTTTGCGGCAAGCCACCCCTTCCTGCACAAGTTATTCAAATTTCTAGATTTTTATTTTCAATGTATCTAGATTTTTATTTTCAATGTATTGTGATTAATTGATTAAAAAGAAATTCAATTTATTGTTGATAACTGGACGAATTAATAGCATTTTTTGTTAAGTAACTGAGAATTAGGTTTATTAAAAGAATATTGTAAGAGAAAAATTATAAGACGGACCACTCTTTTTAAAAAGAGATGATTTATTTCTATTTATTTTAATTATCGCTAAATGCGATTTCAGAAGTTTTATTTTTCATTAGGCTGAACTACGTGTTAGCCGTCTGTCATTATGGAAGTTACAAAATCTTCTGCCGGTTGGGGCGCTGACGCGCATGCGCGCCAACATCCCGCCCGGCTTTGCAATGTTCACATGCAAGAAATTAACATAAAAAATTTTAAAAAATAAACACAAATATTACGTAACTTTACATTATAAAAAACATAAACATTATAAAATGTAAAAACAGAATTAACATTATGAAAAATACAGTCCTTTTTTTTATTTTTATGAATCAATAGGCAAGACAGCTATTTTAGAGACAGCTCTTTTAAATACTCCAGATTTTGTACGAATTTTTACTAAACCATGATAAACATAAATTATTCGGCCTAAAATCCAGGTATTTAAAGGCAAGAAATCTTCTTTTACAAGTACCATCTGTCCTATCTTTAAATCGTTTTTTGTTACCATCCATTTTGATCTAGCTTGTAATGTATTTAAGTAATCTGACTTCCATTTTTCCTATATAAGTTGTACAACTTTTATAGTTTTCTGCCACTGACTTAGACGATTATCATTTAAATCAGTTAAATTTGGTTCGATAATTGATGTTATAGGTCTCCCTATTAGGAAATGACCTGGTGTTAAAACATCAAAACTGTCATTATCACCGCTTAAGGGGCAAAGGGGGCGACAATTAAGAATTCCTTCGATTTGAATAACTATTGTTTCCATCTCTTCGTAAGTGAAATGAAATTTTCCAACTGCTCTTTTAAGATGATGTTTTACTGATTTTACACCCGCCTCCCTAAGACCACCAAAATGAGGTGATTTTGGTGGAATAAAATTCCATTCTATGCCTTCCGAGGTAAAATAATTAGCCAAAATCTAATTAATCCATAAAACATTTTTAGTTGAGAATTAGCTCCAACAAAATTAGTGGCATTATCGGTATGGATTTTGGACCGCGTCTACTCGTAAATCGTTTCAGTGTGGCAATCATCGAATCGGAAGTCAAATCAGTCAGCTGTTCAAGGTGGATGGCTTTTGTGGAGAAACAAATGAAAATATATACTTTGTTGAGAGTACCCTTACGTTGATGTTTATATTTAACAGCAAAAGGGCCGCCCAGGGTCTATACCTGTGACCAGAGTCTGACTAAGGCAAGGGCATACGGGGCAGCCGCCCCGGGCTACATTTCCTTCTTGTTTTGAAGGAAATTGAAGGAAAGCCTGCTTCACATCAGAACAAAAAGCTGTTCGGTTGAGTCTTAATTCAATAAGTACATCCAAAAGATTGGGGTTTAAATTGGGCCCTGGCCACAAACAGTCATTGAGAGAGAGTTCATTGACCTCGTGTGCCGCAGCGTCAAACACAATTCTTAACGATGTTGTTAAACTTTCTTTTTTAACGGTCATATGGGGTAGATAAAATATAAGTCTTTCACATTCATCCTGTATACTATCAGGTTTAACTATTTCTATAATGCCTTGACTTAAATAATCCTGTATAATTCCACGGTATCTATCATAGAGATCCGGGTCATACTTAAATCTTTTCCATAAGCTTCGGAAACGTTGTTTCGCTAAAGAATAATTATCAGCAAGTTCATTATAGTATTTTCTGAATGGAAGTTGTACTATGTAACGACCGTCTTTGAATTCAACTGTTTCATTAAATACTTTCATGGCCTGATCTTTCTCTTGTAAAATGGGATCGTCTTTAATCCCAAGCCCCTCCAAATCAAAAAGAAAATGTAGTGAAGTGTATCTTGTAGCGAATCATTTTTAGTTAGAAAACATTATCTTTCCTGAGTAATTTCGATTTCTTTAAGTTTACCGCAAGCTATCCACCCCAAAGACGACTCTTTAAAGAACAGATTATCATTTATTTTATACGTATTTTGTTTCAAAACCTTGAAAAAAATATCAGAACTTATTAACGCGTGCACTTCAGTAGCTTCATAAAATGACTCATCGGCTAATTTCAAAAAATGAGGAATCTCTATTTGCGAAATATCTAAAGTAGTGGGTGGTGTGAGTCCCGTAATATTTTCAACCACATAAAATTCAATTAATTCATTTAAACTAAAATCTTCATTCGAAATAGATGTAGTTAATTTCCAATTAATGTTTTGGGTCGATCCGTTTAAACCCGAAATCGGTGTTTTTATTTTTTCCTTTTTAATCCCTAATAAATCGCTCATATTTTTCTTTAATACACATATATTAGAAGCTGAGTCAAGGATCGCTTTTATTTTTATTCTCCTACCATCTGCACATGTAATAAATATTTCAGCAGTTAAGAGCAAAACGTATTTTTTGTTTTGTTTATTAAAGGCTACGCTTAAAACCGAAGCATAGGGATTCTGATTACTACTAGAAAAAGAAGGAATTGACACGTGATCAACTTCACTTTAAGGCCGCAGATGATTAATAATCATATAATTTGAAGAAGAAATATTTGATTCAGTTTCTTTCGAATTTAATTTTGTGCAAATTAGCTTTGAATGTTTTAAGGAGCAAGGACACCGATATGGGGACAAACATTGAGCTTTTGTATGATTTTTTTCCAGACATATTTCGTACAATTTATTAGAACGAATTATCTTTATTCTATCATCAATATCAAGATTTAAAAATAATGTGCAACGAAAAATGGGGTGCATACCTTGTTTACAAAGAAAGCAATTCTTATTTTTATTTTTGTTATCGTTTTCAGACACTAAAAGAGTTTTAGGTTTAGAGGGAAACATTTGGGGCTTTTTTATTTTTGTTTCGTAAGAACAGTTTCTATCTACGGATAAAAAGTACAACTTCTCGTTGCTCTAAAAAGGTTATGAACTCATTGAAAGAGGGAATTTCTTTTGTTTTTTGTAGCAATTCAAAGTTTTTACGAGATTCTTTATCGAGTTTTTTTAACATTATAGTTTGTAAAAATATATCAAATAGAGGATCTTGATTATATTTCAACACCTTTAAAGCTCTTAAATTTTTATTTAAACAATCAATCATGGCGCGAATTTCCACAGCATTTTCTTTTTCGATTTTTTTAAAATTCAAAATGGATTGAATGTGTATATCTACCACTAATCTTTTATTGTCATACCTTGAAACCAATGCTTCATATAAAGAAGTAAATGTATCAAAGGTAGAAGCGAATTATTTTACTTCATTAGCAAGACAAGAATTTAAATAATTTAGTTTCTGTGTTTCACTGAGTAGACTGTTAGAAGTAATTAAATCATCAAATTTGTTTTTTAAAACTAGAAAAATGTTCATATTTTCCAGTAAATATAAGAAGATTAACAGGAGGAATTTTTAATACAGTTTCTAAGTTATCATTTAGTTTATGATTATTCTCTGTCTTGTTATTAGAATCAGAGTTCGGTAGTTTATTAGAATTTATTAATTTTAAAATTCTTACCTCTAAATTGTCCAAACGATCATCACACTGATTCAAATCAGTATCGATGGCGTCAATATCATCAGGTTGGATGTCCAAGTTGTAGTATTCTTGTCGTAATGCCTCACTTCTATTTTTTAAGACTTCTTCCTTCGGAATCGGAGAAACCTCCGATTTTCTCCTGTGACGTCACGGTGGCGTAAAGCTTGCACTTTTACTTCAAGAACGAAGCGTTCTGTCTAACTAGCTGTAACTAATATTGGAGCATTTCTTTTTGTGACATATTCCAAGATATTTGTTGTTTTCTATAATGACTCCCTATTGGAAAAAATTCCCGGTATAAAAAAATTTATACCGGCTTATGAAATACCGGTTCGGGTATGATACTGGATCCGGTATTATACCAGACCCAGTATCATACTGGAACCAGTGTTTCATAAGCCGGTATCAAATGGATCCCGGTATGATACCGGAACCGGTGTTTCATAAGCCGGTATGAAATGAATCCCGGTATGATACCGGAACCAGTATCATACCGGAACCGGTGTTTCATAAGCCGGTATAAAATTTATTCCAGTATGATACCGGAACCAGTATCATACCGGGACCGGTGTTTCATAAGCCGGTATAAAATTTATTCCGGTATGATACCGGAACCAGTAACAAAGAATATATAAGTGAGAAGACCAGCTCTCATAGGCCCCCATGTAAACCTGTTCCGGAAGCAACGGTTTCCTCCATCAAGGTGTGGAAGCATTGCTAGGAAAACAACCTGCCCCCTAACAGAGGGTCCCTCCGTCCTTACCCCGTAAGCAACCCCATTCCCCTCCGCTCCCAACAAACAACTTTCTCCCCACTCATGCAAACAGCTGATGAAAAGTGACTCAATACCCGTCTGCTTTTGTTCTTTACAGACTATATGGTTTTGAAAAAGGTTTACTTATTAAACAAGGAAAATATTTACTTGTGACGAAATCATTAAAAAATAAATATAATTCATTATTTTAACATAGGTAGATAATTTAAATAGATATCGGTCACTTAAAGATGTCACCTTAAACAGTCACTTTGAAGATGGCGAAAGATTTGTTGTTAAACAAGTTTAGAGACGCTATGATGGATGAGAGATGTGCGCATGCGTCGGCTTAAAATCCTTTGGCGCTTTTCTTGTCATACAGAGGGACCTTGCTGGCCCCCTGCAACGTATCGGAGAAGCTAGACTTCTTCACACATTATATATTCTTTGCCAGTAACATACCGGGACCGGTGTTTCATAAGCCGGTATGATACAGGAACCCAGTATACTGGGATGGTGTAACGGTTTATTTTTAACACAAGTATAGTGAGGTACTACAATTTGATACAGGAAGGTTAGTAAACTGCTCTGAATTAGAAAATAAAACATTAATACAATTGTGTAAATAAATAAAGTCACTTGGTTTATACAGGGAAATAAAACACTGACCTCAATTCACACTTTGTCAAAAGCTATAGCTTGCATTATGTTTATAAAAATCAAATAAACTGCTTTATTTTTTAAACTTCTTCACAGTTAATGAAATTTTTTTAACAATTAATTAATATATTAGAAATAATTGTCAATAATATTTGAATCTAAAATACTACACAAAAAATGTTTTGCAGCAACATTAGAAAAGTGTAAATGCATTCTTCAGATTTTATGAAAATTAATTGAGGATTAGAAATATTATGTAATGAATAGCCAAAAACCAGACTAAAATAAGTCAAAATCTTAATTTTTAACTTTTTTTTTTCATATCTTTTGAACTGACAAAATAAATTTTAATAATTAAGCCACGGAAATGTTTGACAAATGCAAATTCACATGCACAATAAGGAGACCATGTTAAGTGTATATATCTATAGATATTAATTTAAACAATCTAATTATAAAATTATGATTTCATTTAAATCAATTAAATTTGGTTTATATTTAAGTAATTGATAAATAAAATGGAATACAAATAACACATATACCAAATAATGTTTGAAATGCCGCCAAAAATATTTAAAATCAATCTAATTTGACATTGTTCATTTACTTTGAAATCGGACATTGTAAAATATAATTATATAATTATGTTACATCTTGACCAATGTACTTGCTTGCTACTATAGATTTAAATACAAACCATTTTAATTTTAGATACATTTGATGTTTAAATTATAGTTAACTTTAATCATTAAAACATAATAGTGGTTAGAGTAGTAATAATAGCTACAAATAAAAGCTCAAATGACACAAGTTATTAACTAATATAAATAAAAAATTTGAATTATTTTACTCTGTCATTCTATTGACATTTTTCTTAAGATTCCTTGACTTAAAGCACAATTTGTTATACTCATTTTCTATTTGAAGTATTTAATTTTTTTGATAATTTACTTATCACGTAATATCTGAAAATTAAATTAGGAAAAAAAGTTAGCGCCTACAAAAATTAAACTTGAAGAGCGAATTATTTATATAACGACACAAGTTTATAAAGCATAAATTTTCAAAGGCTTTTCTTATCTCACAATTGGTGTGAACTCAACAAGATATAATTAATATAATAATAAATATATATACTGAATGAAAACACACAACACAATATTAAAACTTTTAAACATTGAATATGACATAATTTAAACTCTGTCTTCAATAAGATATAAGAATTACACAATTACTAAATTGATATAAACATTACCATAACAGCCTAAAAAATATTAATCTTTTTATAATCAAATTTGTCATATTTTAGTAGTTCCTATGACGTGAAGCGACTGAAAAGCACTTTTAGTACACTTTTGTGCAAATTCAAAAATATAGCTTTCAAAAAGTTGATTGATTCGCATAGTTTAAATATGATATCTCTCCCTTGTTGTGATTCACTTTTATTTTCCACAAACAGATCCGTCGCTTGCAGGCCTTAGCTGTGTCAAACATGCACTTTCTAACAGTCAATTTTCAAGTCTCTTCGACGTCACCTAACCATCTATTTGGAGGTTGTTTGGTTGTGCAGGATCTCTCAGACTTTTCTTTAATGTCTATCTCTTAGAATTATCTTTCTAACTTCACCAAATAAGAGCCAGCAACAATGTTTCCATTTAGAGCTCCTAATATAAACAAAATTTGAATTAACAGAATGTGTAGACTAAACAACAATTTCAAAAAATCTCATTTTTAACATTGTATGCCTTATCTTTTAATATTATGCTTTATCTGTTTATGCTAAATTTTAGATTACAATGTTGATTAAGTCAATATTTCAGATTGCAGTGTTAATTCCATTAGACATTTTTGACATTTGTATACTTTCTCCTAACTATTAAATTGACAACAAAAATTATTAAATGAATAAAAATAGTAAAGAATTTTTAAAAGCTTTCAACTTTTTTCACATCATATTAATAAATAAATAGACAATGAAAAATGCTATAAATGACAGTTAATTAAGGTTATATTAACTAAAAGCTTAATTATGTTAAATTTTTCATATGATTATGATAAATTTTACCATGACACAAATAGGATGCATAGATTTTTCAGCTCATATGACTTGATTAAAATTGGTAAAGCATTATGCTTATTATTTCTTTTTAATAATAATATTTATATCAATAGGGTACTACATTTACTCCAATTTTTAATTAACTTTTATGCATTTTAAAAACTCAGAAACTAGCTGTTAGAGATGTAAATAACTTAGACAAAGACCCAGAATGCCAAAAAAACAGAGTTCATATATTCAATTCTTACAAAATTAAAATGAAATATGTATGCATATTAATAAGATTACGAATATTCAGGGAACTGTTCAATCATACATTTTTTTAAAAAATCCATTGTCTACAGTAACATATGCAACACATACAAAAAGTTAGACTCAATATTTAATCTTATTATTAAGATCTTGAAACATAATACCATAGAAATTTGATACTATTTTAATAAGATTAAATTAAACCTTACTTTGGTTCAAAATAAGTATATACAGTTACAGTTAAATATGATCTAAAATTTCAAACAATGTATGATGTTAATTTACAGATCAGCTATTGTTATACACAGACTGTAAATAAATAAAAGATTAAAATAAATTATTTATAATTAAGAATAAACAATTATCCAAATTATATAGTCTAATTTATGCAGTAAAATAATTTTTCAGAATAACTATTAAGTATGAGAAATACAATTGCAATTACTACTTATTTTTCAACTAGTATACCAATCAATTATAAATATACTCAATATTTCAACTGGCTAATTGAAACTTAGATCAACACGACAATAGTAAGAAAAAATGATGGTCCACCAAAATTTTACTATTTTTGTAATTTGAAAGAGATTTCTAATAAAGGGAAGTTAATGTCTAACATAGGTATCATAGGCTCATACTACCCACTTCTTGTTGACAACACAAAAGAATTCACAAACGCCCACATCATGAAAACACATTACCAACCAACTTTTTAGAGTGACTCAATGCAAAAATTTAAGTATGGATGATCTGAAGTAACTTTTGACCATTTTAGTTTCAGTACAATAATTTTTAAACAGTTAAGCTTATAACTTCGTCAAAAGGTTAACACTTAAATTCATTATCATGCAAAGCATATTCAAGTCTTAAAACAAATAAAATTTGAACGTAAAGCTAAAAATTGAACTATTCAGAGGCTGAACTCAGAAGTAAAAATATTGAAACATTTAAATTTGCATATACTTTTTATATTCATTAAAATCTAAGAAACATTCAGTTCTATTTTATAATTAATTTGTAACTACAATATGAAAACTTACAAAAAGGTTTCACTAATTCAATTTATTAACAAACTGAATATCTTTATATACACTGTATCACTTTTATGCACAAAGATAAGAATGTAATGAATTCAGGACTGCAAACTACTATGTTTATTGCAAAATGTTTTATTGATATAGATAACTAAAACTTTCAGAATTCTGGGAGTTTTGCAAACATCTTAAAAACATCACCGCCACTTTCGGGTCGGCCCACCTCCTGGAGAAATTAAAACAAAAACATGAAAGAACAGGACCAATTTAAAGAGTATAACTTGTAGCCGTCCCAGGCAAATCTCTACTAGTCTTTCTTTTTTAAATAATAAATAAATTTTGTAAGCTTAAAATCTTTTAGGCATCTTGACAGTTGTAGCTGGTGCAATGGATCCTGACACTGAAATATCCCTAAATGTAGATTTATAAAAGATAAACTATCGAATTTTTAAAAAAAAAAATTCTATAATAGTTTGCATGTTGAATGTGTCAAGAACTAGAAAAACATACCTCTATTGAAATAAAAATGAAATATGCTGTTTTCCAAATCATTTCTGAAAAAAAAAATTGATTTAGAAATTATACAACTACAAAATATATGTAGGCTATTAACTAGGTAGTAATATCAAACTTTTAAGTATCAACTGCTTTGTTTTTAAAATGATATTTTAGTTTTACTGAAACTTCAGGGTACCAACAGTTAAAAAAATATCATTAAAACTAAATGCTAAAAATAACAAAAGAATTTGAGATTAACACTTAATATATAATGCGAAGTTTACAAATATTATATACAACTAAAGAAATAATTAATTTGTTAATAACGGTGATATTAGTGAGAATTTATGTAAAAAACATGTGGACAAAGCGTTTCAATTAAAGTTTCATTAAGAAACCCAGGAAAAAAACATTAAAAATACTTTCTTCTCATGCAATGAAGTCTATATATCGTTACCCTAACCTATGCATGCACAAGCAAAGCAGTAATAGTTCAAGAATGTAATATATGTCTTGATAACTTAAAATATAAGTACTATTCATACTCAAGCGTACGTTTTAACATTTCTGTAACTAACAAAGATGCAAATAAAAGCAAGAAATAAAGAGAAAAATAAACTTACTAAAATATACCGCCATTCTTTCCACGATGCTCGATGTCCGGACCGGATGTAAACAAGTGTGATTGGCTGTGAAGTTCAGACAGAGAAACGGAAAGAACTAGAAAAACTGTGCTATATAGCTCAGGTAGCGTGATATGGATTTAACGAACTAATTCATCAATTCGTGGTAGCTTGATATAGAATTTACGAACTACTAAAAGTCGATTCTCGTCTTTTGCGTGGTTCCCATTCGTTTGTGAATTAATCGCTCTTTTTCGCTTTTATAGATTCAATTGAATTGAATTAACTATATAGTTATAAAACAAATTTATTTATTTCATTCAATAAAAGTTTATTTTGTTTTATGATTTAAATTTATTAATTACAAATTTCTAAAACGGACTGAAATTTATAAATTTATGAGGGAGAGGTTTATGTTTGAAGGAAAAAATTTGAGATTTTATATCAATTTTTAATTTATGTACACATATTTCTTTTGCTACGAAGTTGTTTGAAACCTAAACTAATTAATTTTTTTAGCGAATTGATAAATTAGTTTCGGTTGGGAGTAACATTGTTCTAGAATAAATTCAAATATAATAAATAAATAAAAACAATTTATAATAAAATTTAAAGTGAAACAATTAAATAATATATCCTCATGCCTTTGAATAAAATAAATTTTGTAAATCAAAAAATAAATAAATTAATAAATAATAAACGTATAAAAACACAATCTATTAGTATTAAATTACTTTTATTAGAAAATTACTTACATTTAACTGATTTTAAGCAGAATTTAAAATTATTAAAATGTGTAAAAATCTTACTCAAAAACTTCCTTTTCTTCAAAATTATAAAATGATTTTAATATTTTTAAATATGTATTTTTTTAATTAATGTACATAGAAAATGTACGCTATAACCGCCTTTGATATATGCGTTAAGAATTCTTATACAAATCTAAGAAATTAATTATTTGAAAGAAGTATATAATAAAAATAAATAAATAAATAATTAAAATAAACGAAGTTTGAAAATGTCAAAACCGTTAGATTTTTAGAACAATATGTACTTAGAATGAAGCTATATTTTAAAACTCCCAGTATGTTTGAAAACTGGTATCAAAATTTCCAGTGCGATTTTATATCTGGTATCAAAATTTCCAGTATGATCCATACTGGTTAAATTTCTGATATATTGCCATACTGGTTTTACACTTTCCAGTATGGCACTATACTGGTTTTAAAATTGTCCGTATGGTGTTATACTGGTTTTAAAATTTCCAGTATGGTGCTATACTGGTTCTGAAATTTCCAGTATGGTGCCATACTGGTTTTAAAATTTCCAGTATGGTATTATACCAGGTTTTAAATTTCCAGTATGGTCATACTGGTTCTGGTATCATTTTTACTGGTTTTTGATACTGGTTTTACGATTTTTTTCCAATAGGGCAAACATGCTTGGTACTCATTTATCGACCCACTGAAGGAATGAAAGGCTGAGTCAACCTTGCCCGGCCCGAGGATCGAACCCAGGACCTGTGGCATGGGAGCGCGAAGCGCTACCGCTCAGCCACCGGGCGTGAAATAAATATTCTTTTTAAGAAAAAATTCTTTATAAAAAATGGTTTTTTAAAGCTGAAAATTATCTTCAAACTAATATCTTTACATATCTTGATGTTTTTGTTATTAAAAATGTCAACAATTAACTTTCTTAACAATTTTATATCAATATTTTACTAAAAACATGATTATTAAACTGAATTCCTATCGCTGCACAAAGTAGCCCCGCTTGGGGGCTACTTTGTGCAAGGTATGTTTTGACTTATTATTTGTAAATATTGCATACAAATAATGCCAATATTGATCAAATTCACTCCTCCGAGTCCAGTTATGAATATAATATCGATACATTTTACTAAAGTTTGAATTAAAATAGTTTTTTTACATGTCAAAGTTCAAAAACTGCGAAATCCTGCACAAAGTAGCCCCACATGACGGTAATGCTAATTGTGGCATCACACTTAATATGTACTATAATAGTTAATTTTTACTTAAACCCTATAAATTTTCTTTAAAATATTTAATTCAAATTTATATTACTCATTAAAATAAGTATGTGTGTATTTTTTTTTACACATTTATTCTATGAGAATTATTTTTTTATTTTTTTTTTTTTTTTTTTTTTTAAGTTAATAAAGTATTTAATTTTAGGAAACTACGTTACTAAGTTTACTGATGAAAATATTTATTCTTCAGAGCACCAATTTTGAGATAAAAATTATCATATTTGCCACCAAATTGACTAACTATGCATGCGGCCCAGCATGCGGCCTTTGGTTAGACAACCTGCTGTGCAAGTGGCCCTACACTCAAAAAGATTTTGCACCCCTAATGTAAAGAATGGATTCAACGTTGCAAACGAAATGACACAATTAATATAAAACAGCAATACGTTTATTCTATCGTTTAAGAACTTGTGGTGTACCGTGCTTCTCACCAGATGGTGATACAAGAAACTTTCCTTGTGTATCATTCCTTTCGCAAGATGGCGATAGAAGAAACTTACAAACTTTTTGTAATTCTGCAACTGGCAACACAAGACTGAACTCTTTTGATAACTTGCAACCGCTGGCTATTCAACCAGTCGTATTTATTCTCCCGTCCAGTGTGGACGTACTCTGCGATATTCCGCAGCACGTTGTGTATCATTCCTTTCGCCAGATGACGATAGAAGAAAACAAACTTTTTGTAATTCTGCAACTGGCAACACAAGACTGAACTCTTCTCATAACTTGCAACCTCTTCTAGTCAACCAGTCGTATTTATTCTCCCGTCCAGTGTGGACGTACTCTTCAATATTCCGCAGCACCTTGCTGCTTTTCGCTGATTCGTCAATGTCGGACTTACTCTACTCGACTATCTTTAATAATTTATTTTTTATCCAGAATCATGTAACTTTTTTTAACTAGCTTAATCTTTACTTTATTTTTTATAATAAACTGATGTTAAATTTAAATGTTAAATTTCTTTCTTGCTTAATAATTGAGTTAGCTTAACACCACATATTGGTGACCTACTGAATGAAATTTGAAAGCAACCTTCAATATCTTTCTTCATCCGAGATTCTTTTAAAATTATTACTTTAAAATGATTACTATTCAAAATTTCTACTTAAGATTAATAAAATCATCTATTTCTTTTAAAGAAATAACATTTTTTTAAAAACAAAAATCGCGCATTATCAATGGATATACCACGTGGAACAGGTGCTGAGCTGATTGGGTATGTAGTTTATTTTATGTTTCCCATTTGTCCTATATTTGTTTTTCTCTTGCACTCAAATTACGCGAATCTTTATTATTTCCTTAATGTAATTACGTTATTGTATATTTATATAATTTTTTTTTTTTTTTTGTTTTTTTTTTTTTTTTGTTTTGAAATGTTTTAACGTAAGCGCGTGCGCGTAAACAAACCGTCGAAAAATTTTTTTCTTTCTTTACTGTTTTATTTTTGATTATATTATATTAGACTCATTATGACTACGACTCCTTCTACATCCACCACCGAAGCGCAAATTTCGCATGTTAGTGTTAAACCACCTCCATTTTGGAAACCCAATCCTACGCTTTGGTTTATCAGATTGAAACTTAATTCAGTAACCGTCCCTGATCGCTATCCGGTCCCTCACAATCAAGACTGTACGCAAAATCTTCACGGTAAAACAATATTTTCCACTGTTGATCTCGCTGGCTTACCATCAAATAAAAATCAACCCAGCAGACATCCCTAAAACCGCGATTACTACACCATTCGGTCTCTTCGAATACACAGCTATGCTGTTCGGACTCCGTAATGCCGGACAAACATTTCAGAAACACATTCATCAAGTGTTATCAAATCTCCCTTTTTGTTTTCTGTATTTTGACGATATACTTATAGCTTCATCTTCCGAAACCGAACACATTGAACATTTACACCAAGTTTTCTCCCGTTTAAGAGAATACGGCCTTAAACTCAATCCCGATAAATGCGTGTTAGGAAAAACATCAGTTAAGTTTTTGGGTTGTCTTATTACTGCTGAAGGCGTTAAACCACTTCCCGATAAAGTTGAATCAATATGTAATTTTCCGAAACCTGATACTATTATGGAACTTCGGCGTTTCTTGGCAATACTCAACTTTTACAGGCGTTTTTTAACGAATGTAGCCGAACTTCAAGATCCACTTAATAAAATGCTTTCGAACTGTAAGAAAAACGATAAACGTCCCACGTACCTCGGAATTAGGAAGCTGAACTCGCATTTTCAAAATGTAAATCCGCGTTAGCTGACGCTACAACTCTTGCGTATCCCGCTCCTGACCAACAAATTAGTCTCATGGTTGATGCTTCTTCCGCTGCAGTTGGAACAGTAATAAATTGTTCAACCCCCGACGGGTTCAAACCGTTAGCATTTTTCTCCCGTAAACTGAGTGCAACAGAAATCTAATATAGTACTTACGACAGGGAACTTCTAGCTATCTACACTTCAATTAAACATTTTCGACACCAGCTAGGACAGAAGTTTATTATATTTACCGATCATCGTCCCTTAACTTCCGCCAGATCTGTCCGCCAGATGGCGATACAAGAAACTTTCCTTGTGTATCATTCCTTTCGCCAGATGGCGATAGAAGAAACTTACAAACTTTTTGTAATTCTACAACTGGCAACACAAGACTCAACTCTTTTGATAACTTGCAACCGCTGGCTAGTCAACCAGTCGTATTTATTGTGCCTCCCGCACAGTGTGGACCTACTCTGCGATATTCCGCAGCACCTTGCTACTTTTCACTGATTCGCTAATGTCGGACTTACCCTACTCGACTATCTTTAATAATTTTATTTTATACTAGAATCATGTAGCCTTTTTTTAACTAACTTAATCTTTACTTTATTTATTATTTTTTATAATAAACTGTGATGTTAAATTTAAACGTTAACTTTCTTTCTTGCTTAATAATTGAGTTAGCTTAACACCACAAACTGTTATAAAAATTCATCATCCAAATAGAAACCACCTCGTTAATTCAAAAAGAAAGGCAGGCGAAAAAATTAAAAAATGGATAAAGTCAAAGAAAATTAAAACGTAAATAAAAAATATTAATAAAATATATAGTATATAGTTAAAACTCTCCTAATTTAATAACATATTTTTAAATGTAGTTATTCTAAATATTTATGATTCTAAATATTGATGAACCTAAATTATTATTTTGTTTCAGTAATTAGCGTTTAAGGTTCATGTTTCCTAAAGATTAAGCATGAAAAAATTGCTATTAACGGCATATTTTAAAATCAGTATTCTAAATTTATCCCGACTTATTGTTATCAAAGAATATGTAGATAAAAAAGTGCCGATGCGCAGTGGTTGAGAATCACTGGCCTAAACCAAACAGATCTTCACCGTTGCTGCAACATATCCTGAAGCGAATCAACTTTCAGCACGTTGATCCCTATAAAGATCTTTTCTATACATATAAAATCGGTAGATCTAAAGAAATATCTCTTGCCACAACAAGGACCACGCATTAACTGGTCGCCGTTTAAAACCCAACAGGCGCTCAGCATTAGGTATCTTATATAAATGCGAATGAGCAACTCGAAAACCGGATCGGTTTGAAAAATAAAATAGTAATAAAAATAAATACTAAGAAAAAAGGGGGCAAGTAGGGGTTCACGGAGAGGCTGTAAAACCACTTCGTCTTTTCTCTCTTCGTTAGCCATTTAATCGAAGCAACATTGTTGTTTAGAAGAGTGTACGTTGATGGTTTCACCAGTTTTGCGCATCGACATGAATCGATCAAATATTATCAACAGCGAAATATGAGAAGGTAAGAATCTCAACATTTTTTACAAGTTCGTATTCTCCGATTTTGTTTAAAATTCGTGTTATTTTTGTTTTGATTTTGGGAAATAATTTTTTCATTAGTGTTAGCATTCATGAAATATTTTTTCGTTAGTTTCATTGATCTTTTTTTTTTTTAAATTTTGCATTTTAATGTCTAAAAATTTCAATTATAACGAGTCGAGTCTCCCCCGACAGGTTAATGAGTGTTAGCATTTATGAAATATTTTTCCATTAGTTTCATTGATCTCTCTCTCTCTCTTTTGTTTTTTTAAATTTTCCTTATTACTAAATTTGACCGATATCGAATTTTTTGGTTTATTTGTTTAAATATTACCAAGTTCTAATAATTATTTATAGAGAAAATTTTGTTATTTAGAATTAAATTTTTTTTCATTAAATTTTAAATTTCTTTATTATTGTATTAACTTGATCAGGATGGTTTTGTTATTATTTCGCGTCTTAATCATTTAAGTTATTGTTTTGGACTGGAGAACGAAATTAAATTACCCTGTTATATTTGTTCTCATAATTTCATTCATAAGTTTTTTTTTATTTTTAAAGTTCTATTTGTTAAATATTTGAGAAAAAAATGTATAATCATATTACTTTAATTTCTTAACTCGTTTTAAACTGAGATAAATTTAAATTAATAATAATCTATGAATATCTTCTGTTTTGGTTTGGCCTTATAAATTTTAAAAGAAATTTATTCTATGAAATAAATCTAATAAATGAATCTATTCTATTGAATAAATCTATTCAAATGAATCTATTATCATTTTTATAGGGTAAACTAACCAGTGAAGGAACACTTAAGTTTCACTTGCCTTTTAAAAAATCATATTTATTTCAAAATTCGTAATTTTAGTTAAATGACAGAGTCAACATATTTGTTTTCTAATTGCAAATTATGTAAAAAAAATTGTAGAGAACTTATATAATATTGTTTTAAAGTTTTGGAGGTTCAAATAACAAGTAGTAAGAAGACCAAGTGAAGGAACAGCTCTTACCAGTGAATGAACACCCAGTAAAGGAACACTTAATTTTGGTTATTTTTTAATGCTCTTTATGAATTTATAAGCCATACACATACTTAAAAACAAGCCTATTCTTGAAATTATAACATATAAATACTTGGAAAATGTTAACTTTTTTTTTGTAATCATGAATTAAAAATTAAAGTGTCAACATATTAACACATACTGTTCATTCACTGGGAAATCTATGCCCAGTAAAGGAATATGCCTGTTCCCTCACTGGTTAGAAGTTGTTTTTCGTATTTTTAACATACTTTTGATGCGGAACATCACTAAAGGTACAAGAAAGTTAAAATTTATCTTTTATTTTCATTAACTTAGAAAAAAACCCAGTAAAGGAACACTTGTTCCTTCACTGGTTTTTCATCGTTTGGTGATCCAGTGAATAAACGCCCCCTTATCTCAGTACTTTATTATGCTATGATGCTTAAAAAAAAAAAAAAAAAAACGTAACTTCAATAACTATATTTTAAATTCTCTTTTTCGCAGTGAGAAAAATAAAACTATTACATGCAATTAATTCCTCTTCAAACATATAAATACAAACACTTACCTTATAATTTTTTCAAAGAAACAAGGTGTTGCAGAGATAATAACAAATTAAAAACTTTTTCCAGAGAAGTCTATTTGAACAGGCTAGATGACTTCCTATTGTTTGGCAGTAAGCTATAGTTACCAATCAATCTAAAGAAAAACTTTTAAATTCTTATTTTTAATCAATATATATGAAATGTTCCTTCACTGGTTGGTTTACCCTAATACATTAAATATATTATGTAAGTGTAATACCAATAAATTAGTATTAAAGCGAAAGAAAATTATTTTATGTCTCATGATTTTAAGTATATTAATTGGCTGGTTTAAGCCATATATATATATATATATATATATATATATATATATATATATATATATATATATATATATATATATATATATATATATATATATATATATATAAACGTTTTTCTTTTTTTATATATATTTTGCACATATTTTTTTTTTTTTTTAATTTTGAGTTTAATTGCTAAAGTGAATCTGTCTTACTATAAATAAACATAAATATGTTATTTCTAATTGTTTAAATCCTGAAAAAAATATCTCTGTAGAACAAATTAATGTAAGAAAGTTTTGGTTTAGTTAATGTCTCTAAAACTGCTTCACCAATGCTAGAAAAACGATAAAAGTTCGTTTAAAATAGTTTATTAAAATTTTAAATTTTGCCTAGTTATACCTTTTATGTATTTAATTTTAATTCTTTTAAATAGAAAAATTGAAAATCATTACTATTTTAAGTATTGAGGATTGTAAATGGTTATCTCAGTTTTTTAAAAAAATATCTTAAAAAAGAAAAATTTTATGTACGTGAATTTTTTGTAGTTCGCTTTTAAACAGTATGACATGTTATAGGAACCTAAAACATTTCTGTGCCATTAAGACATTCACTTAGTTGAAATGACTTGGTTCCCTTTTACTTTGAAAATATACATCATTAACAAATATTAATAGGGTATTTAAGATCGTTCACCTGTTTTGAGCTTATATGCACTATGGTTCTGTAAATATACACCATAGCAATTATTCATCCGTAACCAAAAAAAAAAAAAAAATTTTAACTTTAAAAGATTCATTAATTGTATTTGTTTGAAATGTCTTTGTCCTCTTTAACAAGAGTTCCCAAAATTTTAAAAAAATACTTATTTATTTAATTCAACTGACTTTTATTTTAAATCATTGATATAAATCCCTTAATTTTTTTTATTTTTTAAAAGACATCATTGAGTCGAAAATAATTTTATATAATATTATTTAGAAACGTATTCTTTGGATTGAGAATTATGATTTTTTTTTATTGTCTGATTTCATTGATAATAAGGGTTTTATCAGAAGAAATCCTTGGTTAAAACTGCTACCAAATAATCTTTTTATGTTATTTCTTTTCTGTAAATCTTTTTCTTAATTTTTTATTCACAACGAAACTCTCTTTCTCACACCCTGTCTTTTAATCTATTTTTAGTTCAAGTGTGCATTAATTACCATTTTATCGATTATCCCATTAATTCGTGGGAAAGGCTTTTTCCCTGGACGTACCAATAACCTAAAACAAAGCATTGTAAGGGTTTACTTTGCAATATTTTCCCTAACTTTTATTGGGGCGCATAACGATTTCGTGTCACTTTGATAACTGTTCTCTGTCTCATAATTATTAAATAAATTTTGTGCCCTTTTTCCCTGCCTAAGACCTGTTTTTATCCTTCCATTCGGCAACGACGTTATAAGCCGGTAGGATGAAACGGTAGGGAAGCATCAAAGATATGGAATATCTGATTCAAATGGATAACTGAAAGTATATCAATCAACATCTTCTTCATGGCTACTTCAAATTAGAGGAGAATGCTCAGTGGTGATTCTGAAATGTTGTGATTGCTTATTGGAAATGCATAGACCTTGACCCTGGAATGGCTTACGATGCGTTGCTGAGATGTTTGACTTTCCCTTCCGTCTTACCATTAAAGAAAAATTGCATCGGATTGTTAATAGACATAAAAGAGTTTTGGATTTGCAATCCCTTCCTTTACAAGTTACTTTCGGAAAGCGTTGATATGCCTCCCCTTGGTGCTCTGGATTGTTTCGTCAATGATTTGTTCTCATCCCGCCTCATTCAAGAAGAAACTTTTTTTTTTTTTAATATCAACTTTCTATTTTGATTATGTAGTTTTTAAATTGTCTTCATGGAGTAGTTCGAACATTCTTCAGCTACGTATCCTTTGTGGTATTTTTTATTTATTTATTATTATTATTTTACAATTCTTTATGTGTAACTCATAAAACATTTATTTATTGAATTTTTATCGATTAATGAAGACGCACTCATATAAATTAACAAAAAGAATTAATTTTGATTATAAATTTCGAATTTTTTTTCTCATCCTGGATGTTTTAATTGAAATGATTATTTTTTATTCATAGATCTTATTTTCATTGTTTAATACATATGTTTACCTTTACATTTCTAAAAGTCGTTTACTATCACAGAAAAAAAAAGTTTTTTTTGAGAAATTTTTATTTTTAGTAAATTGATTTATTTTGATTGGCATGAAAAATGTTTGGAGAAATTATTTTCAATTTCCATTAACAAACCAAGTTTATAACAGGGAGTCAATTCCAACATAAAGATAAAGTGACCTTAACACAAATTGACAATTAATATAATTCGGATACACTCAAGGTAATTTCAAAATAGAAATGAAAGCATTAAAAGTGACAAATGCCAGATTGTGACTAATTAAACCACCAATTAAAATATCAACACAAAAAGTACTTTAAAAAATATCCGAACTAAAGTTTCTGAAAATTTATGTCCAAAGGGAAAGAAAAAACTTTGTGAATGTAAAAGAAACATAAGGTAATTTGCAACCTAAACAAACTTGCACTTCAGATTAAAAATAGGAGAAATAGCTAGGTCAGTCAAATTTTAAAAACTGATTTACATTATGCAATATTAAGTTTGAAAGCTTGCATTGGATTTCAATTAGTGATTGATTGTGTTAAACAGATTGTAATGCAAATCTGAGAGACTGATCACCTTTTCTGATTATAAAAGCAATTTGTTCTTACACAATTTTCCTGAAATCCTGGTTAACGATTGCAATAAAAATACCAGTTAAGAAAATAAAAGTATAAACAAAAATGAAGAAGGTAGAAAAAAAGAAAGAAAAATAAAAATAATAAAAGAAAGAAATGAAAAAAATGTAAAATCAAAGAATAACAAAATAATGAAAATTTTCATGAAAAGGTTAAAGAAAAGAAAATTTTGGACATAAAAAAATAAATAAAAAAAAAATAAGAATAACAAGAATGTAAACAAAGTGAATATGAACTATAATAAAATATGGACTAAAAAAATAAAGATGGCAAAATAATCTTGAATTTTTCTAATATTCTTGAAACTGATTATGGTAATGGGTGCCACATTGTTGATAGAATTATGCAAATCAAAGATAAAATTCCCAACTTTTGGAAATTTTACAAAATTTTCATATATTTTGCTATTGACACGACGAATGTAAAAAATAATAAATAAAGTGAAATAAAAAAGTCTTAAACTTTAGAATAACGACCAGTCATTTTTTAAAATTTTATTTTCAAACAGAGTAAATGATACTGATGTCTAATTTCAGATTGAAATTTTTCCTATAAAACTGTTTTACATTTTAACTAACACATTTTTAAAATGTTTATATAAATTATTTCCTTCTTGATTGAAGATTTGACTTAAATTGTGTTATTACAAGGAAGAAAACTTCTTGAGGAATAACTTTATTGTGATCTTCAAACAAAGGATTTTGAACTGAGAAAACTGAGCTCATAAAAACTATAAAAAATGAAATTCAAACTCTTAAATTTGCTGGTAGCGCTAATACAGATTTTTTACTCGAACACTTTAATTGTGTTAAAATTTTTACCATGTATACAAATATGTATTTTTTATACTTCATTACTTTTATATATTATTAATATTACAAATTTCATTCTTTTCATTTTAATTGTGCTCTATCATGGGGAAAGTTTTGCAAAAAGGCAATTTTTAAAATTTTTTTAGATAGTAGTTAAAATTTTTTGGCGTGGGGAAATGTAACTTAAAAACTTGAACTAATCTTTTATTTTATTTCTGTAAATCTTTTCCTTTATTTATTATTCAGACTGAAACTCTTTTAATCTTTTTTTAGTTCAAGTATGTATTAATTACCATTTTGGCAATTATCCCTCTAACCAAATCGTGGGAAAGACTTTCATAAACAATAATCTAATTTAATTACAATTTCATTCCCCGAAATAATATATTCTCTTTCATTAATGGAATCTGTTTTATAATATGCATTCACAGTGTAGAACCATATTTCCTAATGTTTTTCAAATATTTGATGAATCACGCGAACAGAATTTACTTGAGATCACTTTTGCTAAGGATTTTTTATTCTTCCAGAAAACATTTTCTTTTGTTGTAGGAAACTTTAGAAGCACTTATTGCAAATAAGTGCTTCTACAAGTCGATACCATCGATAATAAAAATAATCTATCACACATTGGACCTCCATCACTTTTTAATGAAATTGAAATACACTTGCAGTAAATCACTAATTGTTGATGTTTTTATTTATAATGCATCTAGATTAACCTCCTACATTGGCAAAGACTTAGTTTTTTTTTCAAAGACGAACTCCATTCTTCAACATTTTTTTATCTAAAAAAAATAATTTGAATTTATTGCTCTGCTGTCTTACTTTTAAAAAATCATAAGATTTAAAAAAAAAAGTTTAATGATTAGACCGTTTCGTTTTGAATAATAAATTAAGAATAAGAATTACAGAAACCTTTTTATGCTATATATATATATATATATATATAATATGTAGGGGTTTGTGCAGCATAAGGGTAAAATAACGACGATAATATAACATTGAAACTTAACATTTAATAGAAATAAAATGAAATAAGTGTTTAAGGGTGAATGACATGATACGGGAGGGCTGCCTTCACGCAGTGGTCTCCGAATCGCATGTAAATAAGAAATTAAAATGTTCTATGGATAAAGTTCAGAGTTAATTATAAATTCGGGAGTTTCCCATCGGGACTTCCCCGTCAGGTCTCGCTGGCGCCTCTCAACGACAAAAAGGATGATGCAATGTTCGCAGCTATTACACTATGGTATTGAAACTCTACAGAATTCGGCCATCCTGCAGCAAAATGTCCGCATTTTCTGTTACAACAGCTTCAGACACAGTTACCTGAAAAAAAAGAAAGAAAAAGAACGAGAAAGCAAAGTATAAAAATATAAAAAGCAATTTTTTAGTTTACTGACCACGGTTTCATGTGGTCAGCTGAAGATGAAGTGTTTATTGGTCCATCATGATTCCCCACTTTTAGCACATCGTATCGGTCATTCTTCTTCACTTTTGTGATTTTGTATGGACCGAAGAACTTTGGTCTTAATTTGAGACCAGATCCAAACTGAGTTCTTTGGATAGCAACTAAGTCTCCTTCTCGATATTCGCTGGCTTTCTTTCTTCGTTTATTGTATTGCCTGTGATTCTCTTCTTGGATTTTCAAAATATTCTTTTTGGCTTCTTCTCGAATGTTCTCTCTATCTTGGATAAATGATTCTATGTGCTCTTCCTCCAAAATTTGCAGAATTTGTAAGTCCTCTTTTGTTCTCATTTTCACTCCAGTTAAAAGGGTGTCTTCTGAGTGCTCCGAGAAACTGTAGAATTAATGGTACGCTGTACGTCTGGAACAAATTTGTACCACTTAGTAGGATCTTCTATCGCAAGTTTTGCTAGTATCGGTATAAGGATCTTATGCATTATTTCCACTTGTCCGTTACCACGAGGAATGCCTGTTGTTATTTTCACATGTTCGATACCTTCATCTTGGCAATAAGTCTCAAAATCTGTTGAAGTAAACGCTGTACTTCTGTCAGTAATTATTCGTGAAGGATTCCCAAAAGTTATCTGTTGAGCTTTTAACTTATCAATTGCATCTTGACTCGACGTTGATTTGGTTGGGTAGAACCAAAAAACTTGGTAAAAGCATCTACCACGGTGAAAATATGTTTATAGTTTTTATTAGTTGAAGGCATGGGACCAATGAAATCGATATGGTAAGTATCTAAGGGAATATTATTTTTAGGAATCTGGTTCAAAAACCCTTCTTTTTTTCCTGCCTTCCTATTTACTAATATACATTCTACACAATTACTTACAACATTTTCAACACATGTCTTCATATCTGGAAAATAATAGTTTTGTTTAAGTACATCAAGAGTTTTAGCAATACCAAAATGACCATTAGCATGTGTAGATTTGATAATGTCAGTTTGCATGTGTTGTGGAACCACTAACAAATAATTATCATTCTCAAGTTTATATAAAACATTATTTTTTAACACAAAATCATCTATTGATTTATTTTCCAAAAATTGTTTAATAGAGTTAATGTATTCATCATTTATCTGGTTAGTAACAATTTTAGAGGTTATTTCGTCACAAGTAATATGCATAATAGGATATCTACTTAAACAATCAACATGTTTCATTTGTTTACCTGGGCGATGTACAATTTCATAGTCAAAGTCTTCCAAAAATAAAGCCACCATTTTAGGAGTTAATTGTTTTTTACTCATAGTCTTTTGGAAAGCTGAACAGTCTGTTACAAGTTTAAATTTATTTCCTACCAAATAATTTCGGAATTTTTTCTAAGCCTCAATTATAGCTAACACTTCAAGTTCATAACTTGAATAATTCTCCTCTTGAGGAGTCGTTTTTTTACTCATATAGTGTATTGGGTGTAATTTGTTATCATCAGATTGTTGAAAAAGAATAGCACCATACCCAAATTTACTTGCATCGGAATGCAATTCAAGCTTTGCTCCTTGTTTAAAAATGTGTAGCACTGGATTTTCAGAAAGTTTTTGTTTTAAAGTTTGAAATGCTGTTTGTTGTTCTGGGCCAAAATAAAATACACTGTTATCCCGAAGTAAATCACTTAATGGTTTAGCAATTAAAGTATAGTTAAGAATAAACTTCCTAAAATATCCGGTTAAACCAAGAAAGCTCTGCACCTGTTTAGTAGATTTAGGTACAGGAAAATTTTGAACAGCTAATGTTTTTTCGGAAGAAGGTTTAATGGTACCGTTCTCAATAATGTAACCCAAAAAGTTAATTTTAGACATCAAAATTGGTATTTCTTTAAATTAAGTTCTAGTCCAGTGCTTCTATTTCACTTCCTGCTGGTATAAAAATATCATCCATGAAGATGACAACAACATCTTCTCTAAGAAGATCACGAAACACATAGTTTATGTACCTCTGGTATGTACTAGGGCTATTACACAACCCAAATGGCACTTTATTAAACTCATACTGCCCATCAGGTGTTACAAATGAGGTATACTTTTTACTATCCTCGCCTACGTCTATATGGAAAAAATTGTTACGCAACTGAAGTTTACTATATACTTTGCCACACTGCAACTTGTCTAACACATCTTCAATTTGAGGTAAGGGGTATCTATCATTAATTGTTTTAGAATTTAATTTCCGGTAATCTATGCATAATTTTAGGCTATTATCTTTCTTTTTCCAAAGAACTATTGGGGAACAATAATCAGAGCAACTCTCTCTAATTATGTCTGTTTTTAACCATTCAGATATTTGATCACTTACTTTTTGTTTCTCAGAAAAAGAAAACCGTCTAGCCCTTTGACATACTGGAATTTCATCTTTTAAAATAATTTTCATTGTTAACTTAGTGTCTTTAATTTTGTTTGGTTTGTAATTATTAATCAACACTGACAGTTCGTTTCTGATACAAGAGTGTCCCGCAGTGGACTGATCGTTAAGACACGGTTCCCAGCAGATCACCGAAGTCAAGCATCACTGGCTGCGGTCAGCGTGCGGGTGGGTGACCACTTGGATCAGGCTGCGTAGGGACCGAGGGTGTGCGGTATTGGTCCTCGTTAAACTGTTCTACCGTAAAGTGCTCGACTTCGCGTGCAGGTCGTTGGGCTACCGAAGTAGGGGTGCCATCCCCTCTGCAGAGGATCAAAATTGTGATGGCATGTCTTCGGATCATCCTCAGGGATGTTTCCCAGACCGTCGCCAATAGCCCATTGTGCAGCTCTAGTGCGACGTAAATTAACTACATCTACATCTGATACAAGAGTCATTAACATGTGATAAATCAATTTCATCATTACTATACACATTGTTGATATTAAATAAAAAAACATTCACAGGAGTAAGAGTCATTAATATTGAAACAAGAACATTCATAAAAATTCTCACTTTTAGAAGTTAAGATTTGAGTATTTACACTTGAAGAAAGCTGACCTAGTTTTATTAATTGCTCGTAAATCGTTGGGTTTAGAATCGCTTCTACTTCAAGATTATCCGAAACGGCGGCGCTGACCTTCAACCCTGACTCATTAGGATTTACAGCCATTTTCATTTCAACAAGTTTCGCTTTTTGCCTATCCCCAAAACATGACGTCAGTATTATATTAGAAAATGGCAGATTTCTTATTTTTATTTTATTTGAATTAATTACCGATATTTGAGATCGCTTCTGGAATCATATGTTTTATTCGTTCTATTTGGACAGTGACGTGCAAAATGATTAATTTCTCCGCATACGTAACATTGTTTCTCCTCTCTATTTTGTTTATTTATCGTTTGAGAAAAACGATCCGGATGATTTTTTCTGAAATCTCTGTTTTCATTTCGAAAAAAAGTGTTCTGGCTTCGAAAAAAAATGTTCTCCCCGTATGTTTGGGCTACTCTGTGTGGCATATTTTTTGACGTTATGCAAATGTCTAACTCTCGTGCTAACTCGACGGGACTAAACCAATTTTCTCCCTGACACGGATTAAAATATGACTCGCCATCTCTTTATTTAATGTCTCAATTATTTTATCGGATATAATTAAGTTGCATAATGATTTAAATTTTTCAACTTTACGTAATTTGCAATAATACTCGAAATGTGAATTTAAGCGAGTAGCAAATCGAATATATGTTTCTTCTTTAAATTTTAAGGCATTTTTAAAGTTATTCAAACATTCTTGGGGAGTTTGTTGAAAATCGCGCAATATTAAAGCTTTTAATTTTTCATAGTTTTTTAGATCATCATTTTCAATATATAACAAGACACTGCTTTTTCGCCTAGTATATTGATTAAGATTTCGGCTTTAAGCCCCTCATTTATGGTTTTCGTAGCAAAAGCTCTTTCCAACGTGGAAAAAAATAGATTAAAATTTTCACGTTTCGATGGAACTGGAAGAGATAAAGTTTTAATGCTATGAATTAGATTCTCAATGTTTATTTCAGGTGTATCATTTATTGTTTTGGGTGGGTTAATTTCAATGCTTTGTTTTTCGCCTCTAATAAAAGCATTTCTTTTTCGAGTCTTTCTAATTTTAATTTTTCTAACTCAACTTGAATTTCGCTTTGTTTAAGTTCCCTGTCCGCTGTTTGTACTCTTTCTTCTACGGCGTTAGTTATTAAATTTTTGACAAATTCTGAATCATTTTTAAATATTTCGGTACATTCAATTTTTTCTTTTAATTTAACGATATTATCGCTGCTGTCTGCGATACCTCCTATTTCCTCTAATACTTTTACTAGGTCTTCTTTCTTTGAATTTTTATACATTTTTAAAATTGAAAATTTCCTACCTTGATTGTGAAGAAACTCCGTGTCCGATGGTAATCCAATGGTTCGTTGATTCAGATCAGATGATAAATCTCGCTTCCCTTTACGGTATATTCAAGGATTTCACTGATTACTGCACTTCTCTCCTCCTGATCACTACTGTCCTTCTGATTTGCACAGAATAATCCAATTATTCCGGTGATGTATCCAGGTGATTCAGATTTCAGAAAGTTTCAGGATCTTTCAGGATGATTCGAAAGTTTCAGGAAAGTTTTCTGCACTTCACGGAAAAGTTGACTGCCCTTCTCGACAGGTTCAGTTTTTGCTGATTTCGGAATGTTCACAGGTTTCTGCTGCTGCTTTTCTCCATTTGCTGATTTTTTGCTGCACTTCTCCGCTCCTGATCACTACTGCCCTACACGGCAGATTTAAGCATTGGTACACTTCTCGGAAAATTCGTGAATTCCAACTGCCCTACTCGGCAGATTCAAGACGGAATTTTAAAACAGGAACAAAATTCGAGTGAATGTTAATTTAAGTTTCTGCTCCTTCACGAGCGTAGAATTTCGGTGATTCCCCTTCTCGGGATTTAAAACAGGAACAAAATCTACGGCTCCTGCACGAGCGTAGAATTTCACTTTTATTTCACAATTCGTAGATTATCCCCTTCGCGGGATTTCAAAAGTTATTTGGCTGATTAATCCCCTGCTCGGGATTTCAAAGTTCAGTTCAGAAATTTTTTCCACATCCCCTACTCGGGATTTCAAAGTTCAAAAATTTATGGCTCGATATTCAAATCTCGGACGCAAGCCCCCATAATTTGTAGGGGTTTGTGCAGCATAAGGGTAAAATAACGACGATAATATAACATTGAAACTTAACATTTAATAGAAATAAAAGGAAATAAGTGTTTAAGGGTGAATGATATGATACGGGAGGGCTGCCTTCACGCAGTGGTCTCTGAATCGCATGTAAATAAGAAATTAAAATATTCTATGGATAAAGTTCAGAGTTAATTAAAAATTCGGGAGTTTCCCATCGGGACTTCCCCGTCAGGTCTCGCTGGCGCCTCTCAACGACAAAAAGGATGATGCAATGTTCGCAGCTATTACACTATGGTATTGAAACTCTACACACATACACACACACACACACACATATATATATATATATATATATATATATATATATATATATATATATATATATTTATATATATATATATATATATATTTATATATATATATATATATATATATTATATATATATATATATATATATATATATATATATATTATATATATATATATATATATATATATATAATATATATATATATATATATATATATATATAAATAACAGAGCTTCATCCCTGTTATCAGTGGTGTATTTAGCTTTAATAATGCAGTCGTAAGCCATGTTACACACAAAAAATCTTTATTAATGGTAGTAGGCTGGTATCGATAACAGTCCACATCCGCTCTCCACAAGGGAGAGGGTGGACAAGACTTCGGACAATTCTGGAACAAATTACCAGGATCACAACATGATGGAAAAAGCATGCGAAAAGCATTGCTCTCGCTTTTATACTAACACAGATTTGAGTAAACAGGCACAGTCGTTGGCATACTTGTATCCTTACGCATTAAGGAAAATCATTTCATGCTTCCTTATATGGAAGTGAAAGGGGGAGAGATTCTATAAATAACTCAATCGTATGTTTATCAGCCTTGACTTCCCAAAATAGAATCTCTCTACACTTATTCTTTAACAAAGACATTTTATTAAAACGAAAGAGATTTAATTCTTTTATTAATACAAAAGTATTATAATTTTTGTATTACATCCCCCCCAAAAAAGATTTTTGGCAAGCCAAAATGAAATCATAATAAAATTTAGAATTCTCTGAACTTTTAAAATTTATGTTGGTACGACTGTTCCTTTTCACTACTAAAAATAACATTTTTTCAATTATCTGTTAAAAAAAAAAAAAAAAAAAAAAACAACTATATACAATGACAATAATAAAAACATGATAATACATGATATTGAGAGATCCAGACGGGTCAATCCAAAAATATTTTATAATACTTTTCTCAACTTGTTGAGAAAAAAAAAGTTCAACTTTCATCGCCCTCACATCCAATTGATGTTGAGGTAAATCTCCACACGCGATTCGGATCTCCCAAAAAAAAATATAGGGTGTACTTCTTCCATTGAAGAAAGTAACATATTTTGTTTTGTTTTGTACACTATTCATGATTTAATTTCAACATTTGTGGGATGTTATATTTCCTAAGATTTGATACATGTACTATTTCAAAATTTTGTTTACTTAAATTTTTCTTTTTATTTCCTATTTTTTCGTCGATGTTAACCTGATAATGTATGCACCCATTACCTAGTTCTATCTTCGAATCATTTGAAATGTTTGGCCTTTCTTTCTTTTTCCTATTTTTTCTGTACTTTTTGTTATTAACTTCTTGGTCATTCTTTCTTTTTCCTATTTTTCCTGTTCTTTTTATTTTTGTTACCCCTCACATTTTTTATTTTCAAAATGTTTACTTTTACTGAAACATCTTAAACTTTTTTCAAAATGTTTACTTTTATTGAAACATCTTAAACTTTCATTTTTCAAAATGTTTACTTTTATTGAAACATCTTAAACTTTCATTTTTTTTCACAATTTTTGACCTTAACATTATGAGAATTCTGTTGTCTAATGTGCAAGGATAAGTTGTCATTGTTAGAATTAGCAGAGATGATCAGTCTCTTACCAACTTGAGTAACAACTGGCCGGACACAATTAATAAACAAACAAAAATCTTTGCAAGTTTGCAACCCTACTAAAGCATATGATAAATCAGTATCAAGTATAAAAACTTAGCTGAATTAACAATTTCGCCTATCGTAATAAGGGGAAACTCACAATTTTTGTTAAGTGTGAAATGTCTTTTTGTTTGGGTAACATTTAATTTTTCACATTTTTAATAGGAATATTTAGTTTTGACCAAGTCCGAAAAAGAAAAAGCATTAAAAATTTCTTTTAGTTTTGTTTTTGTTTGAAAAGCTGAAAAATTTTGAATTTAATTTTGTTTGCCGTCACAAATTTAATTGACGTTTGAAACACATTTATTTCCCTGAAAAACATTTTAAATGCATAAAAATACACTATTATATAATATTTTTAAAGAAAAGCAATCTAAACACAAGAAATGCAATCTAACTATTCATAATATAACATACTCAGTTATTCATAATTTATAAAGAAAAAGCAATATAAAACAAGAAATGCACTTTAACTCTTAATAAAATTCTATTGATTAAATTTCATTATAAAAGTTTAGAGCACTTTCATATCCAATATCAATAAACTATTTAATCATGCTAGTGAGAAAGAAAAATAAGAGGATAAAAAAAAATATATATCTACAGTACTTTCTTTTCTTTTTTGCTAACCTTTTTTTTTTTTTTTTCGGCGTTCATGACTTTTTATGTTGAAGAGAAACAAAAAATATATCATTGCACTTCATGAATATTCATGATTAAGATTCCCGCACATTCACTTTTGTTTTCACATAAATCTTCCGGATTTTACAGGCGTTCACATATCACTGGTGTTCACAGCAACTTTTTAATGAAAGGACTTTTAATAAAGAAGCAAAAAGCTTCTCTCTAAATTTAATATAAATCGCGCACATTTACTTTTGTTTTCACAATTTGAGCACTACGGAATTGTAGGGTCATCTTGATCAACACTATGGGTTTCAGAGAGGCATGTGACGAGCTCGAGCCAACGTCAGCATTCTCACAGCGATGATGGTACGGGTAGTTTATGATGGAGTGGTAAAACAGACCTTCCTTCATTCGTTTTTCACCGCGGACTAGGCACTTCTTTCTTTCGTCCTTCGTCCCCCGGGATGAGGTTTTATCAACGTTGTAGTCAGCCGGAAAATAGATAACAATGGTTTCCTCAGCAAGTAACATCCTGACGTCTTATAATAACAGAGCTTCATCCCTGTTATCAGTGGTGTATTTAGCTTTAATAATGCAGTCGTAAGCCATGTTACACACAAAAAATCTTTATTAATGGTAGTAGGCTGGTATCGATAACAGTCCACATCCGCTCTCCACAAGGGAGAGGGTGGACAAGACTTCGGACAATTCTGGAACAAATTACCAGGATCACAACATGATGGAAAAAGCATGCGAAAAGCATTGCTCTCGCTTTTATACTAACACAGATTTGAGTAAACAGGCACAGTCGTTGGCATACTTGTATCCTTACGCATTAAGGAAAATCATTTCATGCTTCCTTATATGGAAGTGAAAGGGGGAGAGATTCTATAAATAACTCAATCGTATGTTTATCAGCCTTGACTTCCCAAAATAGAATCTCTCTACACTTATTCTTTAACAAAGACATTTTATTAAAACGAAAGAGATTTAATTCTTTTATTAATACAAAAGTATTATAATTTTTGTATTACATATATATATATATTATCCAGTATAATATTACCTTGCGCACATCCATCTTCGGGCCAATCCAAGGCAACTAACAAATTAAACGCGCTTCAGTAGAGCAGTAAGAACGCGTCATTAAAAAGATCCTTCTATTTACGCTTCTGTTTTCAGATTTTGTAATCTGAATATTTTATTACGAACATATTTTAAATCAATTTTGAAAGATTCCGGTACGTATAAGTTCTTCGAATTCGCTACTCGCTTTATAGATTTCGTTTTGTGTTTTCTTCACATTTTATTTTCTGCTTTTTGCTTGATATGTTTTCTTTCGTATATATTTTTTACTTTATTGTGTTCTATTTTCGTTTCATTTTTTTTAGTGCTTCTCACACTATTGTATTGATATATTTTGCTTTGGCTATATTTATGCAATATTAGGAAGCACTCCTTTTTGCGGATGAAATTACGTGAGCTGATGAACAGATCATATCTTTTCATTATATAAATATAAGTAAAAAATATAGAGAAAAGACGGAAAATAATAAAGATTAATGAACACACCTTACAGGGAGGGGAGATATTCTAGATTCCAGAGGGGGTCCCAAATTGTCCTTCAAAATTAATTTACATACGTAACGTTCTCCATTTAAACGCAAAGAATTCTCGAAAATTTTTTATTCATTGATTATCCTTTTCAGAAAGACAAATTTTTTTATTCATTGATTATCCTTTTCAGAAAGACAAATTTTTTTATTCATTGATTATCCTTTTCAGAAAGACAAATTTTTTTATTCATTGATTATCCTTTTCAGAAAGACACATTTTTTTTATACGGAAACTCTTCATTCCCCAAAATAGCTTAAGATCAAATAAAATAGAATCCGAATCCATGGTTACATTCTCACAACTTTTGAGTGACCCAACTTATTATACCCAGATTGTAACCATCCAAAATGGGAATTAATTAAACATATTTAATTCTTTCATTCTAAAAAATTTTACAGAAAATGCCCCTCCCTATCCATAAATCGCAAACCGTAGTTTCAAATGAGTTAGCAAGTTCATATCCTTTAGTTTTTAACTCATTCAATATGAACGCATCTGGCTTATTTAAGGTTAAGTTTAAAATAAAATGTGTTGCTAAACATTGGATTTGAACTATCACTTTTATTTATGAGTTTCAGAGAAATAACAGGATAATCTTTTTCACATGCTTTGGTTTGGCCAAAAGAATATATTGCTAATTTTTCATAGCCTACGGGTTTTAATTTTAGCTCTTTTGTTAATTTAGAACTTATAAAATTCGTATGAGATGCATTATCAAGAATTGCGTTTGCCAAAATAGAATTTTTATCCAAATAAGCTAATATAGAACATGTTTGTAGAAAAGCTTTATCTTTGCAATATGCATTTTTTGTGTGAAACAGAAATATTCTCTACATTTATTTTTGAGTTTGACTGATATTTATTCGAGTTACTATCGTTTTCCGAATCTTTTGTTTTCATTTCATTAGCTTTATTTTACATAATTTTGTGGTTTAAGAGTTTTCCTACAAGCTGATTTGTGATGGTATTTAGAATTACATATTTTACATACAATTCCAGATGTACATAATTTACTGAAATGGTTCGTTTTGAAACAAACCCAACATCGTCCGTCAGACATAAGTTTACTAGTTTTTTGTTTCAACATCCAATTTTGTACTATCAACAGAATCATGCGAATTTATCAAACCGCAAAAAAATACAAATATTTTTAAACTGAGTATGCTAAGTTGAAGCTGTGGCTACGTTTTTAGGTTTAGACTAATTCTTTTGATAATTTTGAAAAGGGGTGCGTTTAGTTTCGTAATTTTTGGGGCTACTTTACAGATTCACAAATTTCTCTTGGCCCGACCTCGTTTCTTAAAAATGTCATTATTTCCGAAACTTCACAATTTTTATCACGTTTCCGATGAAATTCTAAAACTTGGGGCAATAATTTCAATAACAATGGGCTTAATAAATGAGCATACGATCCCTTGGTAACATTTAAAACACGTAAATTTCTTATGTTTACCTCTGTTTCATCATATAGTTTACGCAAACCTCTAACATAAGATGAGTTTCTAACCGGCTCCAAATTTACCAATTTAGTCATATATGAATTTGTAATGAAATCAGTTCTACCGTAACGCTGTTTTAATAGTTCAATGCAAGAATCTTAATTTTTATCACTTAATTCAAATCCAGCAACAACATTATAGGCGGGGGTTGAAAGAAGGTACTGAAATTTTTCAATTTTTGAAAGGGAATAATTTGTACCTAAAGCTGTTTAAGAATTCCGCGAAATTAGAATCACTAGAAAAACTGGGAATTTCTAATTTAGCTAATGTGTTCAGTAGAAGTGTTGTGACTTAATTCAGCTACATTTCATTGTTCATTTCTTTAATTTTACTTTTTAACTTTATTATAGATGTAAGAATTTTTTCCTCTTCTGATACTTTGATTTCAGTTTTAGATTTTCGGGATCAGTAATGGTTTTTTTTAAGAATTTCTTCTTTTGTTTCTAATTGTTCGAGCAATTTTGAAATTGGTGTATCAGTTTCCGTTTGCTCATCCACGGAATTTATTCTTTTAAATAATCTTGTTATCACGCTTTTTACACTGCTTCGTTTTTCAATTAATTTACAAATCTTATCCATTTTCAAAACAGTAACAATATACGCTTTAAAATCTCCTACCTTGCAAATCCAAATGAATATGTATCAAATCCAAATCCAAGAATGTAATAATCCAATTACGTCCTATTTTTGCAAGATCGGTAGTTTTTGTACACTAATATTATAATTCCTCTTTGTACGAACAACCTTTTATCGTACAGTTCCAGTTCTTATTCCGTTTTAATTAGCGATATTCCCGGCCGATATGCACCATGTTGCAGAATGATTCACTGGCGAATGGGTGCATTAAATAAATAAACCATATTTAATAACAGACAAATTTAATAAACAATAAAACAATATGATACGAAATGGGGCTTTCCAATGAGCCATCCAGTTCAATCCATTGCCTGCCTCATTAGTGATTACAGAATTATTGTGAGTGATTGAAACGCCCTCTTCTGGTCAGGCAGAAATTCGTAACAACTTATTCAGTGGTTAGTTTGTACTAATTTAATAATAATATTAAATATTTTAAATACATTTATTAGATAATTTATCTGGTAAAAGTTTTAAAAAAATCTGATTTAAATTTAAAAAAAAAAAGGAAGTTTGTTTTAAATCAAATTAGTATATATATATATTTTTTTTTTTTAAATCAAGAATTTCACCAACCCTGATTCTGATTAATTTTTTAAGAACAAAATCAAGGTTAGGGTTAAAAACTGATTAAAAACATCAAAAACGTTCAAACAATCAGGATAGTTATGAAGTCATAATGAATGTTAAGTTTTTATCGTGTATTTGAAAGGAAAATACACAATTAATATAACACACAGTTAATAAAATATACAAATATTAAAATACTAACATATAAAAGCCAATATTCAATATTCATTCTAATGTTTAAATATATATTCTTACATATAAATATAGCCTGGTTGTCAGGGCGCTGAACTTACGACCGTGAGGAAGTGACTTCGAATTCAGCCAGCCGAAAACTCCCCGTGTAGTAAATCATTACTGGTGCACGCTAAATCTGTCGGGTCATAAAGTCATCCATGTCCCCATAACAAATTATACCTCTTGGGGTTCTGGATGAGATTGATCGTTCTCTGGTTCAGGTCAAAAATTCGATCTGTGGATGAATGTATAAATGAGTCCACCTTATAAACGAGTGTGTCCAGTATGGGTGTGTCATAAGTCGAATTCTTGGCCATAGATGACGCCACTGGAAAACAATCGCATCCCCAGTGCCTTAATGGCTTACGACAACAACAACATTTGTTTTGTATAAATTTTTTGTAGTCTTCTTTTATAGTTTGTGAATCACACGTGGTCAGATAATAAAAAATTTAATTTCACAACTAAGATGTTAGGACGACATTTAAGATACTGAGATTTTGACGCTTAAAAATTTTGGCTACGTATTCGACAGCTTTTTATGTTAGGTATCTTTATACTTACTCTTTGTATTGACTTATAAAACATCAACACTGTTTTAGATAATCTATGTTGAGGTTACAAGAAACAAAAAAAGACAATAATTTATATTCTTTTTTCGAAAAAATTGTATGCTTAGAAAACAATCAGCTGTTTTGCATAAAATAATTTTAAACTGCGGAATGTTTTTAATTTCTTAACAAGGTTTTATTCTTAGATAGCTGGCAATTTTAAAAAAAAAAAAAAAAAAAAAAAAAAAAAATAACTTGACAATAATTTAAAAGGAACTTTACTTTAAAAAAGACCTAAATTAAAATTAAAGTACTAAAAAGATTAAGTATATTAATGAAGAAATAATATACGTGGTAACGTAAATAATAAGATTTTTAAAATGTTATAATTTAATTAAATCGTTGGTTAAATAGTTCTGCGAAACTCTCCCGGACAGGTGATTAAAAAGTTTATTTTAAGATTAAGACGATATATAAGATGATGAGAAATTTTAAGATGCTTAAAAATGTAGACTACGTATTCGTATTAATAATTATAAAATATTTATTGATTATATTATTATTTTATTCCAAATCTATTATATTTATTCCAAATCTATGCATGCGTATGTATGTTATTGAAATTGTATCAATTATTGAGAAAACAAGCTAAGAAATAAAATATTATCGCATTAAATAAGCACAATCTGGTGTATATTCATATTCCATCAGAAGCATGCTTTTATAAAATTCGACATTCGTTGAATAAAATGCTTTTTCATTTAATAAAATGTTTTATTCAAATTTCTTTACTAAATTGCAAATAAATTTTTAGACGACTACAAAAGAAACATCGTATTTTATGATTTATAAAAATATAAAAATGAAAAGATTAGCAAAATAATATGAATAAAATTTTACGCTACGCGCGTGAAGCGTAACATTTTATTATTAATCGCCCCCATTTAAATATTTTTATTGTCGCCAAATTATTTTTTCAAAAATAATTAATTTTAAATTTTCTCAGCATCTACTAAATAAAAACAGTTGAAACTTTCGATTTTTCAATTGAAAAATATGTAGATTAATGTGGTATAAAAGAAATTCATGCCTTCAAAATTTTTTCATCCTTAACTTCATTTAGCTGTAGCCGTTTGAAAGTTAGGATAGGATAGTTACGGACTTCAATCACCCTGTATATTTTATTTTAAAACTGCCGTAGAACAGCCGACCTAAGTTTGAGTTTACGGCTACCAATGTTCAACTCTGTAGCCTTGTAATTTTGAACCCAATCCAGAAAACAAGGGAACTTCTGGATCAATACGTTAAGTGGGTATTTTATTTTATAATCGTCGTTGAACAGCCGGCCCAATGTTTTGGGTTTATGACTACTGTAAGGTCCTCGATAGCTTTGAACTGTATGAAGGGGTTATAATAATTCTAGGCGACTGCTTTTTACAAACAAAACAATTTTATTAAAGAATGTGGCGATGGTTGGTTCATCGCGCTGCAGTTACATACAACAACTACATCTACTACTACAATTTCCTCCTCTTTTCACATACGCCCTCTGGCGTCACTTAACATCCCCCCCCCGATTGAAATTCAATTACATAATTTTAATAAACAATATAACTAAATAATAGAATACATAGAACATATGAATACTATTTGAATCATAAAAATAATGAACAACTAAATTCTGCTAAGATTACAAATTGAGAACAAATATAGTAGGATAACATGTGCTGATTAATATACATATAATTATAAACAAGATTAATTCACTCAAATAGTTTCTCCTGAAAAGAATATGCATAAGAAAAATAATTTCTTTTTTTCATTCAACAGGTAATATACAAATGTCTCTGACATTTCTCTTGAAAATTTTACCGTTAGGCATACGTACATTTACAATTCTTATTTTTCCATCCCTACTTTGAAATATTTCCACTATTCTTCCAACTGACCACTGTGTGGCCGGAAACTGCTCATCTTTCATTAAAACAAGAGTACCTTGTTTTACATCGTCCTTACTAAATTTCCATTTGGTTCGACTCTGCAAATTATTTAAGTAATCTTGCTTTCACAATTGCCAAATTTGTTGACTAAATTTAGTTACCCTTTGCCATTTGGATAAATGAGTTTCCTTGATATCACTAAGTAGTGGTTCTTGAAGGCCATTTATTGGTCTCCCAATTATGAAGTGACCTGGACTTAAATGTTCGAAAATCATCAAAGTTTGCTGACAATGGAATGAGGGGCCGGGAGTTCAATACTCCTTCTATTTCTGCTAGAATAGTTACAAATTCTTCAAGTGTCAATTTTTGGCTACCTATTACTCGTTTGAAATGAAATTTGAAAGCCTTCACCACAGTTTCCCAAAGGCCCCCAGAATTAGGTGATTTTGGGGGTATAAATTCCCATACAATATTCTCGTTTAAGAGAAAGTTAGACAGGTTTTCATCGCGGGAAGTGATAAGTTTCAAAAGCTTTTTATTCTCAACATTTGCTCCAACAAATGTCTTTCCATTGTCAGACATAATTTTCGAACATTTGCCTCGTCTACCAAAGAAACGTTTCAAACAAGCTGTTTAGACTTTTTATAATTTCAATAACAGATGGAGCCACTAGTACTGTTTAAGAAAGATTTTGTTTTGTTATGCTTTTTTTTTTCTTCTTAAGTTTCAGTTTAGATTTTATTCTCTATGTTTGCTGAAGAGTAATGTTTATGTTTGGCAATATGGCCATCAAAATTTCTATATTACTCATTCATAACTCAATAAAAATATCTCAATGTTATCTATAAATCATGCTCTCATAATCAATCAAAGAAATAAAAGTAAATGTCTGGTAAGATTTTGAAAACTTCTTTGTTGTGCTAAGTTGTAATTGTTTCATTTCCCACATTGTATTGGTTTCTAATTTTATGGTACTACTACCTAATCCTTATGATTTTTCCATTATATAAGTCTATTAAGGTTCATTCCATTTTTTGGTCCTTCGAGACCGGAGTGAAAAATCTGAGCTATTGTTTAATTGTAGTTTCGATTTCAATTAAGAGAGCTAGATAAAAATATTTTACATTGCTCTAGTAAATATTGTTTTTTTTTAAATCTTATTTTCGGTCCGTCGATAAATCTTTGATCTTAAATATTGTATTTTGTAATTATAATGGAAACTTTAAAGAAAAGACGTAGTATTTTGAAAGGTAAAGTAACGCGTATAAACAATATTCTGAAACCGAAATTTGTATCTGGGGAAATAGAAAAGGCGGAATTAGATGTTTTTTCGGCTCAAATGAATGAAATATGGGCGGAGCTTAATGAGATTCATACGGAGATTATAGTTTCTTGTAAGAATGAGGAAGAGACAAGCAATATGAAAGAATTTGATGATTTGGCATCGAATATTGATACGTTGCGAATTAATATTGCTCGGGAAATGTCTGAATTGAAATCAAAAGTAAACAACACTAATAATGGCGGCGTTTCTCCCGATGAATCGAAACTGAAACTAACTGAATCTTGTTTAAAATTGCCTAAATTCGAGTTACCGAGTTTTTATGGAGATTTCAATAATTGGATGTCATTTAAAGAATTATTTTTGAGTTCCATAGATAAAAATCAAGAATTAACAGAACTTCAAAAATTTCAATATTTGTTTGCTAGTTTAAAGGGTACTGCACACAAGCTTATTTCCGGATTTTCGCTCACAGATGAAAATTATAAGCATGCTTGGCAGACTCTAGTTGCGAGATATGATAATAAACGTGAATTAGCGTTCGCGCAAATTTCAAAACTATTTAATCTAAAGGCAATTAAATCTAATTCTGCGACTCCGATATTTGAAATTTTAGATACGTGTAATGAAGTTATTCGAATTCTTTCAACTTTAAAGTTAGAAGTTAATCCTATGGTAGATTTTATTTTAATATATTTTATTTTGGGAAAACTAGATGATACGCTAAGGCAAAGATGGGAATTATCTTTAACTAATTAGATATTCTAACATTTTTAGAATTGGCTAAATTTCTTGAGCAACAAGCAAAAAGTATTTCAAATCAAACAGAATGCAAGTCAAAGGTTCTTCCTAAAAAGGCTTTTGTAAATAATGTGGTAGTAAACAAAACAGAAAATTTATGCAATATTTGTAATGAAAATCATTCGATTGTTGATTGTCCCATATATAATAAGATGTCCGTTGATGACAGGTGGAAAGTAGTTAAATCTAAAAAGCTGTGTATAAATTGTTTAAGAAAATTTCATATGGCAAATAAATACCGTTTTACTAACACCTGTAAGGCATGTTATAGAAAACATCATACTTCATTGCATAGATTTTATTCTTGCTATTCTAACTCACATTTAGATAATGCCAATTCTGAAAATGTTCCTACAGTGAGGGAAAACATTCAACTTAGCACAACTTGTCTAAATTCTAATAGTGTAGATAGTAATATCTTTTGTCAACTGCTTTGATAAAGGTATAAAATGTAGAGGGTAATTTAATTACATGCAGAGCATTGATTGATAATGGCTCTCAGAAATGCCTCATGAGTAAAAGATGTGCAACTTTATTGCAATTAACAGAGACTGTCTGAAATAAAACAATATCTGCGATAAATAATACAATGATTGAGACAAATCTTAATGAAGTTATTTTAGAATTCAAACCTCATTTTAATGAAAACAAAGAATTAGATTGCACTGCACTAGTTGTAAATAAAATCACGAGTGATTTGCCAAATTTTAAATTTGACTTTAATTATTGGCCACACCTTCAAGGACTTAAACTTGCCGATCCTACATTTTTTATTGCAAGCCCAATTGACATTTTACTAGGTGCAGATATGTATGCCGAAATGCTATTAGGTCAACTTATTTCTGGAAAAAAGGGTACACCAGTTGCCATAAATTCTCATTTGGGTTGGTTAGTGTCCGGAAGATTTTTTTCTGACACTAAACACGAAAGGGATGTTGTGAACTGCCACCTAGTTGCTACTTTAGAAAGTCAATTGAAAGTTTTTTGGGAACTTGAGTCGATTCCCCAAACTGAGTTGAGAACCAAAGATGATGCTGATTGCGAAAGTTTTTATGATAGCACACTCACTCGGAGTTCAGGTTGTTACACTGTAAGATTACCATTTAAGTCTAATAATAATTTTGGCAATTCTACTTCACAAGCTCTTAAGAGATTTAATTACCTTGAAGCTACATTAAGCAAAAACAATTCTCTTAAAGACCAATACTCGAAATTCATACTAGAGTACCTTCAGTTAGGACGCATGGAACTTGTTCCCCCTGATGAGTTAGTCAAAGAGAAATCATTTTACCTCCCCCATTATTTTGTCATAAAGGAAGATAGTTCGACTACTAAACTACGAGTAGTGTTTGATGCGTCCTCTAAAGACTCTAATGCAAATTCTCTTAATAGTACACTGATTTTAGGCCCTCGTTTGCAGCCAGAGCTTTTTTCAATTTTATTGAAATTTAGATATTTCAAGATAGCAATCAGCGGCGACATTGAGAAAATGTATCGCCAAATTCGAATGAAAAATGAAGATTGCGTTCAGAGGATTTTTTGGAGATTTTACCCTGAAGACGATTTACAGGTTTACAGATTGCTTACAGTGACTTATAGGACAGCCTGTACTCCCTTTCTTGCGGTACGAACTTTAAAGCAGATAGCCAACGATGAAGAAGTTAGTTTTCCGGAGGCTTCAAAGGTATTAAAGGATGAATTTTACGTTAATGATTTACTCTCAGGTGCCGATTCTATTGCAGAAGCTAAACAACTTGTGGCTGATCTCAATGCACTTCTACAGAGAGGAGGATTTAATTTAAGGAAATGGGCTTCCAATTGTCCAGAAGTTCTTAACAATATTCCTGACCATGCTCTTGCGTGTCGAGACATTTCAATTAAAGAAAACCAGTCTCATAAGATTTTAGGACTGTTTTGGAATTTTAAGGAAGATACATTTCAAGTTAAGATTTCACAGCCAGGTGAAGTTCTATCAAAAAGAAATCTCCTCTCGCTCATCGCAAAGATTTATGATCCCCTAGGCTTTTTGTCTCCAACTACTATTGTTTTAAAAATAATGCTACAAAATCTTTGGAAAAATAAGTTGCCTTGGGATGAACCTATTCCCGAAGAAGTAGATAAGACTTGGAAAACATTTCATTCGGAAATGGAGCAACTTAGAGACATAAAAATCAAACGAAGATTAATGCCAGCTGACACTCCAGCTAAATGTGTTCAACACCTTGGCTTTTGTGATGCTTCCATTAAAGCATATTCAGCAATCTTCTATATTCGTTCTGTGCATGACAACGAAGTTACTGTCAACATAGTGACTGCTAAAACAAGGGTAGCTCCATTGAAAGCAATTTCACTCCCACGTCTGGAATTATGCGCAGCCCATCTACAATCTAAACTGTTTGATACAATTTCAAGATCGATGAATAAATTCTGGGATCAAGTTTTCCTTTGGACTGATTCAGAAATAGTACTCAGCTGGATACGATCAGATTCATTAAAAGATCAATTTGTCAGAAATGAGTTGCCATGATCACATCTTTGAATGAATCAATAACTTGGAATCACGTCTCTGGTCATTCCAATCCTGCCGACTGCGCCTCTTGAGGAATTTTTCCAAAGAAGCTTATGGACTTGGAACTTTGGTGGCAGGGGCCGGATTGGCTATCTAATGCAAATTCAGCATTCACCGAAGAGGTTAAGCCGAACTCTGTTCACAATTTTAACCCTGATACTCTAATACATGCCTCATCAGTTGAAAGTAATTCCATGCAAGAGTTAATTCAAAAACATTCATCATTCAGCAAATTAATAAGAGTGATTGCTTGGTGTAAAAGATTCATGTTCAACTCGAGAAATTCGGAAATTCGAATTAAGGGTAGTCTTCAAGTTTGTGAACTGGATAATGCTCTTATCGCAATTATTAAAGAAATTCAAAGGGTGGAATTCAGTGCTGAAATTAAGTCAATCAAAAATAAAGGCTGTGTTCCAAGAAACTCTAAAATCATAACCTTTTCACCTTTTCTAGACTCTGACAAGGTCTTAAGAATTGGTGGGAGACTCAAAAATTCAAATCTGTCACTGTCGGCTAAACATCCTATTCTTTTACCGAGAAGTCATCATTTTGTCAAGCTCATTATAGAATATTATAAGCTTTCGTTACATTCTGGCATTTCTGTAGTTTTATCTTTAATTCGGCAAAAATTTTGGTTTCCAGCTGGAAGAAACACAGTAAGAAAAATCCTCAGAGGCTGTATAACTTGTTTAAAGGTAAATGCTGTTTCTTCAAGCCAGCTCATGGCCGATTTGCCTCGTGACCGTGACCGAGTTATTCCATCTAAACCCTTCCAACGTGTTGGACTGGACTTTGCAGGTCCAATTTCAACCAAACCAAATTTACCTAGATCTAAAGTCACCTTAAAGTCGTACATAGCACTTTTCATTTGTTTTGCTACGAAGGCCGTCCACTTGGAACTTGTCTCTGATTCGTCAACAGAAGTCTTCTTAGCATCCTTTCGTCGATTTATTGCTAGACGAGGGTTGCCATCTGATGTATACAGCGATAATGCCACAAATATTAAAGGAGCCAGTAACTATTTGAAGTTTCTGTACAAATTTGTTAGAGACAATTCAGTCCAAGATTTTTCCAGCAACCTGCAAATCTCTTGGCACTTTATTCCTCCAGCTACACCTCATTTTGGCGGACTCTGGGAGTCAAATATTAAATCAACCAGGAGGCACCTGCTGAAAGTATGCGGCTCAGCTACACTGAATTTCGAAGAACTGGCTACGCTCTTGTGTCAATTTGAGACTTGGCTCAATTCTCGACCGTTAAGTCCATTAACCTCAGAAATAAGTGATCTAGAGGCTCTTACCCCTGGACATTTTATTGTGGGTGCATTGCCTGAGAGAGACCCATCACGATCTATGTGTCTCAAGTCTCGATGGTCTTTAATTCAAAAACTTTGTGCTCAATTTTGGATCAAATGGAGTAAAGATTATCTCCAAACTCTGCAAGCAAAGTCTAAATGGACCGTTTCTGGCTCAGAGTTTTCTGTTGGAGATTTAGTTATTCTCAAAACTGACAATGTCCCACCTCCCTTAAAGTGGACCCTTGCACGAGTTGTGCAGGTATTTCCTGGAAACGATGGTATTATTAGGGTTGTTAAATTAAGAACAGCTCATGGAGAAATCACCAGGCCTATCTGTAAAATATGCCCATTGATAAAATAATGACATTCCCACCTCCTTGGGTGGCAAGATGTTTTGACTTTTTATAATTTCAATAACAGATGGAGCCACTAGTACTGTTTAAGAAAGATTTTGTTTTGTCATGCTTTTTTTTTTTCTTCTTAAGTTTCAGTTTAGATTTTATTCTCTATGTTTGCTGAAGAGTAATGTTTATGTTTGGCAATATGGCCATCAAAATTTCAATATTACTCATTCATAACTCTATAAAAATACCTCAATGTTATCTATAAATCATGCTCTCATAATCAATCAAAGAAATAAAAGTAAATGTCTGGTAAGATTTTGAAAACTTCTTTGTTGTGCTAAGTTGCAATTCCCACATTGTATTGGTTTCTAATTTTATGGTATACTACTTAATTCTTATGATTTTTCCATTATATAAGTCTATGATTTATTTAAGGTTCATTCCACAAGCTATAAATCCTTGAGTGGTTAAATCTGAAACAAAATCAAGATGTATAGCCTTTGTGCATAAGCAAATAAAAACAGCTACGTAAATCTTATTTAACACTCCTTTACGCTGATTTTTAAATTTTACTAGAAAGGGGCCGCAAAAGTCAACCCCTGTCACGTTAAAGACAAAATTAGGAGTGACACGTTCCCTTGGTAGATCGGCCATTATTTGTTGAACACTTACAGGCTTATTTTTAAAGCAAATCCCACAAGAATGAACAATTTTACGACAATTATTTCTGCCGTTAAGCGGCCAGAATTTCTGTCGCACTTGAAACAAGAGTGCTTGTACACCTAAATGAAAATACTTCATTTGATAATGATTCAAAATGACATCAGTTAATTTATGCTTGCTAGGCAGTACAATGGGAAGTTTACTATTATTCGATAAATCAGAGTTTCTAAGTCTGCCACCAACACGAATTAGAGAATTTTCATCCAAGAATACATTTAAACAGGATAACTTACTCCTAGATGAAACTGGTTCACGTTGTTTGAGCCTTTTAAATTCCTCTTGGAACTTACCTGACTGCAATGAAAGCAGAAGCCAATTTTTTGCACATTTGTTCTCTTCAATGGTGAAGAAGATATTTCTAGATATTGGATTACGACAATTACGAATAAATCTAAAAATAAAGGATAAAATTCTAATTTAACATAATTGTTAGAAAGGCTAAGAATTTGTTCAAAGAAGGATCTATCATTGGTGGTAGTTAAAGAAACAGATTGTATGTCATTAGGATCAGGAGCAGAGCACTTTTTCAGTTCTTCACAAGGTAGGTCAGTTTCTGGAATGTTCAGAGTCTCATCATATTTAGGAATAACTAATTCCTTTAAGAAGTCTGGTCCAGTCAACCAGGTGACATTTTCGACGAGAGATTTGCAACTAATGCCTCTAGTTACTAAGTCTGCTGGATTGTCACATTCAGCACAATGATTCCAAGATTCTCGGTCAGTAAGAGATTGAATTTCTTTAACCCTGTTTGCTACAAAGGGTTTCCACTTAAATACGGAACCTTTTATCCAATACAATGTAATCTGAGAGTCTGTCCAATAATAAATAGAAGATATTCCTTTCCGATCTAATACCTTCTTTACTTCACGTGCAAGTCGTGAAGCAAGCAATGCGGCTATCAATTCTAGCATAGGAAGAGAAATCCTCTTAAGGGGTGCAACACGGCTCTTGGAAGCCACTAAGTTCACAGTTACTTGATTTACTGTTTTAATTCTTAAGTATATGGCAGCACCGTAAGCCTTTGGACTAGCGTATGCAAATGCATGCAATTCTATCTCAAAGTCTGAGTGATCAGAAATTTGAAATACATTTCTGGGTATTTGCAAGTTAGTCAATTCAGGAATTTCCATACACCACTGCCTCCAAGTTTCTTGAATATCTGAAGCAAGCTCGTCGTCCCATAATATCTTACGCAACCATAATTCTTGGAGAAGAATCTTTAATCTGATGGTGTAAGGTGTCACTAGTCCTACGGGATCGAATATTCTACCTGCTGCTTGCAACACAAATCGTTTTTTATTTTTTCCCAAGTCAAGAAATTCCAGTAGTCCCTTAACTTCCGTAGTTAAAATGTCCAGTTTTGTGTCCCAGGACATCCCAAGAACTCGTTTGGGCTTTCTGATGAGGATGAAGGAAGAGTACTGAATCTTTGTTCCTCCCACATTTGTTTTAGTGACTCGTCGTTTGAAACCCATTTACGAAGGTGCATGCTAGCATCCTTCATGATAATGTCTGCTTCCCTAGAAATTTTGAAGGCTTCAGACAAGTTATCTGCACCAGCTACAATGTCGTCGACGTAAAAGCAAGTATCAAGAAGTTGTTGGATATATTTTCTTGAACTTATCATTATGGTTCTTGATAGTCGCTGAGAGCAAAAAAGGGCTTGCGTTGACTCCAAATGGAAGCCTGTTAAATCTGAATACTTGCAATTGAGTATTTTCAGACTTAGTGGGATCGTCTGGAGTGAAAAGGAACCTTAATGCGTCCTTATCATTTTCGTTCAATGCTATTTGCAAAAAAGCACGTTCAATGTCCGCTAGAATAGCAAATTTATTCATTCGGAAAAAGGTTAAAAGATGAAATACTTTTGGATTAAGGTTCGTTCCCGTCCAGAGACAATCGTTAAGCGAAAGTTCACCAACCTCACAAGAACTAGCATCAAAAACAATGCGACACTTGGTATAAACACTGTCCTTCCGGAAAACTGGGTGATGGGGTAAATAAAACACAGGTTTATCAACAGTACCTGAAGCGGATGGAACCTTCTCAATAATTCCCTTTTCTAAGTAATCTTGCAATATTTCACTATATTGAATATACAATTTTTCATTTGAAGTCATACGATTCAAAAGAATTAAATCGCTTAGTTGCGACAGTAGGATTATCGTTCAATTCCCTCCAATCTCTTTTCCAGTACCGTCTTTACGCATGGGCACACCTGGGCAGTGCCCGGGGGCCGAAAGATTTCAAGGGGCCCTTGAGAATCTTACTTTTTATGAATTGTGTTTAAAGAATAAATAACATTGCCTTATATATTTTTTTAAATAAATATATTCCATTATATAAAGTGTGCATTTTTTCCCCCTACAAATTGTAATTGATTATCATGCAATCACCAATAATTTGAATAGTTTATTAACAAGAAAACTTAAAAAAGGCAACCGAAATCTATTTTTCTACGTTCCAATGAAAATTTTAGGTACTTGGGCAATGAAAGATGTTTTAATAACTGTTCAGTTTGACAAAATACATACCTTTTGAATTTATTTTAATTTGTTATACCTTTATGCTTATTTAATTTAATGTAATTATTTTAATTAACTTCCATGATTTTGAAAATTATTTTATTACTTGAGGATTACAACTGGGTTGCATCTCCATTTTTTTTGTTGTTGAGTTTTTGGGGTAATCAAAATGTGTTTAAATTTGTTAAAATCCTATCTTAAAAATGATTTATTTCATATATGTGAAGTTTTTTAGTTCGTTTTTAAACATTATAGCATGTTATAGGAGTCTAAAATACTTTTGTGCCCGGGAGCCCTGCATGCTATTAAGACGGCCCTGCTCTTTTCCAAGGAAGAGTGATTTCATATCTTTTATTTTTAAAACTAATTGTTTCATTAAATTTGGATAGTGCTTCACCTCCCTCTAAGCATCTGGGTTCATCTTTTATTCCTAGAGACTCAAGGTCCTAAAAGTTTTGCAAATCAGTTAAAGTGTGATCTTTTGATAATAAGTGACCTTTGTATTCCCTACAATTATCTTTAGTGTCCAATCTTCCCGTTACAATCCAGCCGAGTACAGAGTTCTGTAAAATGATTGAACTATTCTCCAATTTATTTGCTCGGTTCGTAAAAAATATCTCCGCCAAGCAAGATTTGCGCACGTTGAGGCTTAAAAAAGTTAGGATTTGCATAAGTCAAATTTTGAGGAAAATTAATTTTAGAAACATCAAGCGGTTTAGCAGGGGTAAATTCAGTAATTTTAGGCACTATCAGCATTTTTATCTCTTTCTCAAAGTCTCTATTTTTAGTAGAAACAAGAGCAGAAATCGATTTATTTACATTCAAGGTAGCCCAATTAATTCCAGTTATTAATGAGTTTAATGTACTCTCCTTTAAACAATAATTTAGCTGCATCAGCAGTAATAGCGCTTATTTCAGAACCGCTATCGAGAATACATAAAAAGGGATAAAAACATTCATTTATTCCTCGCACATAAATTAAAGCAGTTGAAAGCAAAACATTTGAGTAAGTATCATAGACATTACAACTCCTTGGCGGCGCCTTCTGCCAGCTGTGAGAAACAGCGAAAGAGGAAGTTATATTTTTCGTATCCCCCCCCCCTCCACTCATATTACTCATCTCATTATTTGCTTGATTTTAAATAATCTCAGTTAAATTAGAGCAATTGGAGTCTAATATTTGATTATTTTTATTTTCAACTTCGGGTTTTAAGAAATTAGCCCCATGAAGAGTTGAATGATGATTTTTAGAGCAATGTTTACATTTATACTCTAATTTTCTACATTGAGATGACATGTGTTTACCCAAACAATTAAAACACAGATGCAATTTTCTTACACTATTCAATCGCTCTTGAGCAGATAAGTCAATGAATTTTTTACACTTATATATTAAATGGTTTTGATGACACATAGAGCAAGAGAAATGTTTATCATTTTGCAAAACGATTGTTTCGTCTTGTTTCGGTTTCGAAACGGGAATACATTTTTGAACGTTTTCAAGAGCTTGAATACGTTTAAACACCAATTCAGTAAAAAATTCCCAGGTGGGTAATTCGTTACAATTTAAAGACATCTCGAAAGCCTTTCTTGATTCATCGTCAAGGCGTTGCAAAACAATGTTCATTATTAGTGTCTCAGACAATTTGTTTTGTTCCAATCCAAGTTGCTTTAATGCTCTTAATTGATTAAGTAAATTATCGATTAAGTTTCTTAAATCCTTACAAGATTCAAATTTAATTTTATTTAAATTTAATAACTCAGTTATATGACTGTTTACTATCAGTCGTTTATTTTCATATCTGTTTTTTAATGCGTTAAACAAGGAAGAATAAGAGTCATCTACATTCTGTAATTGTTTTGTAGTACCAGTTAATGATGATTGAAGATAATAAAGTTTTTGAGAGTCAGTTAACTGATTATTCTCATCAATTAAGGTAGTAAACTGAGCTTTGAAGGTAAGCCAGTCAGTGTATTTACCCGAAAATTGGGGTAAAGTAATTTGAGGAAGTTTAATGTTTGCATTACAGGGTTGCCACTCCACAGGGAGAACAGGGAAAACCTGGAAAATACAGGGAATTTAAAAATCACCTAAAATAACAGGGAAAATGCAGGGAATTTTGATTTTTTCTTTATAAACTGGGAAAATACAGGGAATTTTGTTTCTTATTTTTGTCATTTAAAAAATAGTGACCACTCAAAACGTACTCTATGGGATATTTAGCCATGATAAACCGTATTTAATATTCTATAGCATAATTTAAGTATGTTCTGCTGTTTTTCCAGAAATTAAAACTAATAAATATAGTTAGCCCAATATAGCTCACACAAGAGCACAGTAATTGTTGTTTCCTCTTAATATAGTGTGTATAATATTTACAGGAAAAACACAGGGAATTTTTTTTCCAGATTTGAGTGGCAACCCTGCATTAGTATTTGGTTCATTCAAAACAGAATTTGAATTCAACTTTGAAGTTAGTGGAATAATTAAGTCTAAGAAGCTTACCTCAATTGCTTCTACGTTGTCCTCCATTTCCGTTAGGGAAATTTCAAAGTCTGCTAAATCTGTATCTGACAAGATACTGTAGCAATCGTTTCTAAAATCATCGATCTTCGTTTTTAGACCTCTTAAGGAGTTTAATTTAATTTCAAGGTTTTGATTAGGTGTTTCACCGGTAAGCACGTTCGAATGTCTAGTAATTTGACCTTTGATGCTTGCTCGCTTCCTTGTTAGAACGACGCTAGACTCGAGCGACGTAGTAGCTTTTGTTGCAGTCGCCATGTTGACAGATTGAATTAATGCACGATTAATTCTGCTAGTTAAGCACTCCGGCCTGTACGACCAAACTGTAAGGTCGTCGATAGCTTTGGACTGTATTATAATAATTGTAGGCGACTGCTTTTTACAAACAAAACAATTTTATTAAAGGATGGTTGGTTGATCGCGCTGCAGTTACATACAACAACTACATCTACAATTTTCTCCCCTTTTCACATACGCCCGTCACTTAACAACTATACTTCATTCCACCTTCATTCAGCACTGGAAAAAAGGTTTACACTCTTTAAGTCGGTTGAGGGATGAGGTAGCATAAGTATTGGCTCTTAAGAAACCAAGAATCGTACTATAATTTTGAACAGAATACGGAAAAGAACACGATTTTTTAGAGCATTTCTAATAATTATTATTTTAGATACAAGTTGTAAGCTAATTTCTTAATTAGTATTTAAAAGCAGATTTTCTTATTATGATTTTTTTAACTAAACTAAACTAATTGTAAACAATAGAAAAAAATATATTTGAAAAGTTTTTTTTCTTTTTTTTTTGCTGAAATCTAAGTAAAAAAAGGAAATGCATAGATGCGCATAAATACGTTGTTTTAAATATTTATTTTTATATGCTTACTTTTTGTAGCATATAGCTTTTGTATTAATTTATCCCACATTGGTGTTTTGTGGGGGAAGAAAAAGCCAAGGCAGGCATAGGCAAGAAAAGCATAGGCAGGGGATCATTGATCATGAAAAATATCATACCTATGTTTTTTAATATTTACTGTTCTTTATATATATAAATAAAAAATTCAAACTTTTTTTCAGAAAAGTTTTTTTTTAATATAAAAATAATTTTTTTCTGAAATATATTTGCTTCTTAGAGACAAAAGAACTGGGATTTTTAGTATTATCCACAAAGGAAGCGCGTACTATATGTACGCCCCCCCCCCATATTTTCAGCTGCCATATCCCACCATCTTAGACTCAACAGGAGCTCATTGACCTGTCCTGGTGGTTATCATGTTATTCATTTAATATTTTAACAGTTGACAGTTCCTTCTGCAAACTTTTTATGGGGTCGTCCTGAATTGAATTCAATCCACTATTTCTTATCAGGAGAAATTCTACTTTGGTGGTTAGGCGCATTTTTTCAAAAGAAAATACATATTTTAAAATATCAGAATCTTAGATTGCTTTTCAGGATCTTTGCGGGTGAAAGGTGGCTTAAGAGATAAATCCATATAATTCGTTATTTAAGTATAGTAGAATTAGTCTGGAAATATTTTGTCAGATACTGAAATATCTTAATATCTTCTACATAAGAGAAAGAATTTCTCAGCTTTTTTGGCTTTGTATTTCAAAAATAATAATTAAAATATTGACTGGTTTAAATTGACCTTTCGATGTTTAAAAAAAAAAAAATTACTATTCACATTTTGTATCTTTTTTTGAAATTATTTCAATTCCTATACTTACATACTTATATACTTCCTATACTTATGGAATTTGTATTTCAGATAATATTTAAAAATCCCTTTAATTGAACAAAACTAAAAATCTTAAATTTCCGCCATCACATTATTAAAGCTCCTATAAAAAGCGAATTATACTTCAGAGCTACACATGGCGCAAAAGACACAAAATTTGAATCTTTAAGGAGATTGAATAAAGCAAAAACAATTTTAACTTTTGTCGTAAAAAAATAATAATAAAATCATATGTTGAATTAGCTACACAGTAAATATGCTCAACTGTCATCAGTTTAATAATATTCACATGTCTATTTTTTTTATTTTTTTTAATTCATTCATTCTGAAGGGAAAAAAAATTTCATTAAATATTGTACATATGAGGTTAATATTTAGAAAAATAAATAATCAAATACAATTTTACTATACTGGTTTAAATTTTTTATTTTTTTTTTTCATTTATGAACAGGGTTTGTTGATTTAAATCACGATTTGAATCATGATTTAAATCAAATGATTTTTTAAAAAAAAAAAAATCATTGATTTAAATCAACTGATTTTTTATATATATATATTGATTTAAAAAATTAAAAAAACAGTGTTTTAAATTATTGATACTTTTATTATTATTTCTTTTCTAAGTTTTAAAATTCATTTTAAATAAATTGCTGCATTAATTAATTTTATCTAACGAAATTACTTTCTTTCTTGGTATGTGTTAGATTCCATCACATTTCAAATTACATTTTTAAAAATCTTTGATTTTTGAGATTGAAAGTACAGATTAAAGTAAACATTTAAGTTTTTATTTTTCTCATAATATGTTTACAGTATCTTTGGCATTATCAGATTTTCTATAAATAAATATAGTGAAAAAATGTCAATTAGTACATAGATTTTTTTATAAACTTTTTTCAGCTGAACTTTTTTTAATGAATGACTACACTTATAAACACAATCTGATACATTTATTTTGTCGTTTTAAAAATCAAAAGAAAAAAAAAAGAAATCACAATTTTAAATTACAATTATGGTTTGGTAATTGAAACTTTGTTTTAAAGGTTAAAGTATTTTTAAATTCTCTATTTCATCTAGTCTTTAAATTTCAATCATGCATTTATTTCAAAATGGTTACTATGCATTCAGAGCAATAAGAAACAAAATAATACAAAATAATACAAACTAACAAAAAAACATGCTAACGTTTAGTAATTAGCAACAAAAGAAGAAAAAAAAATTTTAACAAGGAATCACAAAAAAAAAAAAAAAAAAAAAATTAACAATTAATGCAAAAAAAATAAATTATAACTATAAAAAACGAGCTAACATTAAATAACTAGTAAAAAACAACAAATTAACAATTAATGCAAAAGCAAGGAGCAGTGTAAAAACTTAGCCAACGCGCCAATTCTTTGGCCTTGAAAACTAATCCAGCGCCAAACTAAAACACCTTCTTTGTACATTCGCTTTACTGAGAAGGTATTTATAAGTTAAATACATTTAAACATGAAAAACTTCGAATGTATGTTTCAAGATAAACTTTTCTTATTATACAACATTAATTTATATTTGAACGCGCATTTAAACTGCAATTAATTCCAAAATAGAGAAGAACTACTTTTCAAAGGCGGAGTATTACATATCCTACCCTTCCCTGCAGTGCCAACTTAAGGTGGAATGGAGTATACTAATGTTCACCTCCATAGCCTTGTAATTTTGAACACAATCCAGAAGACAAGGAAACTCCTGGATCAAGTATTTTATTTTATTTTATAACCGTCGTTGAACAGCCGACCCAATTTCATGGGTTTACGACTACTAATGTTCAACTCCGTAGCCTTGTAATTTTGAACCAATCCAGAAGACAAGGAAACTCCTGGATCAAGTATTTTATTTTATTTTATTTTATAACCGTCGTTGAACAGCCGACCCAATTTCATGGGTTTACGACTACTAATGTTCAACTCCGTAGCCTTGTAATTTTGAACCAATCCAGAAGACAAGGAAACTCCTGGATCAGTACCCCCAGAGGTATTGATTTGTTATGGGAACATGGAGGACTTTGAGACTCGACAGATTTAACGTGCATCAGTCACCATTTACTACACGGGGAGTCTTCGGCCGGCGAGGATCGAACCCACGACCTCTTGGATATGGGCCCAGCGCCCTACCGACCAGGCTATCCCGGCCTAGTAAATTCGGCCAAGTATTGGAAGAAATTTGTCTTCATGGAGGACTTTTTGATGAAACTAACCCCCCATTTGCGTTACATTGAGAAGAAAACCACGGAAACATCGCATGGTTAGCCTGACGGCAAGGGAACTCTAACCCATAATCCTTCTACCACTGAGGATATTTTACGTCAGCGGTATGATCGGTGCGAGCCGGGGGCGAAATAGGTATCGAACGCTCTCTCCCCTGATCCATCACGGTTCTGGATTTGTATGAGAACTTGGCGGACTTTGTGACCCCGACAGATTTATCGTTCACCAATCACCATTTAATACATGGGGATTCTTCGGTCTTTAAGAAATTACTCACTTTCCCTCGAACACGAGTCCAACGCCCTAAAAACCAGGCTATCCCGGCTCTGACCCTGTATATTGCTACTTTTATTTTTTGAAGTACTTATTGTTATAGCAACATTTTAACCCTGAACGGACAAGATGTCATTCAAGTTTACGCCCATCCATCTGTTTTCAGGCATTTCGTCATGTTACGACTATCATTTACGCTAAGGTGATGATTTATAGCAGTGGTTCTTAACCTTTTTAAGCCGCGACCCAAATTTGAGAAATATGTTCATGTCGCGACCCAAAAAAAAAAGCCAAAATTTTTTCATTGCTTTATTTTAGATCGTATTTTTAAAAAATCTTCAATCCTACGATGATGATTTTTTTAAACTTACAAATTATTTATTTATTTTTTTATTAATAAAGATAAACAAAAGTACTTTTTGATCCAAGGAAAATTTAATTAATAATCAAGTGTTTGTAATAATTTTTATTGACCAAATTAAAATATATTTATAACTTTTTGAATATAATTGACATTTTAACTTATTCCTAAAAAAAAAGAAATATCAATACATATGCTAAGTCTTTTAAATTTTAAATGCAAGTCATACAGTTTTAATGAGAACCTTCTGCTTGAATACATTTTGAAAGATCTTCAAACCTCGGTTGAATGTTTGTCAAAGGAGCACCTTATATCTATTTCAGGATTTAACTTGTTCCGGTTTTTTTTTTTTATTATTACACACAGAGCCGAAAAACCAGCCTCACACATATATGTTGTTGAAAAGGGCAATAATGCTATAAATTTTATAGCATGATTGCAGTCTGTAAAATGTTAAAATAATTTCTTTAGTTATTCGATTTTTCTTTTTACCTGTGTCTTGCCTCGATATTAGTTTCGAAAAGTGACTTTCAAAAACTTTTAAATTTTATCTAAGGAAAAATAAATCCTATAAATTGCTTTGGACTCTCTCGTTGTTATTGAAACAAAACGAAAACAGAAAAAATAAAAAAACATTGTTTAACTTCCGCATCCATCAGATGACCGGAATAAGTTATCATATCCGTTCCACTTATTTGCATCTTTTAAGTGGACAGAGGAGTGTTGTGGCTTTCTATTCACGTCTACTTACATTGCATTGTGAAGTAATTTAAACACAATAGTTGACCATCCTTTAAGATGCTTAACTTAACTTAGATATTCAATTATCAGATACTAAGGTAGGAAGTATAAATTATCTTAGGAAAAACTTAGCAATAATAATTTTAAATCATTTTTTTCATGTTAAAATATTTTCCTCGTGCAGCCATTTATTATACTCATGTTTATTATTCTTTTTTTTTTTTTTTTTTTAAAGAAAAAGAAAAGAATTTTTTAAACTGAAGTAAAATAAAAATTTTTTTCACACAGATTAAATCAGGGTCCGTGGAACCGGGGGGGGGGGGGGCAAGGAGGCTTTAACCTCCTCACATTTTATAAAAGAAGGGATGCAGCCTCGTCTAACATTGTAATTTTTCTAATTAAATTATTAAATTTACAGTTAATCGAATTCTTAATTGCCATTTTGTGCGGTTCAGATAATTTGGACTCTGTTAAAAATAATAATTATATATATAGTATATATATATATATAAAACGTCGTTGCCGAGTGGAAGCATTAAAACAGGTCTTAGGCAGGGAAGGAGGGTACAAAATTTATTTATTAATTATTTGACAGAGAGCAATCATGAAAGTGCACACAAAAAGTTGTGTTTCTTCATTATATGTTCGGGAAAATCTTGCAAAGTAAATCCGTAAAATGTTTCAATTTAGGGAAATAGGGAAATCTTAGTAATTGTAATTGGTTTATCAAATAGGTCGAGCGATTCCCACAGAGATAAAAGGGAAAAATATCTTGCTTTTAATTAAATGCATGCTTGAGTCAAAAATAGATTTAAGTATAGGATGTGAATTTAAAAGTGTAATAAAGTGTTTCGATTAGATGAATAAAATAAAATAAAAGTATATTCAGAAAAGAACTAACATAAAAAGGTTAATTGAAACTTTTATTGTTATATATATATATAATACTTACATATATCCAGGGAGGAGAGGAGAGCCTGCTCCCATGTTTTGAGATACTTCTGCGATCACTGGATTCAATTGCTTTGTATTATTTTTATGGTAAAATTGTTTGGTCGTATTTTCTGTAAAATTTAGTTTTTAATTTTGGGTGTACAAGGAGAGGGTGAAAAAACGTTAAACCTTAAATTACTTCTGATTTAATGATCAAATTTTTTCGTAATTCTACCTTCCTTTATGATTTGTTGTATAGATGCTTGCTAATTAATGTCCACTATTAAATTACGAATTCTGGAGCGTTGTTTATTTGTAACTCTGGTGAGACACGCATCAGCCAACGTATTATACATTATGATGATTATTTCCGTGATTGAAGCTACTTATTATAGAACAGTTGTTGAGAATTTTTTCCTGAGTTATGATGAACATTTAAAGGAGAAGGCGATTTGTTGTTTGTTGTACTACTTATTATAGAGCTATTGTTTCCTTCCTGGGGAATGATGAAAATTCAAAAGAGAAAGTGATTTGTTGTTAAAAAATTATTAATAATCGCATCTAATGTCAATCCAAAATGAATTAATTGAATATTTTAAAATTAAATCTCGATTATTAGAAAGCGAAATTAGTTTTTCCTCTTCATTCAAAGTTAATTCAAATACAAAATCACAAATGGGTTACCAACCCAATTATTACTATTATTTTTTTTTGTAAATTATTATGATTTTTTTTGTTAGTTTTCCTTTGTTAATATGTTTTTATAACTATTAATTGCATAGCTTATTTAATTGTTATCTTTTTTTTTCTTTTTGTAAATTAGTATTTAGCTTGCTTTCTTTTCTTAATTAATAATTTTAATAGTTACTAAATCTCCTACTTACTTTAAGATAGCCGACAAAATTGTTCACTCCTTCAAAGTTGAAAAAATTATCTATAAAAGCATTATAATTCTATAATTTGGCAGCACAGGTAGTTGTGAATAATTGCTCTAGTGAAAGGTATTAATAGCGAAGGAATTAGCCCGCAAGTTCTAGTTATGAATGACTGTCTTTCCAAACACGTGCTGTCTAAAATCGTGACCAACTGAACGCAGTTATTTAAACCTATTTTATACAGTTTATTTTAAATGAAAACATTGTGTTATTTTGAGAGTGAACGTTCTTTTTTCTGTTGAAAAATAATAATAGTAATAAAGCATTTCAGTAAAAGTCTAGATCAAATAAAGTCCAAAAATATAAAAGCGTCTTAGCAAGTAGCTCGATAAACTAAAAATTACTTCTAGGTATGGAAATTGTTTTCTACACTAGGGAGCGCTGCAAGCTCTTGACTGAATCCATTTGGCTCACAACGTGATGATTGTGTTTTAAGATTCTATTTAGTAGTATTTCTTGTATACGTGCATTTTCTACCTGATTTATTATTTGTGTTTGAAATAAGAATCGTCATTTCAAGACGTAAGAATTGTCATTTGAAAAATAATCGTTTTAAAACACTTTTTCAACATTATACCAACTTCGAAATTTAAACCTAAATGATAATTTGTAATCTGCTAGAACAATATGCTAACACTAACGTATGATGGTGCACAGCTTGCATCAAAACAAACCGTAATAAACAAGCTAAAAGAGGCCAAAAAAGAGAGTTCTTTCTAAATCTAGCAACAGTGTCTCCATTTTTAACTAGGCATCTATAAATAACTAAAACCAGGGTTGGCAAGGTTTAGGACAGAATGGACTAATGGAATGGTTTTGGACTGGACGGTTTAAACCGTCCAGTCCAAAACCCATTTGTCCAAAACTGTCTTAAACTGTACAAAACCCTTTTACTCAAAATTATGTCACAATTTTATCTGAACAATATTTAAGAGGTAAAATAAACATAGAACTAATAGCATATTGATAATTAAATCTACTAGAGAATATTTGTTTTTAAAAGTATAATGGTTTATTAATATTATTTGACTCTTCAATTTAAACATTAAACAAATGAAGATTTATCAGTAATCAAGTTCAATTGGTCCTCTCTTTCAATAGTACATAACAGAAGTTTGGCCTTGCCATACAGGTTAAACTATTAAGGACTAAGTGCTGGGTTAGTCATAAACAGGTTTATTTATCTATAGTACTATTCAAGAATAGTTTTATTTCATTCATGTTCAATTCTTTTAGCATAGTGGTGATACATCACCAGTGTCAGTAACTGAAACTGATGTTATGCCCTTCAAAACTGTTAATACATTTTTCAGTTATTTTGTATTTTCAATTTAAACTAATATATTTATATTAAATTTTTTTTTTTTTTTTTTTTTTTAAATAGATGTCTTTTTTATCATCCTGTGATGCAGAAATTATAACATTTTTTAAAAAAAAATATTGTGAAAAATAAAAGGTAAATTTTTAAACAAATTTTGTATTTTTTTAAAAACAATATTATTATTTAATATTGCCTTATTTATCCTTATGCAAAAACATTATCGATCAGTATTAAAAGCATATTTATATTTAAAGGATTAGGTATTCACTTTTGTTGTTAAATGAATTGCAGAGCTTCAAAAATTATAAACCTTTTCCTATTATATTATATTATTTTCTTTTAATAAGTTATTGTAAATTGTATAAAAAATATCAAATATTTATTGATACATGTAATTATTATGTGTACAGTCCGCAAAAAAAAAAAAAAAAAAAAAAAAAAAACGAATCACCCTGAATAACTTTCGTTCTAATGATCGGATTTTCACGAACTAAGTGTCAATCTTAATGGTTCCTGGGGGTGACCCCAAATATGCTAATTAATTAGTGCTAACTATTAATTAAGTTCCGAAATCAGACACAAAAACGTACTTTCTCTGAATAAACATATATTTTTTTTTTTACATATTTGGAATCCTGACCCTTAAAAAATTTTGTCGTAAATTGGGCCGCAATAAAGATTTATATATATGGCGAAAGTTTAAAAAAATGCCAAATTACCTCGCCATATAAACTGAAACAATTTAAAACAACCATAAAGAAACTGAATGAATGACGAGACGTCATAATATTGTGTGTCTCTGTTGCTATAGGCAACCAAGAAGAGAATTTTTTTATCTTTTTTCTGGACATAGAAAATAGTATTCGTTTTAATACTTTGAAAAAAAAATTTGAATTTAAAATAAAGAAATGAAAATGAAATTATTTTTGATTTTCCAATATTTCAAAATTTAAATGTTGAACTTATTATCTGACATTTTTAATTTTTTTAAAGATGTTATTTGAATAAAAATGCTGTACTAAAACCAAATTTACTTAAGTTATTATAAATTTATGATTTATGAAGAGTTGTAGGGCTAATTGCTTTTACACCTCAGTTCAAGTCTTTCAGGTAAGGAAAAGAAAAAAAGAGATCTTGCCAAAAATTTGAGGCATGATTCTGATGCGCAATCAGAAGGTTTTATAAAATTCACGGTATTTCTTTTCGTAAAACTGAAATATATATATGTCACGGCCAAAGCCCGAAATCCGGCCGAAGTCTGAAATTTTCTTGAATTCGGGAATTGGTCGGCCAAATCGCGAACACGATGTTCCGGCCAAAGTGCGAAATAATTGAAACGATCAGTGAATATTTTACTTTGGCGGCCTTCTATAATTATATAAATAATTCTTATAAATCTTCTAATTTAAAAATATAAAAAATAGAAGTTTTTAAATTGTCTATTAAATAATCATTAATTTAATAATTATTATTAAATTGTCTATTTAATTGTCTAGTCATACATACACCAATGGTCTAGTCATACTAGGTCTAGTTAAGTGCCACTGCTAGGTATACATATGCCCGGTATATCCTACAGTGATGTTTTTTAAGGTTTAGTGCCACTGCCAGGTATACATTTGCCCGGTATATCCTACACTGATGTTTTTCAAGGTATAGTGTCACTGCCCTCTATACATTTGCCCGGTATATCCTACACTGATGTTTTTCAAGGTATAGTGTCACTGCCCTCTATACATTTGCCCGGTATACCCTACACTGATATTTTTTTAAGGTTCAGTGCCACTGGCCGGTATACATTTGCCCGGTATATCCTACACTGATGTTTTTTTAAGGTCAAGTGCCCCTACCCTCTATACATTTGCCCGGTATACCCTACACTGATATTTTTTAAAGTTTCAGTGCCACTGCCCGGTATATATCCTACACTGATGTTTTTTTAAGGTTCAGTGCCACTGCCTGGTATGTATTTGCCCGGTATTTATCTTCTAATATATCGTCAGTAAGTATTAAAATTTCGAATAAATATAATCTATCGTCAGGCATCGTACGCACAGGTATGCACATACCGGGTGGTACGGTGGGACCACAATTTTTTAATATTTGTTTTATTAAAAAGTTTATTTGCTAATATTGCCCTTTTTGTTTTCTTTTTTAATTTAAAAATATAAATCTTCTAATTTAAAAATATAAAAATAGACAAGTTTTTAAATTAAAATTTAAAAAATTTAATTTTTTACTTTGTTTCAAATGAAATCAAGAAAATATCGGACATTGGCTGGAACATCGTGGCAACTTCGCGATCTGGCCGTAATATATATATATATATATATATATATATATATATATATATATATATATATAAACAAGGGAAAAAATTACAGAACAATGAAAATAGGAAAAAAGAAGAAAATAATAAAAAAATAACAAAAAACCGGGAGAAAAAAGGACAAAATTTTTTTTTTAAATCCGGAAAATAACGATACAATCTTTTCATCAGCCCACATGATTATATCCGCAATATTAGAAAGCACTCTTCTTTGCGGATATAATCGTGTGGGCTGATGAAAAGATTATATCTTTTATTTTCCGATTTTTGTAAAAAATAATTTTGTCGTTTTCTACCCCCCGGTTTTTGTTATTTTTATTTTTTTTCATTTCCCCCCCCCTTTTTTTTCATTGTTCTGTAATTTTTTCCTTGTTTTATCTACATTTTGAACTTATTTTAAGAGTTCTATTTACTTGCAGCTTATGCGCAATGAATAAAAACTTAATATATATATATATATTAAATAATATATATATATATA